>NW_024121166.1:7196263-7231363 GCF_016745375.1 Pimephales promelas
TGTTGAAAGCGGGACTTTTATTTGACCGCACTCCGGACTTTCTGACACCAGCGCCTAATCACAAACATCGCTCACTCACATTCTCCATCTTCATTAATTTACGATCTCTTTCAGTGATATCTATTAGTTTGTTAGACAGAACTGGTAAACAAATAATTATATTATTTGAATTACTTTTACTTTTATATTATTTGTAACAGAAAAGGCAAACAATCAAGCTCAAATTACTAATTTTATCGTCAGCTTTCAGCAAATACGCATGTAAAATATTTTCATGATTTGTAATCACAACATTTTTTCTTTTGTCAAATCAACTTAAATAATTTATGCAGTTCAGATAACATAATATTTTGAGTTTCTGATGATTAAATCAATCTCCTTCATTGTATTAACTTAATTTTTCCATTTCAATGAACTTAAAATTTTAAGGCAACCAGGTTACTTCATTTGTAAGTTAAACAAACAATGTTTTTTTTTTACAGTGTATATAATTTAAACAAATCTCTGAATAACTTATTTAAACATTTTAATTTCACAAACCTTGCAGATTTAATTGAATCCAGCTGTGATATCTTGTGTGCAACTGTAGCATAAATGTGTTCCTGCAAATGACAGTTGGTTCAAGTGAGTGAATGGAACAGATCCGCTTCACAGGAGACGCGATCGAAAAACTTTAAATCCTTCATTTTAAAATATGTTGTGCTACAGTTGCCCACTGTATCATATTCATATCGTTTTCACTGTGTGCTGTATGTAAAATGAGCGTTACCTTTGTCTTTATTAAAAAAAAAATATGATTACCAGTGTGCACGAAAAACCCGGTATCACGACAAGACGTGAAATAATCACGTTGGTCCACTTTGGAAAACGTGTAGATGTCACGGTTTAACCCCCTCAAACGTGAAAATAATAATAATAAAAAACATTTCTCAGTGATCTCAATAAAACAAAATTCCATTTTTCTCGATTACATGTTTATTTTAACCCTTAAACAGGCAAGAGTGGAAAATGCTAAGCAAAAATAATTTCATGTCATTTTTTTATAATCTGGACTTAAATAAAACCTATCCAAAAGATTTTTTTTTTTAATTTGATATATTTTAGATGAGCTCCTCCCCTTTTTTGGACATGTCATGTTTCATAATTTATGATCAAATGATCTAAACTTGACAAAACACATATTGCCAGAAATGTCTGAGTCTCAAGGTTCCATATTTTGGACAGAAATGTATTGATTTGTCATGGCAGAATGCATACAATTAAATTCAATGGAATGTAAGTCACCCGGTGGCTATTTTTGGTATTATGCCTAAACAAAATCTCATGGGAACTTCAATTTTTGTTAATTAAAACTAAAACTATTAAAAACATAAAATAAATAAAATAAATCAATGAAAAATGTAGACTTAAAAAACAAGTGAAAATTAGGATTGCCTTGGCAACTAACTGAAATAAATATTAATTCCAAATTAATAAAACTAAAGTAAATGACAAAAAATCCAAATCAAATTAAAATGACAAAAGCACATAAACAAATAAAAAGGTAAATATTTTAGAATATATACTATAAATGTATTTAAATATACATCAAATAAATAAATATACAAATAATAAAATAACACTGTGACAAACACTTCATGGCCAAAAGTATTTTGGACACTCCCATCTAACAGGTTTCAGCAACCCACATTACTAAGGGCATAAAATACACTTAGTGTGCATGTTAATATCTTAAAGGAATATATTAGTAACTTTATTACACATTTTATTTTTCTGACATATAGGGTACTTTTCTGTTGTAGCGTAAGGTCCCTATGCTCAGAGTGAGCTCCACAAAAAGTCACAAATATTCAGGATTGAAAAAAGGCCCAGTTGTAGTAGTTTAAGAACCCGCCAATAAACACCCATATAGATGGTGGACCACTAATGGAAATGCAGTACTGGTGGTTACAGACCTGTTCTCAACTATTATCCACTAGATGGCCCCATCAGGCAGTTCTGTAAGGATTCTTAAATTAATCAAGGCGTTGAATAGAGCAGCAGATTTTGACTATCATTTTAGTAAAAAACAATCTTGCTACATTTATAACACAGGTTATTTGACACTGAATGTATCAAAATAGAGTTTGCGGTTTCAAACTATGGCAAAGTTGAGTAGCACATCTTTTTTCAGTATTGATTAAAAAAATGCATCAAATCAGCATAATACAATGATTTCTGATGGATCATGTGAATTATGATTCTGAAAATTTAGCTTTGCAGGAATAAATTATATTTTAAAATATATTCAAATAGAAAAAAGTTATTTTAAATTGTAATAATATTTCACAATATTACGTATTTTTGCAGACAAAATAAATGCAGCCAAGGGGAGCATGAAAAAAATCTAAGCAATCCAAAACTTTAGAACAGTACTGCAGATGCCTATAAATATCCAGTCATATTACTATAATACACGTTTATTAACAGAACATATACGGACAATGCATATTAATATATTTCCAGGATGATACTAACTGATTTGATGCAGTTAAACCCAAAATTATTCAGACACCAGATATCAATTTTCATATTTATTGTCCAGGACACTATAGCTGATTTGTGCGAGTGAATAATTTTTGGTTTGACTGTATTATAGGTTGATTATGAAGAGTAAAGCCATTTTAAACTGCCGTAGTGCTGCCTGTCAGAGCTGTAGTCTGCAGAGACCGTCTCTTCTTATCATACCTCCTCTGTCTAAGCTCAGGCTCCAGGCTGAAGTTAAATTTGGGGCTGTCCAGTAAAAGCCTGATCATGCATCAAATGAACTGTGTGATTCCAGGATCAGATAGCATAGAGCTTTGTGACTAAATGCTGACAAATGCTTCAGTTTGGCAATCACTTTTCTGAGTCTGCTCTCAGGAACAACTGTGGGAGTCAATTAAAAACCATTTCTGTTCCATACAGTCTGTTGCATAACCTCTAATTCTGACGTACTGTTTACTAACAAAAACCTGATTCGCATACACAAACGTATTTAGCTGAAACCCTTTAATGAAAGCTCCCACGTTCACAGATAATTTAAACAAGAGTTTGACATTACACATTTTTTAAATGGAGACAGAAAAGGCAGTAAACAAAAACAGTGAGGGAAAAAAATCAGTGTGAAAATCTGCAAAGCTAGCTCCACCCTTGTCAGCTTTCCCTGAAACCTCAGAATGACGTCATAAGAAACCCCAGCAGTGCCGACTGACATTTTACTCCGATTCCACAGGCCTTTCTAACGGCAGACTGTCACTTTTCATTATTGTATGCACTAACGCAAAACATTAATGACGTCAAAAGTATCAAAGGGCCACTATGTAGATGTTTTTTTTTTCTCTAAATTTTAGAATATTCATGAGGTACATAAAAATCATTTGGACCAACCCTTTGAAAAAGAGAAACATGACTTCAAGGCTCATTCAAAAAATATATATTAATAATAATAATAATAAATATATTAAATAAATGAATAATAATAATACATTTTTAATGATATTGAGATTATCATATAAACATCCTAGATAAATGAACATTACAGCTTATTTTCAGAGAATTAAGTTTATTTTCTGTTATTTTACTTTTTTTTATTTTCTTTAGTTTGGCAAACTTTTTTAACAATCAATCCTTCCAAATTTAGTGAGCCAAAATGTGGTAAGAAATTTCAGGATATCTAGCTAAGTCTTATTATCTAAAACATAAAAAAAAAAAATGTTTTAACCCCACTGACCGTAATGTTTCAACAGTCTCAAAGATAGGCATTGTTCATCTGTTGACATTGATAGTCTAATTCTACATAGTCCTGAATGTAAACTGAGCTATTTTGACTCGACTGCTGGCTTTCTTGGCTGTGATGAAAAGCAAGTCAGACAAATGGTTCTAATCTACCTTTTTCTGGCAGTGCTCTTTGCTTTTTTAGTCACTCCCAAATCCCAAACAAAGCAGGGGACCCACTGAGCACATCATCATCTGGTGTAGGACCTCTGCCAGTTGTAAATGGCGTGAATGTTATGCGAGCAGACGGGCAGTCTTTTGCATGTGCTGACGCTGCGATGGCGGAAAGTCTTGCCAGTCCCGCTCACACCCCTCCGCCGGGCTGCCAGCTTGGCACGCTCCTCCGCGGCAAAGAAATCGGTGGTGGCGCGAAAGAACTCCAGTAAGGCTTGGTGGCTCCAGACGATCGGGCCCTCGTCTGCTGTGGAGAAGCCGCAGTGGCCTCCGTGGGCAGTCAAAAGCAGGAAGAAATGTGGATTGCTCTCAAAAAGCTCAAAGGGTAGAGTGGCCTGGTCGTCCCCTCGGATGGGGTCGTCCTGGCTGCACACACACAGCACAGGAATGGCTACTTCATCTATGTCCCTCAGAGGGTCGTTCCGCTCCCAGTACGCCTCCCAGCTACCTCCTCCATCCGCTGTCACCCCTTTTGAGCCAGAATGACAGAACAGCGTCTCTTCCATCGCCTTCAAAGAGCAGCTGGAGAATAAGTTGTCTGTGTGGACAAGCTCCCCGAGCACAGTTTTATATCTGCAGAGGAGCAAAGGAAGAGTTTTGTTATCATCATCGATTTGAGCAGGCAACCTATTTAGACAAATCACAGAAATCAATGGCAAAGGATATGTATCACTAGTCCTTATGGCAATAGCATTGTATTTTAATTTGGATCACCCTGAGCTGATTTATTTTACAAATGCCTTATTGTGACCAATCCCTTTGGAAAAGACAACACAACGTTTATTTAAATAAGGTTTCATTTATGTACTGCCATTCAAGAACGTGGAATTGGTATTTTTATCATTAAACTGGTAAAAGATTCAAAGAATATATTTTATATATCCCTTTTTCACACATGTCTTCATCCCACTTTTAAACTGTTTCTTCTTGAACTTGTTTTTTTAACCATAATTTATACGAAAGATTTTTTTTTTTTTTTACTGAAAAATTGCAGGCGACGGGACATTTTGAAAACAGGCTTTGATAAACAACTTTTAGTGTCCTATTTTTAACATTTTTCTTAACTTTTTTTTAATCATGTTGACACATACATTTAAACATTTTATACTTGAATGTGATACTGGACTCCTTTTCAATGTTTTCTATTTGTTATATTTGAAATTGTGTGTATTGTGTATTTCTGTTGTCTAAGCCAATGATCCCTTGAATTTAATCGAATAAAAATTAAAATAATTTTTTTTCTCAACATCATTAAAGATAAGCTCAATTCTAAATGAATATAAACAGATATTTTGTGGAAACAGAAGATCAACCCTACCTGCTGAGGCAGATTTTTTGGTAAAGCAGAAGTGCCCAGTTGAACGGTCTGGTCGGGCCACTCTCAAACCAGCTCTGGCAGCGGAAAACCGGAGACAGGCAGGCCGCAGCCGTCACATAGCTGGAGGACCCACACTCGCCCAAGTAGGACAGGAGCAGTCCTGAACCAGTGCTCTCGCTCACAGCGTAGATCTGACCAGCCGGCTGCCGGTACCGAATGTAGCGCACCGCTTCCCGCAGGTCGGTCGGGTCGCCAAACTGCTGCAGCTTGATGGTACAGAGTGGTGTCCCGTTCTGACTCCGACGGTTGAAGATCACAGGAAGGTACCCGTGACTCAAGGCTGCCTCACAGAGCTGAGAAGAAAAAAACAGAAATGGTCACAGGCCAGATACAGCACACAAGGGTCATACTTGTGCATATAAACAAAGATGTTTTGCTTGAGTCTTGTCCACACCTATAATAAGTAGTCTTGAGTTAAAGTAAAAATAAATATTCTAAACTAAACACTTTTCAATTCATTTAGAAACAGAGTTGCCATAAACTACCTGTTATAAAATAAAATATACAGTATTTGTGAATACAACCATGATATGGTCATTGCTACCCGGTTGCTGAATTGTCTTAACATCAGGCTTGTGTTAAATTCTGTTACTCGATGGAAGGACCAGCAACAGTGATGCCAAATTCCTCAAGTTTCACAAGTCTGAAGAATCCTTATAAACAAACAATCCATCAGAGTGCAAAATATTTTCATGTTCTTTGACGGAGATAAATGTAAATATATTTAGCTTGAGTTCTAAATGATACCAATATGTTGTGCATAATCAATGTATACCTAAAAAAAAAATGAAGGATTCAAATCTAGCCAAGAACAAGGGTGTTGGTGTTTTTCCACAATGACTTGTAGTGCTCATGTGCGACAAATCTGGACATAAACATCTCCATCCCATTCCTCTTTTTCCCCATTACTTCCTGTCATCCCACATTCTCTTACTATCAGCAAAATCCCCAAAACAAGCAACAGCAATTCCTCTATTCTATTCATGATGGCAAATTACTTATCGGGCTAAGGTGCAAATGAATACGACTTAATGTAGAAACAGGATCTGCCCAAACTACACCACAGTATTTTCATATCTCTTACTTGCGTCAATTCCCTGACCAGCCAGGAAACACACTGCACACACATTTGCGATGTGCAAATTTGGTCCAGCCTCTCGCCTGTGTGCAATAATCACGGTGTGTATAACATTCCTCTGAAACACATGGAGTGGACTAGAATTCAACCCCAACCAAACCCTTCAAATGTTTTTTATTTTAACATAGACTTAGATATAACCATGAAACAGACACTATAGACCATTTTCCCAAGACTGGTCCAGAAGCACTTCCTGTTTCAGTTTGTAACTGTTTTCTTTATTTCACATGTAAAGAAAACATCTTAAAGATGTTTGTTTAACTTTTTGATTCAGTTTTAAATGTTCTGTTGGTTGTATTTTATCCCAGCTTTTTTGTAGTGTTAAAAAACTGAAACAGGAAGTGCTTCTAGACCAGTGTTGTTTACATCTTGTGAAATGGTCTATAAAACTAAAAGGGAACCATATGCATTACTTTATTGTTCTGTACGTACATTTAAAAAAAAGCTGGGTCAGTACTAATTTAAATGTGGTTACTGTAACAGTCAGTCTAATCACGGCCTAGTGTCAAATATACAGTTTTACACACTCACGCACGCACACGCAATTGAGCTAATTATCCCAGACTACTTGGCCATGCAGAAGTGCACTCTTAAAAATAAAGGTTTCAAACGTTTTTGTTTTTTTTGTTGTTGGTTTTTTTTGTTTCTTTGTTTTTGTTTTTGTTTTTTGCGCAGCATTTTTGGTTCCTTAAGAATGTTTCAGTGAGAACAATTTTTTTTTCTTATTGAAAAAAAAAAACATTTCAAAAATATAAAGAACCTTTTGTCCAGTGGAAAGTTTCAATGGATGCTAAAGGATCTTCATGGAACCACTGATGTCAATAAAGAACCATTATTTTTAAGAACGCAGCACTTTGACTTTTATATGGCTCTTATCTCTCTACAAAGATATCTTCACCATGACTCCTCTCAGTCATGCCCTACACAAAAAGGAGAAGTAGAAGAGCCTGCTAACAGAACTGATTATACTCACAATGCACAGCTAACAAAGTTTCGGTGAAAACAGAGTACATTTCTCCAGGAACCATCCACAATGGAGTGGAGTGTGAAATCTAATGAGTGTACTTAAAGTTGCCTGGAGCTTTACTGTAGGTCTGGAACATGGAGTGAGCTCCAAATGGGCTGAGGAGGAATGACTCACCCCTGATTCTGCTTCAAAAAGTCTGAGAGAAGCTCTATCATGCATGCTATAATTGCCAGAAATAATGAAAAAGTCATGAAGCATCTTCACTTAAATGCAAAACAGTCAGAGTATTCACGTCACCTTACTGTACCCCAGTTTCATATTCTCAAGACTACTTTGATCCTTGCCTCAAATCATTTTAAATTCAGACTGTGCATAATGCAGCCTCACTCAAAGTACATTTATTAACTCTTTCTGTACCGTACCGTACCGTATCAGTTTCACCTGTCCTGTTTGTTAAAAATGACACTAAAGAATGCATTTCATATTGTTGATTTCATATTGTTTTAGCCTCAAATGCACATTAAGCTGCCTGGAAAAGCCTGAAAAGTATGTGTGTATAAGCACACTTTATAAAACCACTTTTCAGTCAAGTAGACCGAGATTTGGAATTTTCAAAACATGGTTGCTAAATAAGAAGTACAACAAGAATGCGAGTTTACCATTTACCAGACATCTGGTAGTCTTTATGTAGCAACTTGTTATAAACTTAATTAACATATTGAATGTGCAATTTATGCACAACAAAAAATGGTCAAGTAACTGACCATGTTAGAAAAACATAAGTGAATTAGCCTTCTGGATTGGCCAACAAATTCAAGTCACAACAGCAAAGATCTTTAAAGGAGTAGTTCACTTTCAAAAAAGCTTTTGCTGATAATTTACTCACCCCCATGTCATCCAAGATATCCATGTCATTCTTTCTTCAGTCGAAAAGAAATTAAGGTTTTTGAAACCTTAATTGAAAAGAAAGAAAGGTTTTTCCAGGATTTTTCTCTATATAATGGACTTCAATGGGAACCAAACGGTTCAAGGTCCAAAAGAGAGTTTCAGTCCAAACTGCAAACTGTTCAAAGGGCTTTAAACGATTCCAGACGATGAATAAGGGCCGTTTGGTTCCCATTGAAGTCCATTATATGGAGAAAAATCCTGGAATGTTTTCATCAAAAACCTTAATTTCTTTTTGAATGAAGAAAAAAAGACATGGACATCTTGGATGGCATGGGGGTGAGTAAATTATCAGCAGAAGTTTTTTAAAAAGTGGACTACTCCTAAGTGTTTAGGTCAGGAAACATTTCTGTAGCCATATAGTGTTTTAGGAGAAAATTGCATCCAATGGGACGCTTCATTATAATGGCAAAATGTAGAATTCCCTTTCAGCCATATTTGAATTATATATATTCACTCAGCTGCATAGCACACTGAAAGGTCAAAGTTAAAATATCATAATTGGTTCAGAATAAAAATGGGTCAGAGTCAGAGAACACACACACACACACAACACAAGTGACAATATATAGGCTATATATAAACTAGATATAAAAAATATCTAGGTACTATAACGATGCAATACATTTGTGTTTTGCGATATTCTCAGATATATTGTTGATCTGTTTTCACTATAAAATGCAAGTAGCCTACCTTTAACACATTCCTGGTGATTTTCCCATAGGAGTTGGGAATGATAAGCAGAACGGGACTTGTGGAATTACTGGAAGTCCTGCGCCTCTTGTGATGTGCTGCACCAACAACAGCCCAGTCTAACGCCACGAGTCCATCATCACTCAACTGCAAATGATCTCGGATGAAATGCACGGGACAGTCGAACGGCCACAAAGCACCGAAGACAGTTTGTAAAGACGAACTCATTCGCCAGTTCCATTTTGGTATCGATAACGACTTGCAAAAAGTCATGCAATGTTTGAGAAGGTAGTTTGCCAGTGCAGAGGGCTTGCATATCAAAGCGACTGTGGCTGATTCACCTTGTCCCTCGAGTTTCGAGTCGCATCTCTCCGCGGATCTTTTACTCTCGCGCTGTGGAAGCAGCAGCGTGGTGGAGTGACTCTCCGCTCCAAAACACTTCACCACTGGCCAGAGTATGGCCAATAAAATCATAAAACAAGCAGCACCAATCCATTCCAGCATTTGAACGGCTTCTGAGGCTGCACAAATAGCCTATACCTCCAAAAGCTGCCGATGTTGGCTTTAAAAAACACACAAAATCACATAAGCTAGTCAGTTTAGTGTTAATTGAGAGCACACTGCACAGGTAGCCTGAAAATGAATGCAAACTCTGGTAGCAAGATTTTAAACTTGAAAGTTTTGAGGCGGGGTGTTTTTTATCCTCATATCCAACAACTCGCCGCTGTTCTCCAAGGTGGCACGTTTTCTCGTTATCAAAATCTATGTCAGAATAATGATATTTGTTGCCGCCATAGTTCAAAACGAAGCTCCCTCGACCCTCGTTGCCTCTCTTTGTGCTCGATCTGATTATGCAATAGATCCACTTTCGCAGTCAACTCTTCACCTGCATCCGCCTGTCAGACTCATGCAGCGCGTTTTCTGGCTTTTTTTGTCCTCATTTCAGTGGCGTGCCACGGAACAACAGCTATTGTAATGAATGATTGTCAGATAATTTTCTGTGCAGAGTCGCATCACACACTGACTCGAAATCCGTGAATCATCCCTGATATAGAGAAGGAACGCCCTCTCCAGAAGATGTTATTCATCTGCAAGATACTTTTAGGCTGATGCTGTAATAAATGACTTACTTCTTTTAACCATGTTTCATGACATGTTGTTTATTACAAAATCCCAAATGCTTGCATCATTAGCAAATTAAAATAAATAAAATATTCTAGGGTAGCCTGTTTGAAGTTTCTAAAAATGTAATAAATATTAAAATTAAAATATTACAACTTAAATGAATTGAAAACTAAATATATAAGATCTTCTAAAGTCGTTTTACTCCACATGGGTGTCGCTATATGTTGACATCACATGATCAGCCGTTTCACACACTATTTAGTTGAGGCTAGGCTACTAGCAACACAGTCTCATGAAGATGCGTATCTATACCACGAGTGTCATTTCTCGTGGCATTTATACGCCAAAAGTGTTTTTTTCGTGTATATGGTACGCACTAAAAAACCCTGGGTTAGGTTTAGGGGGGAGGGGGGTGGGGAGTTCGTGTGTATTATACCAACGCATTCTCACCCCAAGGCGTCACCTTTGACCATGCTTCAATATTTGACGTTTTAGGCGCCCTTTAGCGTCACTTACATGACGCGATCCTACGGCGTCATCTAACTGACGCTAAAGGAAAGCGTCAGTTAGAGGACGCGGTTAGGTTTAGGTGTGGGGTGGGGGTAGGGTACACGCGATCCTAGGGCGTCATCTAACTGACGCTAAAGGGCGCCTAAAGCGTCAGATATTGAAGCATGTCCAAATGCTTCCCAAGGCGTCAGTTAAGTGACGCCTTGGGAGTGAGAATGGGCTGATTATACGCAAAAAAGTGCGTATAATATGTACGCGAAAATCGCGTGCCAAATACACGCAAAAAGTGCTTTTGGCGTATAAATGCCACGAGAAATGACATTCGTGCCATAGATACGAACTTTCATAGACAGCTAACATAATGATTATTTTATTTTTAGCATTTTTAGCCAGCGATGAAATATTATACAGAGCATATAAAAAAGTAAATAAAAGAAGATAATTTAAACAATCAGTGACAAAACAAACCGTCCACTTCTCAAATCAAGATAAATGCTGTGACATCAAAATGCTGAAAGCAAACACAACGGTCTGGTCACAGCTTAGTTAGTGAAAATGGGTCAAATTAATTACTAATTAACAAAATCGTACAGAGTGCACCTTTAAGATACAGTATTTGACGGATAGGCCTATTTGAATTTTGTTGAAACCATTGCTTTGTTTTGCTAAAATGAAAATGCGTTTACGCTAGTTTTAGAGAGATAAACATGTTAGACAAATTGAAAGAGATAGTCAACTGCTTAAATGCATTTGATCTCCATATTATATTTGCATATTACAGTAGCTTTATGTGACCTGCTTTAGCTTTAATGCATTTAAAGGTAGTCTGATCCTTCGCAGAGAGTTCAGTTTTTGTAACTGCATTATGGCTGAATGATAGGGGGGCACAACTCCAGCTGGGTGTGTTGCCTAGTCAGAGACTGCTGGCACCACTTGAGCTATTGTTCTCAGTGAATTCTTAATGCCTTCAGAATAGACACTGAAATGGTCCATTAATTCAGCATGTTTTATATTTAGTGCTGCAAACCAAGCATCACGATTACAGGGGCCATGTGACATTAAGCTTTGTTTCTTTGACATTAAGGCTTAAGCGGGATTTCTATATGCAACAAAATCTGTTTCCTCTCACATTTAACTTGGTCACTCCAGCGTGATTGCTGCTTTCATGCAGAACAGGGTAAATATGGAATGGGGATTATACTGTATTATGTGGTGAATTGTTATGAGATGGAGAGATTGGGCCAAGGTATAAATGTGGAGCTGTTTGCATTATTGTTTCATATCCTTCATTTTCTATTTAAAGAGGCCATGGTACGCCTTTTTTCAAAGTCTTGATGTGCTTCTGGGGTTTAGAATTATAGGTTTTGATGCTTAAATGTAAAAAAATTAAATAAAATTCACGTTGTACCTCTCTTCTCAGTCTGTCAGTATAACGCTCTGTTTAGTTCTCCTTCAGAAAATGTGCTCTTATTGGGTTGGCTGGACCAGCGTGTTGTGATTGGTCAATGGCTTTAAGCGTGTTTTGGAAATGTTATGCCTCTTATAATAACTAATTTAGATCCAGGGAGGAAAAAACAGCATCTCTTGGACATGGCGACAACACATGCAACTTAACCAGGCCTCGCCAGTATTTTTTGCATATGCCTTATTATTTAAATAGGTAATATTGTGGTGTGTATGTTCCTGGAAGAAAACCTGAGACTAAGAGGTGTTTTAGGGAGTTAAGAATAGAGAATAACTCTGTGCTCTATAATATTGCTTTTTGTGCATAAAAAGATCTGCATAATTATAACTATACACACTAAAGAAAGTTGAAAATGTAAAAAAATATATATAATAGCTAACAAAATCCTCTTTAAGGGACAAAACTCCAAGTCTTAGATATAATGCTTTCCACGTATTGTTGTTGTCAATGGCTGTGAGTCCAAACAAATTGTGGTATTAATTCCCTTGTCACTTGGAAATATTTAACTCAGTGTTTACTCCATCTGTACAAAATGATTTAATTTATTTTTTAATTTCATGCTTATTTTGGAAATGCGCCATTCAAAGTATTTCTAATAAATTCCAATATTTTATTTTAAGGAAATTTGTATTTACCTTTTGTATAATAACATTTTTTAATGTAGCAGTGTGTATGTCCAATGTAAAAACTGGATCCAGAAACAAAATCATCCGAGAACCAATAGTATAATATAGACCTCAAGGGAGTGTGGCAGGATGTACAAAACATTGTATTTTGGGAATGTATGTATATTGTACAAGTTTTTCCACAAGTGTCACACCCACACAGGATTTAGTGACAATGAAAGTGTCCATTTGCTATGCAGGAAGTGTCTCAAAACAGTTTTTGAAAAAGAAAAGACCGCCTCTGATTACCTTGGGTGGACAGTGAGAAAAACAAAGGATCCAAATGACAAATGGGGGAAAGGTTTTGAACAGCCATGACCTTCAGGGCACAAATCCAACAGTCCGATCCCTGTGCAGAGGCCTGACTGTATCACATTCCCTTTTGTGCCCACTCGCCCTCCTTTATGATTCCGATCTCTCTTGTATGTGATTGCGATAACACACACCTGCACTCACTGAGCCATATAAATATGATGAAAGCCTTCTATACTAATGTTTTTCCACTGCCATTGCCCATTAAGGGAGCTGGGAAGGGCTCATCTATAGTGCCTTGAGTGCTGATTCCAACTGAAATACTAAAATTGAATCTAAGCCTGGATAATGGCTTGAATTATAGAGAAAGTGCACCGCATACAATATAAATGAGAAATGTCCTGCTCAGGCAGCTGATCGTTTAGCAAAGTCATGCAGATTTAATTCACAGTGAGTTGAACCTGAACTGAAGAAGCATTTAATCTTTCCGCTTTAAACTAAAATGAAATTAAACATGCACTGAGTCAACAGAAATGTTTTCTTTAGTGCACAGAAATGAAAGAAGAATGAAATAAAAAGAAATGAGGTTTAGTTTGAATTTAACCAAGCAGTGTCACTCTTTTTTACTATTTTTAAAAAAAAATCTATATTGAATAATAAAATAAAAAATAAAATAAAATAATGAAATAATAAAATAATAAAGAAATGAAAAATAAAATAAATAAATACAAAAAAGTCTTTAAAAATGTAACGTTTTTTTTTAAAAATCAGTTCTGGCAGGCCAAGAACTCAAGATGCTGCTAATGCTATCGGTTGACAACACGGTCTCATCAGCGCATCTGCTGTTCATCTCTCCTCACTGCTAATGACTACGCTCAAATCAGGGTGCCCTATTTAAAGGAGCATTTCACCCATTTCAACATTAATCTTTATTGAAAATGGATCATATATGTAGTCGAAATGTAAAATATTTTTTTAATTTGGTTCCCTCTTGACCGAGAAAAGTCAGAAAATAACCGAAGGGTGCATTTGTATGAAAGACTACAACACCCACAATGCATCACATTGCACAACTCCGCAAACCACACCCACTAATCCGGAACTGCGCACGCATCAGAGAAATAATTCTTTCATCAACAAGGCTAACGTTAGCTGCCATCAGAGTTTGAAATTCATTTCACGCAAAATTACTAGTTGGCTGTGGCGAGCAGGACGAGGAACGTGAGAGCGGCGTGAGAGGACAGCACGAGGCCGGTGGCGTGAGTGATAATGAAAGACGAGACGCACCGACCGGAAATTTCAATAAAATGTCCTAAATAATTTTATTTTCATGTGTTTTCTTGACTTAATTGAAATGACAGAAATAATAATAATAAATAAAAGATACATTAGTAGATCAATTATTTATATATTTAATAAAACAGAATACAGTGGTTAATTAAGACGCAAGTAATATAAGTAATAAAAGTAATAAATAGGCTGCTCACAGGTGGTGCATATTGACATTGTCTCCCTCTTGATCACTTTGTTAACTCAAACCTGACGTCACTAGTATACAGCACATGGACATGCCATAAATCAGTTTGCCAGCAAAAGTGTCTAAGCACCATCATTACAGTAAACATTGAGTTATCTCCATTCCTCCACTCGTATGTCATAAAGCCGGCGTGCTGCACATGTTTATGCATGTAATGAAGCGCTGAAGAAGCACATAGAAGAAGAGGGAGCACATACATCTGCAGTCTTCATCTGGTTTGACGTCAACCATCATACGCACACGGCTGCTTTAGAGGAATGTAAATAAACATCTCCAGTTGAT
The DNA here is from genome assembly GCF_016745375.1 of Pimephales promelas. The sequence goes on from NW_024121166.1 coordinate 7,211,190, forward strand.
AAGCAGAAACATTCACTTTGACCCACTGCTCTGCATAGGCCTTGTTCTGAGTGAAGGTTGCAGAAATTTTTCGAATGCAGCAGTGTTGCCAGATCTCTTTAAACTGTCTGTAAGAGCAAAGGTCTGGTTATAGCAGAGCTGCAGAGCATGCAGGGACAGGCCCTCTTTGCTGCTGTGGGTTTGCAGATGTTGCAGTGTTAACCGGCTTTAGGTGAAGGTAAGTTTGTGCATCTCACTGTGGAGAGTGAGGCATTTTAACGCTTGACCACATCCTCCTTGGTGCTCTTCCTCATACACTTCCTGTTTCAAAGGACCAGCCATATTTAGACAGGTGCAGTGAAGTTTCGAAGGCTTTTTTGGTCCTCTCTTCTGTTATCTCATTGGGTAGGTGATGAAAAGAACTTGTTCAAAGTGAAGTTGCTGTGTGTTAGTTTTTACAGTGGTTACTCATTAATGGAGTACTCAGATACAGATCAAAGTAAATGTCAGGATATTTTTGCAGGCCTAGTATCATCCATTTCTCCAACTGCACGGATATTCTCACTTGTGACAGATAATGACCATGAGAATCTATACATGTTGCCTGAGCTTCAATAAGCAGACATAAAAAGCAGGAAATATTTGAAATGGGAGATTAAATGGAGATTTGTGTGTTTTCTTGTGTAAATAGCATGTGGTGTACAGGTTCTAAATAAGTTCCTATTGAAGGTGATGTGTTGTGGATCTTACTCTGTACCTCTAGCAATCTGAGGTACTGCAGGTGGCTGCTTTGTAAAGGTACTGTGGTTCAGATCTCTGTGGAAACCAAAGACATATGAGCAACAGCAAAAAGCAGAGCGGATGTTTTCACATGCTATTCATGGGGGATTTAAAAAGTCACAAAATGTCAGCTGTCATGCAGTCTGGTGTCAGACTGTAAAGTGAGTGATAGCAGTGGTGGATGAAGTAATCCTGTACTTGTGTTAAAGTGCTGATATTTTACTTGAAAAATACTTTTACTATTTTACTCGTGCTCTTTTCAAGTTGAGTTAAAGGACAATGTACTTACGGTAAGTATGAAAAATCAAAGTACTAATCTACTAAGACAATACTTTATTTTCAAATCACATCATTAAAAACCATTTTCTTTATGGAAAATGAATGGCAAGATCTTAAAAGCTGATGGGTAGGAGGAGGTGTTAATTTCATTTCATTTCACTTGAAAAGCGGTGAAAAGTAAATAACTGCAGTAAAAATATAATAAAAAATAATAAAATAATTCATATTAATATCAAATATAATGATTTCATTATTATTAAATGCACATTAAATACACATTTCATTTAATATATTTAATCATTTTATAATTTTGCATAAGTGTTATATCTTAATATATAAATGATCTATCTATCTATATATAATACTCTTATATATAAATCTCATGTTTAATTATTGAAAATATTAATCATTTTGAAAAAAATCTAAATTTTTGATTTCTCTTATGTTACTGTACTCATTCACTTCAAGATAATTCTAAATCGATTATAATCTTGCAATATATGAAGGTTAAATGAAATTCCAAAATACTTTGTTAGTGTCCACCATTGGTGGTTAAAAGTGTTATTTCTAAAGTCTCTCATGGAAAAAAAAAATATTGGGAAATTGTGTGAAAATGTGTTATGACGATAATGATGTCAGCATTCAAGCCACAAGACGTACTCTTTGGAGTCTCTGTTCATGAAGAGAAGATTAATACACACCAGAGTGATGAATGCGTCTAATGAGCCATGGAGCAGCAAGCCACAGCTCAGGTCTCATTACAGCTGCTCTCCTCCAGAGACCCAACAACCCCTCACTGGGAAAGAGTTTCAAGAAAGAGATCGATGGATCACGTAAACCTCACAATCATCCATCACAAAACAAAACCTTGTTTGCTTTTGTTGCTATGTCATTCATTTTTCAAAAACTTAGCTGTACTTCCTGTCAGTGGTCTTTGTGTGCCGTGAATGTGTGTTAAACTCTGTGGGCAAGTACACACTGAATGAATGGGCTGAAAAAGATGGTAGGCCACTATTTGTTGTACGATTCTCGCCAAGTGAACCAAAAGACACAGAAGGAGGGACAGAGACACAAAAAATACAACTGGAAGTGAGAGACAGAAGGTTGCCTCTATACTGATATGCACTAAAACATTTCCAAAGCAAATTGTGATCTGTATATACACAGACCCAAATAATATGATCTAAAGAATATTTAATATGATAATTTGTCAAAAATTACTCAACCTATAGGCAACTCTCTGCCAAATCACTAGGTCTGGTGTCATTTGGGTCAGCTGTTCTCAGCAAAAAAAAAAACCTCCCTGCTCAGTGCTTACACTACTCCCCCCCTCTCTCTCTCTCTCTCTATTACAGTGGTGGAAAATATCACAGGCACCGAAACTTAGAAGGCATAAAAGCCTTGGTTTAAAGGGATGATTCAGGATCCAGTACTGCAGTCAAGGTGACAGAATGAATAACACATCCTCTCCCCATTCTTTTGACAACACAATGAGCTAGATCAAATCACAACCACAAACGACCGAGCAAAAACTTCCCATTTCATTCATCTGAACGTGCCAGTGAACATGTCAGCTGTCTGCTACCCAACTGAATGCTTTTCCTAAATGATGTCTTGGTGCAGTCACATACAGTATGTCCACAGCACACTCTCGACTCAATACCCCCCGATTCACTGACGCACAAATGAAGGGAATCGAATGAAATGGCTCTCGCGGGTGGTTTCTGACTCATCATTTCTTCTTCAATGCATTTATACTATGCCGTCATGAAGTGATTAGTTTGTTTTCAAAATACTTTCAGTAGATTTGACTTTTGTGCTGTATTTAACTTTCCCATGTAACTGAGTCTGTCCCTAAAGAGTAACTTGCCGCCCTATCTGGTGGTGACAAGCCAAGAGATACACAGTCCCACATAACACACATGATAAGGCTTTCCCTTGCTCATCCCCAACACTCACACATTAGGGAAACATGATCAAGTGTGACAAGTGTATGTTGTTTTACTACACTGACATTTTAATTACTGTTAAGTATATAAACAAGTGAAAAATACACTTATATTCAGGTCTTGTCAGAGTTTGGTAAAAGTGATTTTTCTTTGTATGCTCCTATGTTTTAAAGGACAATTCTAACTGTTTTTCTTGACTCGCCTCTATCTATTTGTTTGTGAATGTGTAAAATGTGGCATTGTTATTTTGTGATTCTAGTGTTTGAAACTTTTTGTGCTGCCATCTTGACCAGGTCTCTCTGGAAGAAGAGAGAGTAATATCTTAAAGTGATTCAAATAATGTTGTTGCTTTGTGTGGATTTTTTGTTGGTGAATCAAAAATAATGTAACATGCAACATTGTGTCTAAGATGAGATACTTGCTTATGAGATGCTTAAATATACACAACCATTCAAAAGTTTGGGATCAGTAAGAATAAAAAAGAAGAAGAAATTCATACTTTTATTCAGCAAGGATGCATTAAATTGACAGAAACAGAGTGGCAGTAGTACATAGTTATTGTTTTTCAACTAAATACTGTTCTTTTGCCTTTCCTATTCAACAAATATGCCCGCAAAAAAAAATTATAGTGGTTTGAACAAAAATTATTAGCAGCACTAATTAATACTGTGACATTAATAATAAGAAATATTTCTCAAGCAACATTTTAGCATTTAAGAATTATTTCTGAAGGATAATTAGACACTGAAAACTGGAATAATTCTATTTTATACATTAAATATATTAATTAATAATTATATTAAAATAAAATATTATTTTAAATTGTAATATTTGTAATAATATTAATAATTTGTACTGTATTTTTATTCAAATACAGCCTTGTTGTGCCTAAAATATACTTAAAGTCTAATCTAACCCCACTTCTGAATGTATGCGTGTTGTATGAAATAATTTCAACACAGATTATTCAAACACAATATGAATCAAGTCAACCTTTATTCTAAAAAAATCAAACGCTTTTCAACCTCAGTAACATTCTGCTTTCCCAAAGTTATAGGAAACTACTGAACTCATGCTAAAGGGCATTGGGGCCTCCTAGAAAACAAATCTCTACATCCATCTCCCTGGCCTTTTACACAGAGAAATCAAAGTCACTTAAAAGCTTCTCTCCGCTCATCTGATGGTGAGGAGGTTTTCTAAAAATATACACCGTGGATACGTTCCTAGTGTTAACCCCACTCTTTAACACCACTACCTTATGTGTATTAGGTCGTTCTTAAGATTTTCAGTACAGTACATTGCGCTCTCACTGTAACTCTAACCTCCCTGACACAATTCCCTTTGTCCTTGCAATCTGCTCATCTATCTGAGACTGAGATGGTAAGCCTCTCCCCTCTCCCATTTTGTATGGCTCTCACAGAGCCCAGAGCCTTCCGGTAAGAGATGTTATAGGAAACTTTGCATAGACTCTAACATGGCACACTCTAAATTTAAAATAGGATGAGTGTATGACATCATAGGCGTTAAAGAACTCTCACCAGGCGGCTAATATCTTCTCCCACGGTCCCACCAATCAGTGCTCCGATACTAACAGGTGAATTGTGTTAGGACTTATTAGCACAGCACACCATCTGTTTCTCTAGCTTCCTGTATATTCCTGTTCTGGGAACAAATAGCAAGCTCTAAACCCCCCACTGCTGGAACAAAGTGACGGACAAAGACCCAGTCGTCACAGAAACATGTTACTTTGCATGTGACATAGAGAAAAACAAGCCGGTGATGTTTTTAGTTTTAATCACAGCCGAAAAGAACATTATGTGTAATTAGTGTTACAGGACCCTTCTGCTAGACAGATGATAACTCGATAGCTTGTTTTGTTCCACTCAGTGGGGCACTATGTGGCAAGAGGACAGTACATTCGATCATTGCAGTAATTGCATGAGTGCTGCTGGCAGTAACTCATGCTGTCATAATGGAAAGAAAGCGGCACCTGATGCACTATAAACCACATATAGAACCATGTTTTGAAGACACTTCCCAGCAATCTCTGCTGAGGTCTTTATGTTGACACACAAGTTGAATGAACAAACGATATGACAACAGCTCCAAATGATTGTGTTTAAGGTATTTCATTGAAAAACATTAGTGTTCTGAGGAACACTGGTGTCTAAAGCACAAACACTGTTAACTTAAACAATACATGTCTATATCGTTTGAAAGGCCTGCATTTTGGGGGACTGAGGAGGTCTTAATTTCTTCACTGTAAAAAAAAAAAAAATAAATAAAAAATCTGTGATATTTCATGTAAAATAAACAGTGCAATTCCAAGATGGCAGTTGTGGTTGCTAGAACTTTACTGGAAAAAATATATAGCTTTGTGTGAGAAAAAAAACTGGTTTCACAAACAGGGCTTCGAATAAGCCAGGATTTGGCATTAGTTCAATTAGGGAATTTAGCTTTTAAAAATGTATCTTGGAAAAAAAAAACATTACTGGTGTGCATCTTGAGACAAAAGGTATTGATATATTTTAAGATAATGTCAGTTCAAGTTGCTTTCCATTAAAACAGCTCAAACATGCATTTTAGTCTGGGACTAGACTTAAAACCGGGGTAGAAAATTGTAAATTGCTCACATTTAAATTTCATTTATGCAGTGAATATATGCATATTCAAACTTGCACTGTAAACTACCGGCAGCTGTGGTTGCCAGCATCATACCGTAACTATACGGTGTGTTACTGTTTTTGTGTTAGAGCATATAGCTGACAATTTGGTATTTAGCTGTAAATTTCAAAAACAGCAAGACACTGTATTTTTACGGTATGATGCTGGCAACCAAAGCTGCCAGTAGTTTACCGTTTTTTTATTTTTTACACAGTGGCACGTTTGCAGTGACAAGACGCATAAATCATATGGCTATTCATGACTTGGAATATAGCATGCAAGTAATTCGGGCTATTATTAAGATTAAAGTATTGTATTGATGTATTTAAAGAGCAGTGTGAACATTCTGCTAAACATCTTTTTTGTTCCACCGAAGAATTAATTTGGAATTCACAGTATTTAATTAACAGAATTTAAATTTGAACTATCCCTTAAAGTGTTCCAGCTAAGCAACAGATCAGTCTAAATGAATGAATCCTGTGAGGACACATCTTTAATGTGCACTATTAGTTCAACATTTTCATTTCATCTGCTTTTTCTACATGATTTGCTGAATTTGTTCTCTGCTTGAATCACCAATCGTCCTCTGCCTGCCCAAAGTGTGCAGACTCATATGAGCATGCTAAAAATAGCAAATGAATTCATATCTTCTCATCTTGCATGAATAAGCAAAATATGTGTGTTGTGTGTGAGTGTGTTTGACCTTTGTCTGTGTTTGAAATTGCCCTTGCCAATACGGAAAAAGTCACCAGTCTAAAATATAAAAGTGCAATAAAAAGGAACATAATGTACTTTTTCTATCTGGTTAGATGAGAGTGGCTGTTCATGCACTTTTAAAGATCATCAACAATTGAATTAGTTATTTCCTTCTATAAAGCAGTTCTGCAAAAAAAAAATGAAGTCATCGTCCAGCTCAGTTCTCACTCAAATTGTTAAATATTAAGGATTCAACGATATTAAATATGTAAAAAATAGGGTCAAGGTTATTTTTCACATACAATATCTTTGTTGCTGCACCTCTCTTCTCAGTCCGTCAGTAACACTCTGTTTAGTCTCTCTGAAGCCCCTCCTTCCGAAAAGTGCAATGTGCTCTGCTCTGATTGGTCGGCTGGACCAGTGTGTTGTGACTGTTAACCGCTACAGCACATTTAGGAAATGTCACACCCCTAAACATTTCAACTCACTTTGGCTGTGTCCAAAATTACATACTCTCTTGAGTAGGAATTTATTTTTAATAAGTAATAACTTCACAACCACTAAAAAAGTATGTTCTATATAGTATGAATGTGTGTTGGATAAATGTAATCTGGACATAATACAGTACATTCGCCATGTTGTCATTATTATGTGACCTACCAGCGTCAGTTATGTTGCTCATACCATTCACAAATTCTCATGGGATAGTAACGTGTCCATTGTATGCACAATTCAGAAACTCGCCGGAAGAAGGCGAGTCATCTGGGTACTTTTTGCTGACTCTTTAATGAATACAGTAAATTCAGACATACTGTATTTTGCCTATTATATAGTAGGGTAGTATTCAATTTTGGATGCAGCATATAAAGTAACTCAACCAGGCCTCGTCCCTTTTTAATGAGTATGTATTGGGCAGGAATTATTTAAATGAGGAATACTGTGATGTACGTTCCCAGAAGAAGACTCAAGAGACAATTGAGGCATTTCAGGGAGTTCAGAAACACTGCGACTGATATGGAGAATACTGTAACTCCCTTTAGAGTGGACTTTGTGCTTAGTAACTTTGCAGACCTTTTTCATGCTCAAACAGCAAGATCACACACTAAAGAAAGTTGAAAATGTAAAAAAAGCATAATATGACCCCTTTATTATTCCAGTTCTGTCCTGACTGTTCTTTAGAAAAGCATTTTATTCCCTTGGAACAGCAAGTTATCAAATTGACTTGTGACCTACATAATGAGCTGTTTCTTTCTGTGCCATGTGACAGAGATAAAGCCCTGTTACAGGGCTTCCTGCAGCACGGTCACAGTTTCATTAACCCAGCACGTTTCCGAACAGCTCAATTAATCTCTCATGTACACAAGCTTGCATCCTCATGCACAAAAGCACACTTGTGCCACTAATATGCAAACTACTTCCCCAGCTGAAACAAACACACACAACTGTACTCACATTCTCTTTTATCTCAGCCCCTGCATCCCATGTACTTTCATTTGTTTCACTTGGAGTTATTTGTGTCTTCACTAAAGGATGCTTCAGTCTTTCCTGGAGGCTGATATATTACAGTTTTCTCTCGCTCCTTCACATAGCACAGAATTGAAAATGATACTCCCCTCTGCTTTTTTTACTTTCCAGGACAAGAGGACAATTACTCTATTAGGACAAAATGTGCACGCAACCAGACCTGTAATTTTTAACAGGGTTTGCATGAAGGCACTAATGCATTAATGGGCCTTGTGCTCTGCCAAAAATGTAAAGGAGTGAATTAAGATATCCTTTGCAGCAAAACAAAGGGGCTGGTATCAAATGTCCTGAAGGCATTTAAAACCACAAGAGCCCTCTGTGCAGAGTTTTTCTTAAGCCGGAGCACACTGTACGATTTAAAAAAGTCCTTTACGACTGTACGAGCTGTAAAGGTAAAGCTGTACGACTGTAGAGGTCTAAAAACGATATAAATACTGTTCGTTTTCTCACACAAACCGCTCGTTTCGTGTCTTAGGCCATCAGTGTGTACTTACATTCACGAGTCATTAAATCATGTTTAATTTGGACTTCTCTGTGCATGCTCTTTGAGGTGGACCCCCTAAAACTCCATTATATGACTGAAAGACAACAACGGTTTGACCGAAAAATGTCCAAATTGAAAATACTGTGGAAACAAAGACGCCTACATCTCGAATGCCCTTGAGGTAAGCTAAAACATATCAAAAATTAATTTCAAAGTGAACTATCCCTTTAAATCACCATCCAGCAGATTCCAGTCTAACCACAGTGTAGGGCTGATCCCTGGGTTTAAAGAGTCAGAAATGGAGAGGGAGGTGTTTTAGTCAGTTGACTAATGATGACAGTGAGATTTGGGCTTGTGGACAGCTGTGGGTTGGGTCCAAAGACTTCCTCATGTTTTGCTTTAGCTTAAAGAGGCCTGTGGGTTTCAATTTCTCCAGAGTGGGATTATTTGACCATGTGCGGATCTCCACACTGAGCAGGGTGGAGCTGAATTCTGGCTCGGTTACATTATTGCGGCAGCAGACCGCTGTCACTCTGTAATGAGATCTGCGTCACAGGCTTACACTTTTAATGGATTTACTGCATAGTAACGTTTGTAGTCTATTCATTATGCATTATTTTAGTCTCTTATTTTTCCAGTTCTTTCTAGAAAATGTATCATGAATACACTCAAGTGAACAACCTTAAGCATTTGTTTAGGTGAATAAGTTAATAACAATTTACTTAATACATTTACTTGGAAAGGGTGCAAAACAATCCTGAAAAACATGCATCATCATTTTTATAAAAATATAAAACACCACAACGGCTTTCAATAAGAAATGTTACTTGAGCACCAATTCTGCATATTAGAATGATTTCTGAAAGGTCATGTGACACTGAAGATATTTTAAAAATTCAGCTTTGCAATCACAGGTATAAATTACATGTTAACTATTAAAATATAAAAATTATTTTTAAAGCTGCAGCCCGGCATTTTTTCCTCTATGTCGCCATCTCTGTTCGAAATCTGCAATTGCAGTCATTCGCGGAATTATCAACTTTATGTGAGTTGTACTTCAACACCCTCGACATGGCACAGCGAGGATGAACACAATGTTTCAGGAGACATATTATTCCTTTAGAAATATGACCAACATAATAATTTTCACCGGAAAAAAATGGTTCTGAGATTGCAGTAAATCGCGCTGATTAAATCTAACAATCGTATGATGCAAAACCGTGCAAATTATACTGTGTTCTCAAATTGTTAATGTTAACAACGTAAGCATTGCATGAGTGCATGTAATGTCTATCCGATATGCATCCTTGTTTTCACATGGATCCGGTTGCGGTTAATAATAAAAAAATGTATATTAATTATAATAATTTTTCACAATAGTACACAATTTACTATATTTTTGATCAAATAAATGCAGTCTCGGTGCCCATAAAAGACATCTTTAATAAACATTTTAAAACATCTTACCGACCCCAAACATTTGAATGGTATATTTCATTTTAGACAATATATTAACTATGTGATTTAGGTGAGATTTACGTTATGGTATTAGAATCGTTTGCCTGCAGGGAATTATGTAACCAATGTGATGACATTCATCAATGTAAGATATCACAATGCAAAACAAATGATTCCCAAGTCCTGACAATTTTTTTCCTGCATTAGTTCCCTTGCACTGCACACTCACATGAATATATTCGATCACCCCATGTGTTCGCACTTAGTTATACACATCATTAAACACTTTTCTAACATGATAGGAAAATCAAGAATGGAGCCTTTTAACTTCTTTTTGCCCGTGCCTTAATGCAATCGCCATTCAGAGACCCTATGTTGGGCATCCTATTGATCAAGGAAGGCAGGAATTGAGTTTGGTGCAAATCAGTGCACAAGACAAACAGAGCATGAACCGACGGGCCACATTAGTGTAGGATGGCTCCTCTGTCTGCCAGGTGACAAGAGTTTACAAAGGCTGAAGTGAAGTGCTGAAGCACTTTACTAGAGGCTGAGTGAGTGGGAGTGCTTTTAAGAGCCTTGAATGAGGGGTCATTAGCACCTGAGTGACTTCATCAGACCAGACTGTACTGCAGGTTCCTATAGCCGCTGCATTAAGGAAGATGCATGTTTTAGTGCACACATGAGCAAACACAGCTCAGGGTATGGCTCTTTTAGCCTGTTGACTAGCAGATTAGAACAGACCTTAACCAACACAATCTAATAGCGGCTTCTCTCGGCCTCTTGGCTGTTTGATGCATGCAATGAGCATGTGCAATGCTGGGTAAAATCATTACTGCAATCAAATTAGATTGCAGATTCGTCTCTATTAAGATTTGCAGTCAGTTGTGTGCTGATCATCAATAAGGAAAATAGTGAGTCAATTAATTATAAAAATTAACAAGCCTCCAGAGACAATTAAAACATATGCGCCATGCAAAGGCAGCTACACATCTTACCCAACAGCATAGGAACAAACTGAAACATTTGTCCATTGAATTTAAATACTGACTAAAGTATTTGTGTGTTGGTGTGGGATTTAGGTTCACATGAAAAGCACCCTGAGGGAGTGTGTGGCCTCTTTTAAATGGCAGATGTGTCATTCCTAGTCTGACAGTGTCATATTGATAACAAGGACATGCTCCAAGGCCTGCGCTCAATGACGACATGTGAAGAAAAGCAGTGCTGAGGTCAGTGCTGGGGCAGATGAAATTTCGTGCCCAAATAAACAAGCATCTCCGTATCTACACAAGAGAATCATTATGAGGGATCTGCTAATCAAAATATGGCATTTTCAGTCATTGGCACACCGCATCACTGATTTCATATTAGCAATAACTGTAAAATACAAACTGATAATGTCATAGTTATCATATTATCATCTTACAGAAATGACTCAACGTTCTAAACCTTCAGTAAATTCAGAGACTAAGTAATTATTTATGGTAAAATAGCGCCATCCAGTGGCACTTATTTCATTATAAAACAAATATTACACAATCTTTTGAAAATGACATAAATGATTTAGTTAGGGATTAACATTATTATTTATTTAGCTATTAATAACTTAATATATAATGGATAAGGTTAATGATATACATCTTTGTTTTAAAACAAAATGACAGAACAAAATAAGTTCTGTATTTAAACAATTTGCTCACTTTAAATGTATTTTATATTGATTATATTGGCATGCCTTGACTGAAGCCATAAAAAGTCATTGAAGTTCATTGAAAAGCACATCTAAGTGGGCTAAAATTCTTAATGTACATAAAGAAAGCTTTCAGCTTGCTTCCATTAAAGCCATTCTAATCCAAATATTGCATTATGGATTAAATAATGCATTATGGATCCACAATGCATCATTCACAATTATTATAGAGTTTCACAGTAACATTCACATCACATCATTATTTAAAAACTGAAATAGAACACATTAGACAATTATTAAAGTATAAAACCTAAAAGCTAAATATATGACAAATGTCGCCACATAGAAATGTTTGTATCGGCTGTAAAATGTTAACTCATGAGCAGGAGCTAGCATGAGCTGCTTGTTGGTCAGATACTTGCAATCTATTCTTTTTCCAATCACAAGTCTGTTCATACAGGCATGATCTACATTTCCAGGCCTCCTCTATGTCCACCCCTTTGGGTTCCCTCTGGCCTGTCCAATAGGCCAGATAACCCTGAAGCTCTGCCCGTAGTTGGGCTTCATTGAAAGGAGCGACTCTGGTCCCAATGGGTCCACTAGAGCCTTGGTGATAGTATTCAAGCTGAAGCAGGTCAATGCATGGAAGATCAGAACATGACACAGTTATTAGTAGGGCATCAACCAGTTCCTCAAAGGTAGTCACCTGAACCCCAATGCTTTTAGCATGGGCCTGGACTCCCGCTCCAAGCACTTGAGTTGAACGCAGTTTAAGGTGATTTAATATATGGTCTTTCTTCACTTCCCCTCTCACCACTCCATCAAATAGCAATTTATAGAGGCCCACCTAAATAACAGATGGACAGGTGCATTAGAGTGTGCATAAAGAAAAGGGAAGAAAAATCTGTGCCAAGTTCTTAGAAATGCGCTTTTTTCATATTCATGTTGGTTTCATATGATTTTGAGAGAAAAAAAAAATATTTATATATATATATATATATATTAATGGTAAAAAATAAGTTATAAATATTCATAATTCAATTATGAATTCAGTTTTGGGGAGTCAAACCACGTGATTTCTCTGGTTGCACCACATGACTTCGATTTAGCAGACATAATTTGTTCAAATATTTGTAACGGTTTTGGTAAATGATCCATTATCAGTGTTGTAAGCTGAAAATAAAACAAATTAAATTATTAAAAACAAGTTATTAAAAATAATTTTTGGTAATTGAAATTAGCCTGAAATAAAATAAATAAAATAAAATATGAAAGTATAACATGCAAATTAGAAATGTAGAAAATTAGAAACTGAAATAAATACATTTAAGCTAAAGTACTAACTTGCATACTAAAACTGAAAAAAAACTAAATTAAAAAAAAAAAATCACATAACCAAATGAATTGAATTTAAACCGGAAAAAGAGTAACTAACAATGTAAAAAATAAAAGCTAAAATATAAAGAAATACTATAATTGTGTATACATTCATACTACTACCATGAACCCGATTTTTTTTCTACTAAGAAATAATAATAAAGGATTACACCAAGCTATACTTAATATTTAATCTCTAGAATTTACTTCTTTTGTGAGGATTTTTTTCTATTGTTATGCTATTAGGAAATTTTTTTACTTTATAATTTTCAACAACAACAACAACAAAAAAAACATGCTCTTTATAGAAAATAGAACAATTTGTATTCAGGTCATTTTAACATTGGGCTTTTCTTTGTAAATAAATTCATAGATTTTACAAATAAGCATCATTGACCCTCACTATATGCCCACATGTATATGGTAGTGGAAACACAATGAAGTCCAGGGAAAACAAGGCAGCTGTGCACAAAAGCACATTGTAATCATTAACTGCTGCATCATAATGACCTGTAATAAATAACTCCAACTCACCTGTAAGTAGGGGTGGGCGATATGGAAAAAATATCATATCACGATTTTTTTAGGAAAATCACGATCACGATTTTTTATCACGATTCTTTTTCAAGTTGGTTTTAATATTTTGCAAGTGGCTGTTCATTACAGCCAAACTAATGTCCCTATGTTAAAAACAAAGCCTTAGGTAACAAAAGAAAAAAGAAAGCCACACATTTAGGCCAGTGGCGAAGATAAAAATCTTTGTCATTATTTTCTTTGTTATTAAAAAAATAAGACAAGATAAACATTACACAAATTAATATTCATATTAAATAAATAGTGCTTTATTTTTTCAGATGCGGTAGGTGTATTTAGCAGTAGCATTGAAGTAATTAAATGAACAAATATGAAATTAAAACACTACATAGACTTCACTGAATAAATTGATTCTTATTAAAGATATATTAAAGTTCTCAGTCAGTGAGTGATTTTCTCCTTGTGTTTTTTTTTTGTTTGTTTTATTAACACTAAAGGGATAGTTCCCTCAAAAATGAAAATTGTCTTAATTTACTCTCTCAAGATGTTTTAAACCCGAATAAGTTTCTTTCTTCTGTTGAAAATAAAAGTTATTTTGAATAATGTGGGTAACCGAACAGTTGCTGGTCTCCTTATAGTTTTTTTTATAGGTTCTCTCCTGGAAGTTAATGGGGACCAGCAACTGTTTGGTTACCCACATTAAAAAAAATTGTCTTTTGTGTTCAGCACAAGAAAGAAATTAATACAGGTTTGGAACAACATTAGAGTGAGTAAATAATGACGGATTTTTTTTTATTTTATTTTTTTGGGAACTATCCCTTTAAGGACAAGCGGCAGTAGGCTACTATTTATTCCTGTTGCTTTTAGACCAGCACGCGACGCGTTTAATATAGACGCATATTACACCAGATATTCTCTCAAATGTTTGCTTTCACTTTAGACATAGCCTGTTTATGTAAACATTGTGTGTATTTAACAGTATTAGCTTAATAAGACTCGAGAGATAACTTAGTCCAGTATTCAGGCGCTGTTTGACAGATCTAGTGCCTGTGAGCGTCGGGGGTTTGCGGTCAGGAAAGCGCACGTAGAACAGCGAATCAGCGCGTGAATTAAATGTTTAACCGGCAAGGCTTATGCTATGAACTTTTGTGAATTGCAGTGTCCCGTACCTATCCCTTAACGTGTGATCATGTGTAGGCTACGTCGCGTTGTACAGTTAAGAGACGGAGGCGCCAGAGCTGAACTGATAGAATGCACTGTAACACGATACTACGATATTTCTTCAAAAGCAGATCGTGGAGACATTTTAATCGTCCACGATTAAAAATCGTCATATCGCACACCCCTACCTGTAAGCAGTTAACTTTATCTTGTGCAGAACTAGGCATGGAGTTGTGTTTGCGTGTCTTAAGCTCATTTAGGACTAGCTCCCCCTTCTGATTGTACATCAGTTCATCAATGACCCCCATGAAAAAAACACCTTCCAGCACACCAAACACAGGGAACTCTCGCACACGCTCCCCTGAAATAAGAATGTTTGAGATTTAAATGTTTAAACTTCATCCAAGTATCAAAACAATACCTAAAATTATTTCTACACTGTCAACACACCTGTTTCCAACCGTGAAATCATGTGTGACATGTTGAGAAGTTTGATGGCTTCTGCATCCTCTCTAGTCCGGATATCAATGGGGACAACGTTCTGTATCTCCAGTTCTGGAGATGAAAGGCATGGATAGAATTACTCAATATGCATGATAATACACAACGTATTGAAAGCCAATGCAGTTTATTACATCACCTCTTGATAAATGTATTTCTGCTCCGGTTTGAACCTCAGACCGTTGCAGGTCTTTTCTTTTGAGATGTGGCTTCAAAAGACTGTAGACAGTCTTCATCTCACACCAAGACTGGTCACACAGGAGAGTCACACTCAGATGCCGCTTGAGGAAGCGTTGCATTGGGCTGAGGCTATTTTCATGGAGGCTCTTTCTCTTTAAACCCCTTGCATCATCAGTTTTTACGCCTTCTTGCCCCAAAGTCTCTTTGTTATGGCTGAAAAGTAGAAGAGCATTATGTTATTATGTGACAACAGCAAAAAAAACATGTTGCAGAATGACGTGGGTTGCATGTTGGCACACAATATCTAGAAACAATTTTTCTCTAAGCATCACACAAGAGACTTACTTGTACACTGATGAAGTGGGTGTTATGGGGCTGTTAAAGTCCACTGAGTGTTCACAATCAGTTTCTCTACTGAGAGGACGATGGGGATCTAAAATGACAGAGAGAAAAAATACTGTTTACGTGTATAAAACCTAATAACATGATAGTTATATCTAATTTTTCTTTCAGTGGAAAGAAACAGATATTATACAAACAAATGAACACAAAGAAAAAAAAACCCAAACGATCGCAAAAAATTATCCAAATTACACATTTTTGGGGCTCCCAAGAGAATTTAACAATATTTTACCGATGGTTTGTTGCTCGCAAGGGATGTTGAGAAATTCTGAGTCGCTAATGTTATCCCACTCATCGAGCAGTTGTTGTGATCCAGAAGCATCCATCTGAAAACGAAATTAAAGTAACTCCCAGCTCATTCTAATCGAAACATCTTTACACCAATATTGCAGAAACTGCTATAAAATAAACACGCCATTAGTTCTTAGAATTGTTATAGATGTTTTACATTATATTCGGGTTAGTTGCATACGACATACAAGTAGGAAGTAACCCAAGTTAACATCACGCCCCCTCAACATCAACAAATGCATTCGATTGGCTGGCTCTGGCTATTGCTCCATGTAGCCCCACCCATTTCTTTACGTTTCGCCAGAAACATATCCGATTGGATTTCATTCAGTGCCAAATGCGTCTTCTAATGAAAACCGATAAAAACCTTTCCTTTACTCTCCATGATAGAAACAACAGACGTTTTTCTTACTTTTTGTGTCTTTAGTGTAAGCAAAGAAGAACAGTATTAAATGGAAAATAAACCATTATAAAATTATACGGTTGCCACGAAGAATCGTTTATTAGCGTAAAAACAGTGAGCCACGGAAGGGATGGCGTTTTTGACGACCCATAGTCATGGTCGAGTATTTAAAAGGTTATGGTTAACACGGTTAACGTGGTTTAACGTCGATGCAATACGTTGTTTTAGCGTACCTTTTGCTTAAATGAGGAGCTGGGGGACGCCGGAAAAATAGACATTTTACTCATTAGGCTGCTTCATTAAAAACGTGACATTTAGACGTTTTCTTCGGCGTGGATCCAGGCAAATGAATCCTTTTCACCTTGAAAATATTAATTTTTTTTTTTTGCATTTAAAATAATAGAACATTTCTCAGTGATCGTAAATAAAACAAAATTCCATTTTTCTCGGTTTAATGAAAATCTGACATCTACACATTTTCCAAAGAAGACTATTTAGGCTGCTTCATTAAAAATGTGACATTTAGACGTTTTTTTCGGCGTGGATCGAGGCAAATGAATCCTTTTCACCTTGGAAAATAATAAATGTTTTTTGCATTTTAAATAATAGACCATTTCTCAGTGATAGTCAATAAAACAAAATTCCATTGTTCCCGGTTTAATGAAAACAAATAGGTTGTGATGGTAAGTTTCAGTTTAAGTGTAAGTTTCACGTTTGAGGGGGTCAGTTGTTGACAAACTGACACTTCAAATATACGACCGAAGTTTTAAAGAAAACAATTTCCCAAGAAACATAACTGGATAATGACATGTCAGGTCATAAAACAGGACATTGTGTTAACTTACTTGTACAGTTTCAAGAGGATTAACTCTTCAACAACACAAGATGAATCACCTATCGACCAGAATCAAAAGTCTAACACTTGAGTGCATGAGAAAGCTGGAGAACAGTCCTGGAGATCATACATGCTCACAGAAGACCAGAAAAAAAGTTTAAAAAAAATAAAATAATAATAATAATAAAAAAAGGGAGTAGTCAACACAAAAATGAAATGGTATTTTTGGTTGAGCACAGCCAGGCCCAACCAACCTAAAAAGACGTTCATGAGGCAGTCCCAAATCATGTACTAACCCTCAAGTTGTTCTAAACCTGAGTTTCTTGACCACAAAAGAAGATATTTTGAAGAGTGTTGGCAAGTCATTTTTTGGGGGGTAATCCCTTCAACATCTGACCTCTAATACTTACTTTCACCTCTAGGGGGCTCTCGGGTACAACAAATGAGAAGATCACTAGTTACACTACTAACTTGTATTTGAAGGGTCTTGTTTTCTAGCATGATGCAAACATTAAGGAAAATGCACATTACAATAAAAACCAACATGTCACTTTAAATAATGAATTTATTTCATTTTAGGAGTTAATATCCATCTTAATGTAAATATGAATAAAATCAGAGTTAAAATAATTGTACACAGCACAACAACAGATTTTAAAGCCAGCACATTTTGTGCTACTCACTTAATCAATGACTGTGCACAGAAAAAAGGGAAATAAAACAAGAAATAAATAGAGAATAAAAAAAAATTAAGTGCTGTTATTTACATTATAATTTATTTCAAACTCTAGTCTTCATATACCTCAGTCTGCAGTATCAAGCATGATTGAGCTCATTTATAATGTGACCTCACTTGTATTTTTCCTTCATGAGTAAGCAATACAGAGAACAACTTACTAAAACCAAGCCGGGCTGTGGAAGTTAGCTAGCCTTTTACGTAAAGAAAATATGGTTAATGGACTTAAGTGTGGCTACAGTAGTAAAAATATGCAGGTTAGTTGATATTCTGATGGATTTAATGTTTCAGCTCAGGACATAACCCTTATGCAAGACACCCTAAAATATCCTTCTTTTTTTCCTGTTTTTAGGCCCTGATTTATTCATTTTTCTAGATCTCAGTGAAATGTGAATCACATGAAACATATGGTGTGTGGCAGCTCTAACTTTGTAACCCAACCCTAAAATACTCCATTTTGTTATTCTAAAACATAATTAATGGTGTGCAAAATCAGTTTTCACCTGGTCTACTAAATGTGTGTCCTAGTCAGAACATCAAATCTAACCTTTCAACCAGTGATGGTCCAATATCAGAAAATCTTAAACTTTAATCTCACTATTAAATAAATCAACCACATTTCTACATACAATTAAACCCATTGGTGTACACTACCACTAAACACTGAAAACCATCCAAACCTGCTTCTAACCTTAAAACAATGGTTAAACCTAACCAAACCTTAAACAACACAGTTGCTTTCCCTTCTCCAGCCTTGAACTCACTAACTGCACTTCTGTTTTGGGAACCCCTTTCCAACTGGCAACAATTTCAGTCAGAGTTTCCTTTTTCCCCCCTCTTGGGACTCAATGAATGCAGGCGGTGGTTTATAATTGGGACATATGGGCGTAATGTCAGGCACATATGCCAGTGTGTCTTTCAAAGACCAGCCTTGCAATCAGAGGCCTGCAGCTCAACAGCAGAGAAGAAGCGCTTGTCAACTTGTGCCCGTCGTAATTGAGCTGGGTGGTGTAGAAGGTCCGGGTGTGTTTGGGGTACACTATGGTGGTGCTCTGGTAACGCTGCACCCGCTGACGGGGCTGGAACTCCAACTGGGTCTTGTAATGTCTCCAGGTGGCTCTGAGGCAGGGCCAACACTGTCTGGCTGCACATCTCCAGACCCAAACCCTTTGGGCTGCAGGTCACGTCCTGGATGAAGTGTCGATCGGAATCATAACGTACAGACGATGTGTATCTGTAAAAACACATGTAACAAGTTAGAACTGCATTATATGATTGCACCAGAGCAAACTTGCCTTAAAAAAAAAATGAAAAGAAAAAAACATCACCTTATTTCTTTTAGTGGCAGAGGATCAAGTTTCAATTCCTTCTCCGTAGGACAATGCATGCATTGGCGATTATTAGGAACCTGTATAAAAAAGAATAATATTTCTTAATATTTAATAGAATCAATTTTTTTATATTAGGACTACTTTGGGACAGGTAAACAATGTATGCAATATATTTTTCTATAATTTACACACATAAAAAGCATGTTTGTTAATCGAAAAGAAGCTGAAATGTACATTTTAGATTAAAAAAAAAACTTAACCATTTGAAGTAATTTTTGAAGTAATAAATGTCTTGGCATAGCCTGAAGGAATCATACCACAGCTGTCCTTTCTGCTCTCGTCTTCAGTAACCGGGGTTCCAGCCCCGGTGCCCTGCAGTAACCAGACGCTCGGGCTCGGGCTCGGACTCGGACTCGGAGGCAGACCGGAGTCAGGACTGTCCAGCGGGCCGATCAGCTTTAAAATTCATACCCAGCGGATCGTCGTCAGACACATTCCGCAAGTTCAGTCTTCCCACCATTGCTTTTTTTAAGTGCTCAACACTTGCGGGCAGGTTCCACAAGCTCTCCTAACAATGCAATTAAAATCGAATTATGTGCAAAATAGTTTTTCTCTGTTGATCTTGCGGGCAGCTCTGTTCATAAAGAGATCCGAGCGGTTCGTATAAAGTAAACCAGCTGTGCGATGCCGTGGTCCCGTGGACTATCAGTCGATAATCCGTTTCGTGGCTCTGGCTCACTGCTCCCGTTTCTTCCGAGACTTTGAAACGCAAGATCTGAAGAAGCTGCAAATGTGTTTGTTGTCGCCAAGTTTAAATGGGTTTATAAAAACTGAGAGCAAAATGGAAACTTCGCTCCTGAGCGCATTCAGTCAGGGGGTCATTGCCGGGAAGTGAACGCAAGTTTACCCGCTTGTCAGCCTGC
>NW_024121166.1:7231863-7299363 GCF_016745375.1 Pimephales promelas
TTTGTTCCACCGAAGAATTAATTTGGAATTCACAGTATTTAATTAACAGAATTTAAATTTGAACTATCCCTTAAAGTGTTCCAGCTAAGCAACAGATCAGTCTAAATGAATGAATCCTGTGAGGACACATCTTTAATGTGCACTATTACTTCAACATTTTCATTTCATCTGCTTTTTCTACATGATTTGCTGAATTTGTTCTCCGCTTGAATCACCAATCGTCCTCTGCCTGCCCAAAGTGTGCAGACTCATATGAGCATGCTAAAAATAGCAAATGAATTCATATCTTCTCATCTTGCATGAATAAGCAAAATATGTGTGTTGTGTGTGAGTGTGTTTGACCTAAGGGCAAATTGCCCTTGCCAATATGGAAAAAGTCACCAGTCTAAAATATGCAAGTGCAATAAAAAGGAACATAATGTACTTTTTCTATCTGGTTAGATGAGAGTGGCTGTTCATGCACTTTTAAAGATCATCAACAATTGAATTAGTTATTTCCTTCTATAAAGCAGTTCTGCAAAAAAAAAAAAAATGAAGTCATCGTCCAGCTCAGTTCTCACTCAGATCATTAAAATTGTTAAATATTAAGGATTCAACGATATTAAATATGTAAAAAATAGGGTCAAGGTTATTTTTCACATAATCTTTGTTGCTGCACCTCTCTTCTCAGTCCATCAGTAACACTTTGTTTAGTCTCTCTAAAGCCCCTCCTTCCGAAAAGTGCAATGTGCTCTGCTCTGATTGGTCGGCTGGACCAGTGTGTTGTGACTGTCAACCGCTACAGCACGTTTAGGAAATGTCACACCCCTAAACATTTCAACTCACTTTGGCTGTGTCCAAAATTGCATACTCTCTTGAGTGGGAATTTATTAGTAAGTAAGTAAAGTGAAGCAATAACTTCACAACCACTAAAAAGGTGTGTTGGATGAATGTAATCTGGACATACTTCAGTACATTCGCCATGTTGTCATTATTATGTGACATACCAGCGTCAGTTATGTTGCTCATACCATTCACAAATTCTCATGGGATAGTAACGTGTCCATTGTATGCACAATTCAGAAACTCGCCAGAAGAAGGCGAGTCATCTGGGTACTTTTTGCTGACTCTTTACAGCCCATTCTCACCCCCAAGGCGTCACTTAACTGACGCCTTGGGAAGCATTTGGACATGCTTCAATATCTGACGCTTAAGGCGCCCTTTAGCGTCAGTAAGATGACGCCCTAGGATCGCGTGTACCCTACCCCCACCCCACACCTAAACCTAACCGCGTCTTCTAACTGACGCTTTCCTTTAGCGTCAGTTAGTTGACGCCGTAGGATCGCGTCATGTAAGTGACGCTAAAGGGCGCCTAAAACGTCAAATATTGAAGCATGGTCAAAGGTGACGCCTTGGGGTGAGAATGTGTTGCTCTTTAATGAATACAGTAAATTCAGACATAGTATATTTTGCCTATTATATAGTAGGGTAGTATTCAATTTTGGATGCAGCATATAAAGTAACTCAACCAGGCCTCGTCCCTTTTTAATGAGTATGTATTGGGCAGGAATTATTTAAATGAGGAATACTGTGATGTACGTTCCCAGAAGAAGACTCAAGAGACAATTGAGGCATTTCAGGGAGTTCAGAAACACTGCGACTGATATGGAGAATACTGTAACTCCCTTTAGAGTGGACTTTGTGCTTAGTAACTTTGCAGATCTTTTTCATGCTCAAACAGCAAGATCACACACTAAAGAAAGTTGAAAATGTAAAAAAAGCATAATATGACCCCTTTATTATTCCAGTTCTGTCCTGACTGTTTCTTTAGAAAAGCATTTTATTCCCTTGGAACAGCAAGTTATCAAATTGACTTGTGACCTACATAATGAGCTGTTTCTTTCTGTGCCATGTGACAGAGATAAAGCCCTGTTACAGGGCTTCCTGCAGCACGGTCACAGTTTCATTAACCCAGCACGTTTCCGAACAGCTCAATTAATCTCTCATGTACACAAGCTTGCATCCTCATGCACAAAAGCACACTTGTGCCACTAATATGCAAACTACTTCCCCAGCTGAAACAAACACACACAACTGTACTCACATTCTCTTTTATCTCAGCCCCTGCATCCCATGTACTTTCATTTGTTTCACTTGGAGTTATTTGTGTCTTCACTAAAGGATGCTTCAGTCTTTCCTGGAGGCTGATATATTACGGTTTTCTCTCGCTCCTTCACATAGCACAGAATTGAAAATGATACTCCCCTCTGCTTTTTTTACTTTCCAGGACAAGAGGACAATTACTCTATTAGGACAAAATGTGCACGCAACCAGACCTGTAATTTTTAACAGGGTTTGCATGAAGGCACTAATACATTAATGGGCCTTGTGCTCTGCCAAAAATGTAAAGGAGTGAATTAAGATATCCTTTACAGCAAAACAAAGGGGCTGGTATCAAATGTCCTGAATGCATTCAAAACCACAAGAGCCCTCTGTGCAGAGTTTTTCTTAAGCCGGAGCACACTGTACGATTTAAAAAGGTCCTTTACGACTGTACGAACTGTAAAGGTAAAGCTGTACGACTGTAGAGGTCTAAAAACTATATAAATACTGTTCGTTTTCTCACACAAACCGCTCGTTTCGTGTCTTAGGCCATCAGTGTGTACTTACATTCACGAGTCATTAAATCATGTTTAATTTGGACTTCTCTGTGCATGCTCCTTGAGGTGGACCCCCTAAAACTCCATTATATGACTGAAAGACAACAACGGTTTGACCGAAAAATGTCCAAATTGAAAATACTGTGGAAACAAAGACGCCTACATCTCGGATGCCCTTGAGGTAAGCTAAAACATATCAAAAATTAATTTCAAAGTGAACTATCCCTTTAAATCACCATCCAGCAGATTCCAGTCTAACCACAGTGTAGGGCTGATCCCTGGGATTAAAGAGTCAGAAATGGAGACGGAGGTGTTTTAGTCAGTTGACTAATGATGACAGTGAGATTTGGGCTTGTGGACAGCTGTGGGTTGGGTCCAAAGACTTCCTCATGTTTTGCTTTAGCTTAAAGAGGCCTGTGGGTTTCAATTTCTCCAGAGTGGGATTATTTGACCATGTGCGGATCTCCACACTGAGCAGGGTGGAGCTGAATTCTGGCTCGGTTACATTATTGCGGCAGCAGACCGCTGTCACTCTGTAATGAGATCTGCGTCACAGGCTTACACTTTTAATGGATTTACTGCATAGTAATGTTTGTAGTCTATTCATTATGCATTATTTTAGTCTCTTATTTTTCCAGTTCCTTTTAGAAAATGTATCATGAATACACTCAAGTGAACAACCTTAAGCATTTGTTTAGGTGAATAAGTTAATAACAATTTACTTAATACATTTACTTGGAAAGGGTGCAAAACAATCCTGAAAAACATGCATCATCATTTTTATAAAAATATAAAACACCACAACGGCTTTCAATAAGAAATGTTACTTGAGCACCAATTCTGCATATTAGAATGATTTCTGAAAGGTCATGTGACACTGAAGATATTTTAAAAATTCAGCTTTGCAATCACAGGTATAAATTACATGTTAACTATTAAAATATAAAAATTATTTTTAAAGCTGCAGCCCGGCATTTTTTCCTCTTTGTCGCCATCTCTGTTCGAAATCTGCAATTGCAGTCATTCGTGGAATTATCAACTTTATGTGAGTTGTACTTCAACACCCTCGACATGGCACAGCGAGGATGAACACAATGCTTCAGGAGACAGATTATTCCTTTTGAAATATGACCAACATAATAATTTTCACCGGAAAAAAAATGGTTCTGAGATTGCAGTAATTCGCGCTGATTAAATCTAACAATCGTATGATGCAAAACCGTGCAAATTATACTGTGTTCTCAAATTGTTAATGTTAACAACGTAAGCATTGCATGAGTGCATGTAATGTCTATCCGATATGCATCCTTGTTTTCACATGGATCCGGTTGCGGTTAATAATAAAAAAATGTATATTAATTATAATAATTTTTCACAATAGTACACAATTTACTATATTTTTGATCAAATAAATGCAGTCTCGGTGCCCATAAAAGACATCTTTAATAAACATTTTAAAACATCTTACCGACCCCAAACATTTGAATGGTATATTTCATTTTAGACAATATTAACTATGTGATTTAGGTGAGATTTACGTTATGGTATTAGAATCGTTTGCCTGCAGGGAATTATGTAACCAATGTGATGACATTCATCAATGTAAGATATCACAATGCAAAACAAATGATTCCCAAGTCCTGACAATTTTTTTCCTGCATTAGTTCCCATGCACTGCACACTCACATGAATATATTCGATCACCCCATGTGTTCGCACTTAGTTTTACACATCATTAAACACTTTTCTAACATGATAGGAAAATCAAGAATGGAGCCTTTTAACTTCTTTTTGCCCGTGCCTTAATGCAATCGCCATTCAGAGACCCTATGTTGGGCATCCTATTGATCAAGGAAGGCAGGAATTGAGTTTGGTGCAAATCAGTGCACAAGACAAACAGAGCATGAACCGACGGGCCACATTAGTGTAGGATGGCTCCTCTGTCTGCCAGGTGACAAGAGTTTACAAAGGCTGAAGTGAAGTGCTGAAGCACTTTACTAGAGGCTGAGTGAGTGGGAGTGCTTTTAAGAGCCTTGAATGAGGGGTCATTAGCACCTGAGTGACTTCATCAGACCAGACTGTACTGCAGGTTCCTATAGCCGCTGCATTAAGGAAGATGCATGTTTTAGTGCACACATGAGCAAACACAGCACAGGGTATGGCTCTTTTAGCCTGTTGACTAGCAGATTAGAACAGACCTTAACCAACACAATCTAATAGCGGCTTCTCTCGGCCTCTTGGCTGTTTGATGCATGCAATGAGCATGTGCAATGCTGGGTAAAATCATTACTGCAATCAAATTAGATTGCAGATTCGTCTCTATTAAGATATGCAGTCAGTTGTGTGCTGATCAGCAATAAGGAAAATAGTGAGTCAATTAATTATAAAAATTAACAAGCCTCCAGAGACAATTAAAACATATGCGCCATGCAAAGGCAGCTACACATCTTACCCAACAGCATAGGAACAAACTCAAACATTTGTCCATTGAATTTAAATACTGACTAAAGTATTTGTGTGTTGGTGTGGGATTTAGGTTCACATGAAAAGCACCCTGAGGGAGTGTGTGGCCTCTTTTAAATGGCAGATGTGTCATTCCTAGTCTGACAGTGTCATATTGATAACAAGGACATGCTCCAAGGCCTGCGCTCAATGACGACATGTGAAGAAAAGCAGTGCTGAGGTCAGTGCTGGGGCAGATGAAATTTCGTGCCCAAATAAACAAGCATCTCCGTATCTACACAAGAGAATCATTATGAGGGATCTGCTAATCAAAATATGGCATTTTCAGTCATTGGCACACCGCATCACTGATTTCATATTAGCAATAACTGTAAAATACAAACTGATAATGTCATAGTTATCATATTATCATCTTACAGAAATGACTCAACGTTCTAAACCTTCAGTAAATTCAGAGACTAAGTAATTATTTATGGTAAAATAGCACCATCCAGTGGCACTTATTTCATTATAAAACAAATATTACACAATATTTTGAAAATGACATAAATGATTTAGTTAGGGATTAACATTATTATTTATTTAGCTATTAATAACTTAATATATAATGGATAAGGTTAATGATATACATCTTTGTTTTAAAACAAAATGACAGAACAATATAAGTTCTGTATTTAAACAATTTGCTCACTTTAAATGTATTTTATATTGATTATATTGGCATGCCTTGACTGAAGCCATAAAAAGTCATTGAAGTTCATTGAAAAGCACATCTAAGTGGGCTAAAATTCTTAATGTACATAAAGAAAGCTTTCAGCTTGCTTCCATTAAAGCCATTCTAATCCAAATATTGCATTATGGATTAAATAATGCATTATGGATCCACAATGCATCATTCACAATTATTATAGAGTTTCACAGTAACATTCAAATCACATCATTATTTAAAAACTGAAATAGAACACATTAGACAATTATTAAAGTATAAAACCTAAAAGCTAAATATATGACAAATGTCGCCACATAGAAATGTTTGTATCGGCTGTAAAATGTTAACTCATGAGCAGGAGCTAGCATGAGCTGCTTGTTGGTCAGATACTTGCAATCTATTCTTTTTCCAATCACAAGTCTGTTCATACAGGCATGATCTACATTTCCAGGCCTCCTCTATGTCCACCCCTTTGGGTTCCCTCTGGCCTGTCCAATAGGCCAGATAACCCTGAAGCTCTGCCCGTAGTTGGGCTTCATTGAAAGGAGCGACTCTGGTCCCAATGGGTCCACTAGAGCCTTGGTGATAGTATTCAAGCTGAAGCAGGTCAATGCATGGAAGATCAGAACATGACACAGTTATTAGTAGGGCATCAACCAGTTCCTCAAAGGTAGTCACCTGAACCCCAATGCTTTTAGCATGGGCCTGGACTCCCGCTCCAAGCACTTGAGTTGAACGCAGTTTAAGGTGATTTAATATATGGTCTTTCTTCACTTCCCCCTCTCACCACTCCATCAAATAGCAATTTATAGAGGCCCACCTAAATAACAGATGGACAGGTGCATTAGAGTGTGCATAAAGAAAAGGGAAGAAAAATCTGTGCCAAGTTCTTAGAAATGCGCTTTTCATATTCATGTTGGTTTCATATGATTTTGAGAGAAAAAAAAAAAAAATTATATATATATATATATATATATATTTTAATGGTAAAAAATAAGTTATAAATATTCATAATTCAATTATGAATTCAGTTTTGGGGAGTCAAACCACGTGATTTCTCTGGTTGCACCACATGACTTCGATTTAGCAGACATAATTTGTTCAAATATTTGTAACGGTTTTGGTAAATGATCCATTATCAGTGTTGTAAGCTGAAAATAAAACAAATTAAATTATTAAAAACAAGTTATTAAAAATAATTTTTGGTAATTGAAATTAGGCTGAAATAAAATAAATAAAATAAAATATGAAAAGTATAACATGCAAATTAGAAATGTAGAAAATTAGAAACTGAAATAAATACATTTAAGCTAAAGTACTAACTTGCATACTAAAACTGAAAAAAACTAAATTAAAAAAAAAAAATCACATAACCAAATGAATTGAATTTAAACCGGAAAAAGAGTAACTAACAATGTAAAAAATAAAAGCTAAAATATAAAGAAATACTATAATTGTGTATACATTCATACTACTACCATGAACCCGATTTTTTTTCTACTAAGAAATAATAATAAAGGATTACACCAAGCTATACTTAATATTTAATCTCTAGAATTTACTTCTTTTGTGAGGATTTTTTTCTATTGTTATGCTATTAGGAAATTTTTTTACTTTATAATTTTCAACAACAACAACAACAAAAAAAACATGCTCTTTATAGAAAATAGAACAATTTGTATTCAGGTCATTTTAACGTTGGGCTTTTCTTTGTAAATAAATTCATAGATTTTACAAATAAGCATCATTGACCCTCACTATATGCCCACATGTATATGGTAGTGGAAACACAATAAAGTCCAGGGAAAACAAGGCAGCTGTGCACAAAAGCACATTGTAATCATTAACTGCTGCATCATAATGACCTGTAATAAATAACTCCAACTCACCTGTAAGCAGTTAACTTTATCTTGTGCAGAACTAGGCATGGAGTTGTGTTTGCGTGTCTTAAGCTCATTTAGGACTAGCTCCCCCTTCTGGTTGTACATCAGTTCATCAATGACCCCCATGAAAAAAACACCTTCCAGCACACCAAACACAGGGAACTCTCGCACACGCTCCCCTGAAATAAGAATGTTTGAGATTTAAATGTTTAAACTTCATCCAAGTATCAAAACAATACCTAAAATTATTTCTACACTGTCAACACACCTGTTTCCAACCGTGAAATCATGTGTGACATGTTGAGAAGTTTGATGGCTTCTGCATCCTCTCTAGTCCGGATATCAATGGGGACAACGTTCTGTATCTCCAGTTCTGGAGATGAAAGGCATGGATAGAATTACTCAATATGCATGATAATACACAACGTATTGAAAGCCAATGCAGTTTATTACATCACCTCTTGATAAATGTATTTCTGCTCCGGTTTGAACCTCAGACCGTTGCAGGTCTTTTCTTTTGAGATGTGGCTTCAAAAGACTGTAGACAGTCTTCATCTCACACCAAGACTGGTCACACAGGAGAGTCACACTCAGATGCCGCTTGAGGAAGCGTTGCATTGGGCTGAGGCTATTTTCATGGAGGCTCTTTCTCTTTAAACCCCTTGCATCATCAGTTTTTACGGCTTCTTGCCCCAAAGTCTCTTTGTTATGGCTGAAAAGTAAAAGAGCATTATGTTATTATGTGACAACAGCAAAAAAAACATGTTGCAGAATGACGTGGGTTGCATGTTGGCACACAATATCTAGAAACAATTTTTCTCTAAGCATCACACAAGAGACTTACTTGTACACTGATGAAGTGGGTGTTATGGGGCTGTTAAAGTCCACTGAGTGTTCACAATCAGTTTCTCTACTGAGAGGACGATGGGGATCTAAAATGACAGAGAGAAAAAATACTGTTTACGTGTATAAAACCTAATAACATGATAGTTATATCTAATTTTTCTTTCAGTGGAAAGAAACAGATATTATACAAACAAATGAACACAAAGAAAAAAAAAACCCAAACGATCGCAAAAAATTATCCAAATTACACATTTTTGGGGCTCCCAAGAGAATTCAACAATATTTTACCGATGGTTTGTTGCTCGCAAGGGATGTTGAGAAATTCTGAGTCGCTAATGTAACGTTATCCCACTCATCGAGCAGTTGTTGTGATCCAGAAGCATCCATCTGAAAACGAAATTAAAGTAACTCCCAGCTCATTCTAATCGAAACATCTTTACACCAATATTGCAGAAACTGCTATAAAATAAACACGCCATTAGTTCTTAGAATTGTTATAGATGTTTTACATTATATTCGGGTTAGTTGCATACGACATACAAGTAGGAAGTAACCCAAGTTAACATCACGCCCCCTCAACATCAACAAATGCATTCGATTGGCTGGCTCTGGCTACTGCTCCATGTAGCCCCACCCATTTCTTTACGTTTCGCCAGAAACATATCCGATTGGATTTCATTCAGTGCCAAATGCGTCTTCTAATGAAAACCGATAAAAACCTTTCCTTTACTCTCCATGATAGAAACAACAGACGTTTTTCTTACTTTTTGTGTCTTTAGTGTAAGCAAAGAAGAACAGTATTAAATGGAAAATAAACCATTATAAAATTATACGGTTGCCACGAAGAATCGTTTATTAGCGTAAAAACAGTGAGCCACGGAAGGGATGGCGTTTTTGACGACCCATAGTCATGGTCGAGTATTTAAAAGGTTATGGTTAACACGGTTAACGTGGTTTAACGTCGATGCAATACGTTGTTTTAGCGTACCTTTTGCTTAAATGAGGAGCTGGGGGACGCCGGAAAAATAGACATTTTACTCATTAGGCTGCTTCATTAAAAACGTGACATTTAGACGTTTTCTTCGGCGTGGATCCAGGCAAATGAATCCTTTTCACCTTGAAAATATTAATTTTTTTTTTTTTTGCATTTAAAATAATAGAACATTTCTCAGTGATCGTAAATAAAACAAAATTCCATTTTTCTCGGTTTAATGAAAACCTGACATCTACACATTTTCCAAAGAAGACTATTTAGGCTGCTTCATTAAAAATGTGACATTTAGACGTTTTTTTCGGCGTGGATCGAGGCAAATGAATCCTTTTCACCTTGGAAAATAATAAATGTTTTTTGCATTTTAAATAATAGACCATTTCTCAGTGATAGTCAATAAAACAAAATTCCATTGTTCCCGGTTTAATGAAAACAAATAGGTTGTGATGGTAAGTTTCAGTTTAAGTGTAAGTTTCACGTTTGAGGGGGTCAGTTGTTGACAAACTGACACTTCAAATATACGACCGAAGTTTTAAAGAAAACAATTTCCCAAGAAACATAACTGGATAATTACATGTCAGGTCATAAAACAGGACATTGTGTTAACTTACTTGTACAGTTTCAAGAGGATTAACTCTTCAACAACACAAGATGAATCACCTATCGACCAGAATCAAAAGTCCAACACTTGAGTGCATGAGAAAGCTGGAGAACAGTCCTGGAGATCATACATGCTCACAGAAGACCAGAAAAAAAGTTTAAAAAAAAAATAAAATAATAATAATAATAATAATAATAAAAAAGGGAGTAGTCAACACAAAAATGAAATGGTATTTTTGGTTGAGCACAGCCAGGCCCAACCAACCTAAAAAGACGTTCATGAGGCAGTCCCAAATCATGTACTAACCCTCAAGTTGTTCTAAACCTGAGTTTCTTGACCACAAAAGAAGATATTTTGAAGAGTGTTGGCAAGTCATTTTTTGGGGGGTAATCCCTTCAACATCTGACCTCTAATACTTACTTTCACCTCTAGGGGGCTCTCGGGTACAACAAATGAGAAGATCACTAGTTACACTACTAACTTGTATTTGAAGGGTCTTGTTTTCTAGCATGATGCAAACATTAAGGAAAATGCACATTACAATAAAAACCAACATGTCACTTTAAATAATGAATTTATTTCATTTTAGGAGTTAATATCCATCTTAATGTAAATATGAATAAAATCAGAGTTAAAATAATTGTACACAGCACAACTACAGATTTTAAAGCCAGCACATTTTGTGCTACTCACTTAATCAATGACTGTGCACAGAAAAAAGGGAAATAAAACAAGAAATAAATAGAGAATAAAAAAAATTTAAGTGCTGTTATTTACATTATAATTTATTTTTAAACTCTAGTCTTCATATACCTCAGTCTGCAGTATCAAGCATGATTGAGCTCATTTATAATGTGACCTCACTTGTAATTTTTCCTTCATGAGT
Source organism: Pimephales promelas (assembly GCF_016745375.1). The sequence continues at coordinate 7,242,882 of NW_024121166.1, forward strand.
AGCAATACAGAGAACAACTTACTAAAACCAAGCCGGGCTGTGGAAGTTAGCTAGCCTTTTACGTAAAGAAAATATGGTTAACGACTTAAGTGTGGCTACAGTAGTAAAAATATGCAGGTTAGTTGATATTCTGATGGATTTAATGTTTCAGCTCAGACATAACCCTTATGCAAGACACCCTAAAATATCCTTCTTTTTTTCCTGTTTTTAGGCCCTGATTTATTCATTTTTCTAGATCTCAGTGAAATGTGAATCACATGAAACATATGGTGTGTGGCAGCTCTAACTTTGTAACCCAACCCTAAAATACTCCATTTTGTTATTCTAAAACATAATTAATGGTGTGCAAAATCAGTTTTCACCTGGTCTACTAAATGTGTGTCCTAGTCAGAACATCAAATCTAACCTTTCAAACCAGTGATGGTCCAATATCAGAAAATCTTAAACTTTAATCTCACTATTAAATAAATCAACCACATTTCTACATACAATTAAACCCATTGGTGTACACTACCACTAAACACTGAAAACCATCCAAACCTGCTTCTAACCTTAAAACAATGGTTAAACCTAACCAAACCTTAAACAACACAGTTGCTTTCCCTTCTCCAGCCTTGAACTCACTAACTGCACTTCTGTTTTGGGAACCCCTTTCCAACTGGCAACAATTTCAGTCAGAGTTTCCTTTTTCCCCCCTCTTGGGACTCAATGAATGCAGGCGGTGGTTTATAATTGGGACATATGGGCGTAATGTCAGGCACATATGCCAGTGTGTCTTTCAAAGACCAGCCTTGCAATCAGAGGCCTGCAGCTCAACAGCAGAGAAGAAGCGCTTGGTCAACTTGTGCCCGTCGTAATTGAGCTGGGTGGTGTAGAAGGTCCGGGTGTGTTTGGGGTACACTATGGTGGTGCTCTGGTAACGCTGCACCCGCTGACGGGGCTGGAACTCCAACTGGGTCTTGTAATGTCTCCAGGTGCTCTGAGGCAGGGCCAACACTGTCTGGCTGCACATCTCCAGACCCAAACCCTTGGGCTGCAGGGTCACGTCCTGGATGAAGTGTCGATCGGAATCATAACGTACAGACGATGTGTATCTGTAAAAACACATGTAACAAGTTAGAACTGCATTATATGAATTGCACCAGAGCAACTTGCCTTAAAAAAAAAATGAAAAGAAAAAAACATCACCTTATTTCTTTTAGTGGCAGAGGATCAAGTTCAATTCCTTCTCCGTAGGACAATGCATGCAATTGGCGATTATTAGGAACCTGTATAAAAAGAATAATATTTCTTAATATTTAATAGAATCAATTTTTTTATATTAGACTACTTTGGGACAGGTAAACAATGTATGCAATATATTTTTCTATAATTTACACACATAAAAAGCATGTTTGTTAATCGAAAAGAAGCTGAAATGTACATTTTAGATTAAAAAAAAAAACTTAACCATTTGAAGTAATTTTTGAAGTAATAAATGTCTTGGCATAGCCTGAAGGAATCATACCACAGCTGTCCTTCTGCTCTCGTCTTCAGTAACCGGGGTTCCAGCCCCGGTGCCCTGCAGTAACCAGACGCTCGGGCTCGGGCTCGGACTCGGACTCGGAGGCAGACCGGAGTCAGGACTGTCCAGCGGCCGATCAGCTTTAAAATTCATACCCAGCGGATCGTCGTCAGACACATTCCGCAAGTTCAGTCTTCCCACCATTGCTTTTTTAAGTTGCTCAACACTTGCGGGCAGGTTCCACAAGCTCTCCTAACAATGCAATTAAATCGAATTATGTGCAAAATAGTTTTTCTCTGTTGATCTTGCGGGCAGCTCTGTCTAAAAGAGATCCGAACGGTTCGTATAAAGTAAACCAGCTGTGCGATGCCGTGGTCCCGTGGACTATCAGTCGATAATCCGTTTCGTGGCTCTGGCTCACCGCTCCCGTTTCCTCCGAGACTTTGAAACGCAGATCTGAAGAAGCTGCAAATGTGTTTGTTGTCGCCAAGTTTAAATGGGTTTATAAAAACTGAGAGCAAAATGGAAACTTCGCTCCTGAGCGCATTCAGTCAGGGGGTCATTGCCGGGGAAGTGAACGCAAGTTTACCCGCTTGTCAGCCTGCCTGCATTCAAAATTGTCCACACTCAAAGAAGTTCATTGTTTTACAAGCGCCTGCAAGAGAGGAGACGCCTTCAAAACTGCCTCCCACTGATGATTGGAGTGACAATTAGAGAGTCAGGAGGAGGCCCTTGCTTTTAACAGAGGCCAACTTCAGAATCAAGCTTAACAAATCCATTGAAATCTATCTATCCATTGATATCTATCTCTCGATCTATCTATCTACACACACCTCAGTTCATCCATCCATCAATCAAACACACAGACAATATCAGACAACTATTTGCTCATCCATCTACTCTTCCAACCATAATCTTAAATCTATATATCTGTTCATCCATCATACAGAAAATGACAAAAACAAATTTGTCAAAGCCAATAATCAACAGATTTTTATTAACAAGAATTTCTATCTGCAGTTGACCTTAAAAAGATGTTGTAATATTCACAGAAGGCAGGAATGTTTTCATTAAAGCAATCAACAGCAGAAATAGTTGCAAATATTATTACAATAACCTCACACATCACAATAGCCCATCCAACACATGAATCATACTTTCATTGCACACATTTTAGCTTTGATATACACTGCTGCTGAGGTATTTTAACAAATACAAAGCCATGTGCAGAGAAAAAAAAATACATAAAGGAGATTGTGATGAAATTATGATGAAAAGTACAGTAAACCGATTCAGGAGTTCATATAATCATCTATTAAAAGGACTATAAAATAATTCATGTCAAACAATGGACAAAAACAAATACTATCTTTACAAAAGTGAACAGTAGATTAAGTAAAGTAGAATAATGTATCCACATTTCTGCATTGCATCTGCATTCCAATCTCCCATGAACTATTATTGTTCGCAGAGAAAATATCACTAGCATGGGAAAACATTCTTCAGTTCTTACAGCTCCTGCAGGGTAAAAACATCTACAATGCAAGTGTTTCTTTCTTTTCACCCCAACCTGGGAAATTATTTTAAAAGTCAATATAACTGGTTTATCATTTCAGAGGAGACAGGAGATCCCAAGCTCCTCCATTGTGGAGTACCTGAGACCTGAAATCTCACTCCTCTTCTCCGCAGGCACCTTTACTCAGAGCAAAAGCTATATTACACACAGCCGTTTACTCTTATAGTGAGGGGACAATTATAAAAACATTGGTTTTAAATCATTTTGATGTTTTAAACCCCAGGGCAGAAGACTTTGTGCCAGAATAGCAGCAGGTTTCTTTTCTGGGCCACACTGCCCTCTGTTTTGCTTTAAGTGCAAGCATATTTCAGAGAAATGTGCAAAGTAAATGACACTGTGGGTATTAGTGTTGTAAATTGGAGCCAAAAATGGGGGGGGGGGGGGGGGGTCGCTGGGAAAATGACTCATTCATGCCAGTAATGTGTTGAGGTTCAGGAAAAGACTTGAATCATAAGGCCTATAGTAATGCAAGTCATGAAAGCCTCAAAGTTAAACAGTGATCTGTAACCGAACATAAATGCATACAAAAGACATAGCAGTACTATTTACATCCCATTTTAAGCATGATATAACTTGAGCGGAGACATGTTGTCAGGCCATGCACAAAAGAGAGCGCTCACATCAGTATATTGATGGGAATAAAGTTCCTGCTAATTTACTGAATTCTCTTTTTAATGAGCTTTTCCAGTTTGCGGATACGGGAAGACTCTTGTTCAGGGGTGGGGGCACTGAAGGACAATGATGGGCCACCGTCTGGTCCTGAGGGCGGAGTGGGCAACCTCTGTCTGAAAAGCTCCAGCATGGTGCTCTGCTCACTCCGTTTCAGACCCTAAAGATTTAGGGGGAAAATAGACCAATCAATTTCAAAGATCTTTTCGATCATTTGTGATTATTGTGTTTTTATTATTCTTATTCTCTAATGAATCAATTAGAGATATTTGTGAACCAGTTATTTTAAAAGATCTGATACTCAATACTAATAGATTCATTCGCTCATAAATAGGAAATTAACTACATGAGAAATTACCCCTAAAGGAACATTTAAAGTCATTTTTGTGTTAAATGAGAAAATCATCAAATAGACATTACAAGAAAATTGCATTAGAACATTTTTTTTTTTGATTCAACAAGGAATTTATTAGACTGCAATTACAATTGCATAAATAATAGAATGAGATCAATGGGTATTTTACATTTGCACTCGTTACTCCAGTTATATTCTAACTAGATCATATTATATAAATATGAGAATAACTCGTGCAAGGACATTTCTGTCCCAATATCTAGGATTTTAGGGCATTATATCTGCATTCTAAGCAATATCACACAGTGAGTTGTTGCCCTGCCTCACGTTCGTCACCAATCAGAGTGGATATGGTAAATACGGCGGAGTGGATATGGTAAATGCATTAATCATTTGAACACAATTCTTTCCATTACCAATTAATTAAATTGGTTAGGGGGGGTCTCCTGTTCTATTAGTGGTCAGATTTTATGAAATATGAGGAAGTTTTCCCTGAAGCAAATAAAACAGACTCACCTTCATATCTAGTATCTTCTGGAAAGTCTCAGGGTTGCTGTCAGCAAGGAGCTTGATGTAGTTGTCCACAAAGACCACAGATGGTTCGTGAGGGGCCATGACCACCTGAGAGGTGAAAGAAAAAAGAAAAAGAAAAAGTCAGCTAAACTACAACTGGGTTTTCTGAACACATGACACTCTAAGAGCAGGAGACAACATAATACAGTGAGCTCATAGATAAAGTGCTTGAAGTATCTATTTAAGGATACTTTAACAGCATAATTACGCTATGCTTGAACAAAGCTGAATCAGCCTCACCGGTAATTTTTTTGTGGGGTATAATTAGAGACTATCAATTGAGCAGTAAAAAAATAGGTTAAATGGAGTACAGGCCTGCATTGTGAATCTGTTTCTTTTCCCTCCAAGTTTGGGAGATTTTTTTTAATTGGATATCTTGTGACTAACAGGGCAGAAAACACATGGCTGACAGATACACCTAGGGGGAGGGGGGGGGGGGGGGATATCTTAATCAGCATCCTGTGCAACATTTCCCTTTATACAATACCCATTATTCTTTCTCTTTACTCTCCATACCTGAAGGGATACACCAGGATATGCGGATAAGGGTCAAAACAAAGCGGGACACGGAACACTTCAGATCATCTTGAATTCTGAACGTTCCTTCCTTACCACAGGACCATCCTGGAGACAGGCCAAGGATAAGCCTCGAGAAGGCTTGTTGTAGTTACCTCATAAATGAGAAAGAAAGAATAGAGAGCACGAAAGAGAAAACGCGAGGAAGGGGATAAAGTCTGCCTTTCCATTCATTTCCAAAAACAGCCACAATGGGGGGTGGGGGTGAGACAGGCAAGAAGACTGTGGAAAACAGCCACGTCTCACAGGCAGCAGCAGCATGCTTGGCTTGCGCTACCTCCTTCAGCTTCACATCTCTCTGAGGTTTGGGCCCTAGGATGGGCAGGAACTCATTCCCAGCCAAGAAAAGAGAGAAAAAGTGAAGACATCTTTAACAGATTACTCTCCACGTTTACCCTGTAATGAGCATCATGTGGACAGCCAAGCCACCACCAGCAATGAAGGTCCTATTTCACCCATGAAGCGCTTAAACGGTGTCACACTTCACTGATGTAATTCATCAACGATTAAGAAAGAACGACGACAAAGTGAGACTGAGGTGGCAAAGGATTGTGCCATTGTTTTACTAAGCAAACAATACCAGCCACTGATTCGCCTGGCCAAATGGCAGAGCCCCTTATGCTTAAGGAGCATACTGAAGTATGAATGACTCTTCCAAGAATCGCAGAGCAAAATGCTGCTGATGAAGATGGAAGTAATTACCTGAGAGGCACCTGGGGTCCAACAAAGCCAATCATTAAACGCCAAACAGACTTTAAAGACCCACCGTATGCAAGTCAAGATCAAGGCCAGGTTTCATACGCAGACCTTGGAATTTCAATTAATGAAGGTCATGTGTTCATCAATATTTATCCAGTGTATTGTCTAATCTGGCTGGAGATGGAAAGATACAAACTCAGCTGTTGCAGGGATAGTTTCCCGAAAATAAAAATTCTGTCATCAATTAGTCACCATTGTCATTTCAAACCCATAAGACTTTTGTTCATGTTCAAAACAAAGTTATTACAACGTATTATATTTTGAATTAACTTAAACTCCATTGAAAGTTAATTCTTCCAAAATGTAAATTCAAAAAGTTCTTAAAACCATTGAAGAAAAAAAAAGCGGTTTAATCAAAGTCTTCTGAAGAGACACGATCGCTTTATGATGAACAGATTTTACTTGGGCTTTTATTCAAATATAAATATTGATCAACGCACATACATAGAGCTCGTCAAATATGATGAACGGAAGCTCAAACGTACTTGTATCAAGAAAGTATGGGTCAGCCTTTTTTTTAATCTATTTATTTAATCAAAAATATCTTTGAGTTTTTAAGTCTTAAAGGTTTGAAACAACATTAGGGTGTGTAAATGACAGAATTTTCATTTTTGGGTAAACTATCCCTTTTTATGTAGCCCATGTTTTCTTATAGCATTTTTTCCTCTTTTGTAAATGCTCTTTGCACGATCTTGCACAATTAGAGCTAAACTTAGTATGAACATTAGGTGAATAAAGGCTGAATTCCAGGCAGTTAAAAGACCAGGAGCAGGAAAGCCCCGGAGAACCTCATAAAAGCCTGTGGAGCATGAGTGGGGCTGAAGATAAGGGTCATGGAGAAGAAGGTGGGTCTGGAGACCAGGGAAAGGAAGATTCACTAAGGCACATGCTATCCTCTCCTCCTGTTGTATTTCATAGTACAACACAGAGCTCATACACTCAACCAGAACATCGGCCTACACCATGATATTAATGGGGGCATATCATGGGAAACACGATTTTCCTTACACTTCTTAGTATCCGTTGAAAAACTAATGTTTGCAACTAAATCGGTAAACCCTCTTAGACCATTTATTGTAAACCAAGGTGCAAGAATGGGCCAGAAATCATTGTGCCTGCAAACCTTTAAAAATGACTACATTCATCCCTCAACTTTTTGGGAGATAATCATTAGATCTTTAAGAGGTTTAAGGCCTGTTCAGATTAAGAGCGAAAGTTTGCCGATAAAACATTTTAATTTGACGGCTGTTTGCATCTGTTCATCCATCAATGTGACAGATTTTTACAGCAGGGTGTTGTGAAATCTTTTCCATTCCATTGTGAGGAAAACTGGCCAACCAATAGGATTTGTGCTTCTGGTCATGTACCTGGAGGGGGCATAAAACTACAACTTGGTCGTAGCAATTATTGTGCTAATTGACAGTGAATAGCAGAAGAACTGTCAAGATGGTGAAATTTTCATTTAGAAGTTTTGGTGTGAACAGGCTTTTAAACAGCTTGAATGCAGCTGTCACTAAAGCAAAATAGGGACAATCAACAAGTTTGTTCTGATCACATCAAATTCACTTTCAAATCCATGTTTCTCTCTTAATAATTATAATAACTCCCAACCTTTAAAAATGACTAAAACAACAAGTTGAAAAGGAGAAAAAAGTTTGAACCCCACTGTATGTTACAAGTCTATATGTACATATAAGTAGAGATCTATGAGTGAAAATATTAAACTGTGGACTGCTAAGGCTGCAGGCACAAAAGCCAAAGCATGTGAGCACTTCCTGTCTCTCAGAGAGAGCTCATTAAACCAGACGTGCACAGCTTAGTAAATAACTCCAACCGAGCGCTGCACCACACGGAGCTTTATGAGCAGCTGATCATTAAAGACTTTCCTGTATTGAGCTTCTCATCAGGGAGGCCTGTTTAAAAAAGAATTGGGTGAAAGCTGAGCAATTTCTCAAATGTTTAAGGGTCGTGAATGCACATAAGGTTCCCACCTTGAGGATCATCTCCGCTCGAGTCATTCCTTTAACCACTATTTTGGTGTAGCTGGCCGGGGCTTTACGGACCACCTGAGAGCCAATGGAAGGGAGGTCTAGAAGAACGGTCTTGAGGGAATGCGTGTCCAGGAGTAGCTGTTAAGAAGACAAAGAAGAAAAAAAAAAAAAAAGAAAACATTTGAACTTGGTCAGGTCTATGAAAGCCATAAATCCCAATGTCTGAATCTCCTCATACCTGTTCTGCTCCAACCATGCTGATTGGTTTACACCTGAATAGGTGGTTGATGAACTTTGGAATGAAGGAGCTGAAACAAATGGGTAGAAAGTACAATTAGCAGAGGTTTACCAAAAGCCTGTGTTATGAAAGAGTCTTTGCTGCACTGATTAGTGAGTGGTTGCGGTACTGACTTGGTGAACTTAATGCAGAACTGCGTGAAGTATTTCCGGGTGGAGGCCAGGTTGTCTCTAATGATGGGCACATTTTGTTTGATGTGCATGATTACAGAGGTCACGTACGGGCTTTGGTCTCCCACATGTTCCACACTCTGCCATGGCATCTGTACAAACATAGACAAAATCAACTTCAAGTCTAGTATAAATATCCTAAAGACACTGTTTAGGAAAGCAATGTTGTTGTTGTTAACCAAAACTTAAAAATGGAAATAAAGCTGAAATAAAATTAGATTTATAAACCTAAAAATTACTGAAGTGAAAATCAAAGTTGAGTAGAAAAAGAATGCAACAGCACAAACCAAATTTACTCAATGAAAACTGAAAATATTAAAAATGTGCATAAATACTATGATAGTATATAAATACTAAATTGACACAAAATTATTAAATAAATAAAATAAATGTAAAACCAAAATAAAATATTTTTGTTTTTTTGTTTTTACAGTTTAATTTTAACCTTCAAATGGTCTTCGTTTCCTGTTTACACTTCTGAGCTTCGGGGTCTTTACGACCCCAACAATTGATTAATTGTAAAAAAAAAAAAACATTTTTAATCATACAAATAATATATAATTTTTTTGTTTACTTCTCATCTATTCATTAATGCTGTGTTTTTGGAGATACTCCAAATACTTTTGTATCCATATAACACAATTCCTCAACTACACCATTAGCTTGCATTTGAAATATTATTTTTTTATGATACATTGCATTTATGCTCTAAACATAAACACATGAAGGAAATATATTTAGTTTTTTTCACATTTCCCATTCATTTCAATGTGGGGTCATATTGACCCCGAAGAACCGAATCAAGCCCAGTTTTTTGTGAGTGTAATGTATAGATAGATAATGTATGAAAAGTCACAAAATCCCGATTTAGGGCTACATGAGTGTTAGATAACGGTCAAGATAAAAATAGGGGTACAATAAGTAGGTTTGGGGGGGTTATATAAGCCGATAACTGCTACGATATCAGTATAGTACCTTGCTCATAGCTGTAAGGGCTGGATCACATGCAGCATCCAGGTCCTGCACCAAAAGCTGGATACTGTTTGAGATAACCCTGCCAAACAAAGAGATTTATGGGAACATTACTTAACAACTATTAATTAATTTCTTTAAAAAAAATAATAAAAAAAATCTGTTTTTATTTAGTGGTTAGGGTCAAGTTACGTGCTAAAGGTGTCCATCTCCCCAGTTAAGTTGATTCTCTCCATCAATGACTTGTCCACCTTTTCCTTGAGCTTCTCCTCCAGCTGTGGAGTGGACATGAATGATATAAGACATCTTGTTTTATAAGATATAAAACCCCTATATTTATGATATGTTAATTGATGTATGTGTGTTGGTCACCTGCTGTGTGGTAGCCAGGCAGTATTCGGCTGTGCTTAGGATGCTGCAAATGAGACAAAGCTCTTCCATGGTGAACTTGGCCGCTTCTGATCCCTCTTTCTCCTTCAGCAGGCTGCTGATGGTCAGACCACCACTATTGGTGCTGGTCCTGCACGCAAACAAGCACAAAGATGGTTACCAAAGAACCCGAACTCAACCCTCCAGCCCACCCCGCTGAAAGACACAAAAGAAAGACTGCATGGAAACCACAAGACAGCTTCTCCAAAACAAAGATCCCTTTTGAAACTCCCAAAGACAATACGGGGTAAACCACACAAGGCGACGAGTGGGGATTTTTCTTCTTTTGAAAAGCGGCAACAAGAAACCCCACAAATGCGACCACACAGAAAAGTCCACTCTCTCTCCTCTCAAGCATCACCACAGCATAAACACCCCGAATAAAAGCCCCAGCAACTGGGCGGAATTCTACCATAACAAGGGAGAAGGACCAAATAGAAAGTTATGTGAGAAAGTCAGGTGGCTCAACTCACTTGGGTAGGTTTCCAGAGAGGATCTTCCAGGCATACTCGCGCAGATACTTCTGGAAGATGGTGCTCAGAGCAATCATGGGTTCTCCGGTGCTCAGTTGCGAGCACTGCACCATACACTTCTTGTAGTACACGAAGAGATCTGCACAGCTGGGAAGCACAGCACCTCCCTCATCTGTACCTGATTTAGGGGGACCCTGTGCCCGAAAATCAGCAACAAAGCGGTCGATCAGCTCTCCGAGATTTCTAAGACAAAAAACAAAAACATCAATGGCACTAGGCCCAGACATTATCTACATTTCCTCCACTGCATAAATCTGTGGAATGGATTTAAACATCGCAACATATGTTAAACAGAAAACTAATTAGAGTCTTGCATATTTTGTTTTTTATTAATTTGCATTTTTTTATTTATTTTATTAAAAATACCAGGATGGTTGAAGATCTACATGTTTTGAATGTTTTCAGTACTGCTTAGTTTCAATGTCAAAACAAATTAAATAAAATTTATCCAAGGTGAAATTTTTTGGGGTATTGGGGTGACCAATCTGATCTCTGTTTTGTTGGGGGGAAAAGTACTAAATATTAAAAAAGAAATAAAATAAAATATTTGCAAGGAGGATCTCCTTAATATTTGTTATTTGGGGGGGACAAAGTCTATGATGGATGCTATGTGTTGGAAAAAACTACTAAATAAAAAAATAAAATAAAGTAAAAAATCTTGGTAACTGAAAAGTTAAATTAGCAAAAACATTTAATATAATAAAAAAGCAACCTGCACCACATATCTGACTATGAATGAAATCATAATGTGTTAAACTTTCTTTGAACAGCGATGTATTGTAAGGTCAGTAAGGAGGCCATCTCTCTCAGCACGGAGTAATCAGATAGATGCTGACCCCAAGAGAAGAATGTGGACAATCTCATGCCAGACAGGTCAGTGTGAACTGGTATAATGAAAGCCATTGTTAGCAGAAAGGTCATTCTGCTTTAGGCAGTGCCAGCAGAGTGTTACATGGGCCAGAGAAGGGCCTGTACAAGAAGTCCTTTTCCCGGGAGCACCGTGGGTGAGAGGGAGAGAGAGGGTAAGTGGGGACGAGAACGAGAACAGCCGAATAAAGCCATTTTCAGGTTGTCTGCAGCATCAGTGGTTACCAGCTAATGGAAACCATTTTTGCCTCAGTGGTGAGGTGGAGAGAGTCAAACAAGAGAACTACTGAAAGGGGGTGTACAAGAGAGAAACGATCACAAACCAAATGAATGGGCTTATTGCCATTTGGCTTGTCTGACATGATTGTGCACAACATTCACTCACTTATCCTGCGACTCGATGTAAACGTAGAGATGAGGCTCAAAGCACTTGGACACAATGCCGTGGAAGGGGTTGTCTGGAGCCTTGGGCTTCTTTGGCTGTGAACAGCAACACATTACTCAATCAGACATGTCTTAAGAGGTTCCTTTATGTGTGCCAGTGTCATTTTATTATCAGTGAAATGCTAATTAGATTAGTTTATTAGCTGTTTTTTTTTTACTTTTTTTGGCATTTTTATCAGTTTAGTATATATTTTTTTAAAATTTTTTAGTTTTTATTCATTTGTATTTAATAAATAAAGTTGTTATTTTCGTGCTTCAAGTTAAACAGAATGAAAATGAGAAATGCTGCCTAAGAAACAAGCTGAAAAAATGACAATAACCCTGGCATGTGCTACAGTTTGACAGGAAGGTGAAAGGAAATTCTGTTGCAAAAACACCACAGTGATAACTGAACTTTTGAGGAACCCAAATCATCAGAAATGTTCTTACAACACCTAAAACTGAGAACATCATTGCCAATTTGAAGATAAAAAGGAAATAAGTGTGCAATAAATAGGACCTGAGCCAAAGTCAATAGCCGATAGCAAATAAAAACTTCTAAAACACACAGTGTCTTGAATGTTTTCATAACACGTCAAAAATAAGCGCCTGATGATCCAGGCTAGAGTTCAGATGCAAGTCAAATTAAACTACATTAGAAAGAAATGTAAATTGCATGTTGGAATGGAACCAAATGCGGTATCAAATTTTTATCAGAAGATGGGTGGAGTAGACTGGATACGGTGCAAATAGGCTCATTGCTGCATGATAGAGAGCAAATAAAGATAAGCAGCCTCACTCTATCCAGATCTTCCTCCTTTTCTGATACGTTGTCCTCTCCTGACTCGTCTTCCAGAAAGGGGTTTGTTGGCTCTAGAGGCGTCTCAGGTTTTTTCTGCTGAAGAGAGCAAAGGAAAAGAAACATCACACAACAGCCAGATTGCCAGCATGTTTGCGCCTCAGTAAAGCTCTTTGCCCGCAATTTCCTCACCCCGGGCCCGTCGTTCAAGGTGCACCCCGAGAAGCGCTTAGCCAGCAGTCCCTCGAAATTGGTGGTCCTTTGAATAGCGAAGAGCAAAAGCTTGACCTCGATCTCCCTGGCACGGGTTCGCATCAGCTTGGCTAGCTCGATTCTGATGGGCAAATGAAACACAGACATAGTCCTCCTTGGCACATTAGGTTTTGCTCACAACCCTGCGTCTAAAGCTACAGGTCAGTGCTTTTATAGGCCAGTGTGTGCAGATGCCTGGTTTGGCTGATAAAAGGAACACAGTGGATCAGTGTTATATTTAAAAGGAAAGATCCTGTTACCGTCAGCTTGAAAAAGAACCTTTTTGAGAGCCAACATAGAGAGGAGATGGTGGTGTGGTGTATGCATTCTTATATAAAGTTGTCAAAAATGAGAAATGTATTAGATTGGATTACAGTGGACCTCAGACATTCTTTCCAGGGATTGAGGGTTTTGTTATGACTCTTTTGAGAGGAATTCGACTATGGACAACACACATAGCCTACTTTACACTTTATCAATACCACTACTGAAATTCCAGACATGTAACCAGTTCCTTTCCATCTAATCATTCATGTCATACTGTGCACAATTATGTTTTTTCTAAATCATGCCATAGTGGTGTGCTTTATGTCTAGTCTTCTTCTAAGCTAACCACTAAATGCACATGTAAAAGGAGATAATGAGGATTTATGCTGTGCTGATATCATGTCTACTCAAGACTTGTCAGACTCATGCACCCATGTCTGGCTTTGTCATTGAAGACAGCAAAATACATAATTACTATAAATACCTTCCTTCATATTCTCTTTTTTCCCCCAAAACACAAAATATGTAGAGGTACCTACATCCACTCAGTTCAAAGGCTTTGTGGTGGTACAGTTTTTTTTAATGTTTTATGTCTCTTATGCTCACCAAGACTGTATTTATTTGATCAAAAATACAATAATATTGTGAAATATAAAAATAACTGGTACTAGAAGTTTTTATTATTATACAGTCACATGACTTGAGATGTATGCATATTACTTTTTGGATGTGCATTCAGGAATTTATTTGATCGTAGTTTATGTGAATGTCTTGGCAAAAAAAAAAAATCCCACTATTTACATAAAAATTTGACTAATGACATAATAAACTTATAAAGAGTCAATATTATGTGAATGCAGTGTTATTGCGAGGTATTCAGTCAGTACCTGGTGATCTGACAGAACTCTACAGCAATGCGCTCGGTCATCCACCACTCCTCAGGGAACATTCGTCCATACTTCTCTTCATAGTCCACGAGCTGACGCTTGATCCACGCATAACGACGGTCTATTTTGTCGAGCCATGCCACCTGTACACCGAACAAAAAGCAGAACAGAACGTAAGAGATATGGTTTAGCACAATTTCTGCATGTACAGGATGCACAAGGACACACTCACATCCTGGTTCTCTTGGAAGAGAACTAGGTATTCTGACAGGTGCTGCCTGATGAACTTTTTGATGATCTCCTGCTTAATCCGAGGATCCAGGACATTCGCCACCAAGCAGGCATCTCTGAGAACAATGCTAGGACCACCAGATTTCTGTAAATAACAAGCTAAATGTTTTTATCTGTCACAGGAAATATACAGAGACTAGCTATGCATTAATACTAAAAGATGATTAATTGTAATATCTTTTCATCAGAACGCAATATCTGTACCTTTGACCCCTGGGCAGGAAAAGTCTCCTCGAAGTCAGCCAATATCTGTGTACCAAGCTCGCTCTGTGCGGCTTTAACTCTGAGGAGGGGCAAAACACACGGGTTAGTGTTTACAAGACACCTGGTAGTTTCAGAATTCCCTGGGATCTAGTGAGATTATCAAAACAATTAAGTCAAGACACCAAATGTAAGAATCTAGAGCAACACCAGCTAAATTGTACAATAACAACTGAATTTAAATGGGTTTGTGTGTGTGTGCGGAAAAACTATTATTTTCGACTTTCATTCTGACCCTGTGTTTTAAAATCGGTTTTCTAATGCTCCTTTAAGCCTTGTAAATGCCACTGTTATGATTGGCTAACATCGTCATTGCATAGGAAACTGCATTAACACCCACTCATTATTGCACGCAAGTAAGTGTTTTGAAAACATTATCTATTCAAAACTGTAATTTACAGACAAAGCATTATGAAATAATTTACTTGCGGTTTGTGATGCAGCTGCATTCAGATCCAATTTTATCCAAAATTACAGTTGACTGCTTCATCTTTCAACAAAAGCTTCTTTGCGAACTCTACTGCATCTCAAAATGCTCAGAACAAACATACAATCCTGAATCCTCCAACTCAATCCAGGACGCCATTAAAATAAACCATCCACTTGTTTCCGACTCTGGGATCCTTCTAAAGTCGGACCGAATGCAATGATAAGACAAAAATGTTTTGGTCCTGAGACTTCCACAGAAGGTATATGTACATTTGTTATTATTTAAGTCACTTCCATTCTTATGATTGCTATCAGGATCTTAAGAGTGTTTCAACCAGTATAACAAAAATTGTTTCTGAAAAACATTGCCAACCCAATCTTTAATTAAATGCTTTGTTTATAATGAGGCTTTGTTTATAATCTCGACTCGACAAATAGAGTAATGTGAATAGCTAGTACCTAGATCCCTCCTAAAATATTGGCTTGAATTAGAACTATTGGCAATTGGGAATGTATGAAAACAGATGTAAATTTAAATTCTATTAAACAATGAGGCTGTACTTTTGACTAAAAATATCAGAGACAGTGTAACACAAGACCAATTCCACCAAAAGGGTCTGGAAGAAACACAACTTGATTAGAAGATGCTCTTGAATCAGTTGCTGGCACAATTTTCATCCAAAATAAACAACAAAATACTCAGAGGGAGAGAGAGTGAGTGAGTGAAAGAGAGAGACGGAGACACATGCACTTGCCAGTCAGACACCAGTCTTCAACGTGCCACATGGCTGCCAATTTGCTCTCTCACCAGCTCCATTAAGACCTCCACACTGTCTGAACCACAGCACATCCCTCAGCTGCCACCCCTGATCTCTGAAACATCTCTGCCACACCTTAAGTTACAACCAACCAGACATCTCCATTTAGGGACAGTCGGGCTCGGAAAGAAAGCATCTCAGTTTCTCCATATTTGGCATGTACTAATATTAAACATCACAAAGATCCAATAAGGCATCACAAGACTTTTTTTGTCCTCATAATATGCGTTAAGCTTGTGTAGTTCAAAACAACATCACTAAAATCAGCCCATCCGATCACCAAAGGGGGGGCTAATATTATTTACATTGGAAATTCCTAGGCAAAATCCCCACCCTCATCAAATATAATCTCTTTCTACACCACAAAAAGAAACGGACAAGAAAAAAAAAATGAGTCAAGCAGCGGTCAGAAGAAAAAAAAAAGCTATGATGTACTTTGGCACACTTAAATGCTGTTTTAACAAAAACACTGGATTCGCTTGATGTACAAATGCACGTTCATCCAAACAAACTCTCATCATCACTCAAGGACGCCTGTGAATGTTCTTATGAACCGAATGGGTAAACTTGACTACAGAGGCACTCAAAAGGAACTGCAGATACATGCTTTTCCAGAGAAACATTTAGAACCTGGAACAACCAGGGGAATAACATTTCCACATCAAACACAGCCTTCCTTGCCATCTGCTTATGAAACAACAGCCTTATCAGAGCATCCAACATAAACAAGCAATGGGAAGCACAGAATCATAGGGACCGGAGCCTCGTTTCTACCCGAACAAAAGGCCCAGTCTCCGAGCCTGCAGGGGACGTGGACAGCACCACCCAAACCAGAGAAAGCACCTCCACTGGGAAAGGCCTGAAACAAAGAGACGCTTTCCGCTCTGGGAAAGCTCCAAAGTGGGGGGAAAAGTAAATAATGAGACACTGTGAAGCAGATTTCCTTCCTGTGCTCATCTTCAGTAAACATAAACAGGATCTTCAGACTCTCAGCACCTGATTTAGTCAAATAAACAGTGTTGAGAGAGCCTTGTGTTTGTATCCTTACCTCTCTGAGAGCTGGCGTATCTGGGGGATGCCCATGTACTTCTGGAAGTGCTCAAGCACGTTGACTACACCCTGAAGGAGATTGGCCACCTCCCCATACTGCCTCTTTCGAGTCATAGCTCTGCAAAGGTACAACAAGACAAGTTTTTAGCACACCACTATGAATGAGCAAACATACTGTTCTTGGGAAAAGGTAAGTTGAATAAACATACTCAAGAGAGTCCACACCGCCAGCCAGCATGTGCAGGTGATTGAGGGTGGTTATAGAAGTCGTCAGGTGACGCTTTGCATGGTCCAACTGCTTGATGTCCCGTGTGATCTCTTTCACCTGAAGAATTTTTTTTTAGACGCATTGATATCTGCACTGATATTTCGATTCTGGTTGATAATAATTATAATATTACTGTATGTATAATACTATATTTAGTGCTTTCAATTAGATTAATAACATCCAACAAAGATGTTGTTTACATAATGTGTACATACATTATTATATTTATATATACACATGTCTGTGTGTGTATACATACTATATACACACACGGACATGCACACACACAAATATATAAATATGATTATATATACAAACACATTATGTAATCAAAAACTTATGTTAGATGTGATTAATCATGAATAATCTATAAAAGCACTAATATTATATTATAGCACAATACCCTATGGAAATTATTCTATGATGCTGATTTGGTGCTCAAGAAACATTTCTTATCAATGTTGAAAACATTTATTTTTCCCGGATTTTCTGATGAATAGAAAGGTCAAAAGAATAACATTTGTTAGTTTTACATTTGTTTGAACATAAACCTATGAATGGTATTATATTAGATTACATTATTTTGTAAATTAGCGAAAAATGTAACTTTATTGCTGATGATGAAAAAAAAAAAAGTCCATTCAACTTGGTCAACACTAAAAAATAAAAATCAATCAAAAACGTGACAAGTAAGTTTAGGAATCCCATCAATAATTTAGTGTTTTTTTACACACATATATATATATATATAGATATATATATATATATATATATATGAAGAGTTCAGATGCAAAAGCCTCTAAATGCCATTTTAAATTTTCTTCTAAAATGATCATTTTTATCAAGCTTGTATATTTAAGTTCAGTAATTTCACTTAAATGGCAATGAAGATTACCTATTAATTGTCATTTAAGTGAAATTAAATTACTGAACTTAAATATACAAGCTTGATAAAAATGGTCATTTTAGAAGAAAATTTAAAATGGCATTTAGAGGCTTTTGCATCTGAACTCTTCATATATATATATATATATATATATATATATACACACATACATACATAAAGTATATATATATATATATACACACACACTCAAGATTATTTTTCAAAGTGTTATTAAATTATTAGTGTTGAGAACGTGAGCATTAAATGATGGCAAAGGTAATCCATTTTCTAAAAATAGACAAAATGAACCTGCACAATTCAATTACTATTGATCCAATACTAAAGATGATTTATCATTATTATTTATTCAATACTAAAAACACTCCAATATTGGCTAATAACCTTTATGTTACCGATATTTCATCCACCCTTCTTTATATTGCAGGGGACACAGGGACAGCTATTGCTATTGTTCTCCTGCCTTCCTCCCCTTGCCCTTCCTCAGTTCTGCACTGCATAGCATTCACAGATGGCCAGTGCATTACCTTGGGCTCAAAGAGTGCTGTGGACAAAACCACAGGATGTCACAGTTTCTTGTGCCTTAGTTACCCAGCCTGTTGGGGTGGGTGGGTGGTGAATGGCTATTTACTCTGGGTTGACTTTCAGACCTTAAATGACTAGGTTCCTGTCTAGAAGGCTTATTTTTACTCACCATTTGCTCCGATTTCTCCGCTTTGTCTTTGATGTCTTTGATTTTGCCAAAGAGTTGCTGGATGGCTTTCTGGGCCTCCTCCAATGCCTGGAAGAGGAGACAAAAGATCTAAGATGACCCAAACAGCACCGCGGTAGCGTTTTCTTACAGCTCGCCGTCAGTTCAATGTTTTCTGTGAAACAGCAACCTGAAGTTTACTGGCTTGAGTTCAGTTTGCGTTGGGCTGGTTTCATTGCTTTCAAACTAGGCGATTAGAAAAACAAGACACTCAATCTAAATCTTACAGCCACATCAAAAGCAATTAATAATGAACCCATATTTAATATGAAAATACAGGCTGAATGACATTTTAATGAACTTGCTTCCTGCCTGCCCTCCTAACCCTTCAGCTACTACAGTATATTATTTTTAGTGGGAAGATGTCTGTGCTTCAACAGGGTGGGGAACAAACCGCACGGCCTGATGAAACCAGTTTTTACTTGACATTCTTGTATGCGAAGACTGCAGCAGCTGCAGTTTTGGCCCGTCCACATGTTGCCCCACCTGATGCCACCACATCACAAGGCTCCCGACCTTCCTGGCCACTCGAATGCAGTCACAGCAAGTGGCACACCTCCCACTGCAGCCACACTGGAAGTGTTTGGACTCTGACAATGCATAATTACTACTTCCTTTAAAAGCAGCTGCAACACTGGATGAGTGGGAATACTGGCTGCTGCCAATGTATTCAGAGACGTGCCTGGGCTGAGAGTGGAGAAAGTTTGGCCGTCCCTTTTGCCTTGCTTCTTCACAGGCAAATGGAATGCTAACAGCCGGCACCAGCTGCCCCCTGGAATTTACCACTTTTACAAGCCTCCTCAAAAACACAGAGGTGCTTTGAGCCACGCCATGTTAACAGCAATGCATCCTCCTTTCAAAAAAACAATTCTCCTTTCAAATTGCAGTACTGCAAGGTCATGCCAAGACTTTTAACGGCTTTGAACAAAAAGCAGAACTAGAGCCCAGGTGTTAACTGGGATGCATCTAGCTTAAAGTGGCCATGTTGTAGTTGTGCACAAGAAGAAGCTATCCAGACTCGTTTTTCCCGAGGTTAGAAAAATGCACTGCTTTTTGGAGGACAGTCTCTGGATCTCCTTCTTATACTGCTGATCAGAAGAAAGAGAAAGAGAGAGGTTTATTTGGATCTGGCAGGAAGGAGAGCAGCTGCTATGCATGTGGACTCTATTTGCAGGTTCAGGATGTTTCCCCCCCCACCCACAGATGGTTTAGGCAGGCCACAGACTACAGGACGACATGGATGCTGGGATGCCTGCTACATTTCCCTGTAGCGTTGTGACTCGACTAAAGAATATGTAGGAGCACTGAGAAAGAAAATATTGATTATTAGGACAGTTTAACAGCTGCTGACAGGCATGAATGAGACCGATAATGATAATGTGGTCAATCATTTACAGCATTCCACACGTGCACTAATGGTGATTATCCTTCATGTAATTATTTTCTTATAATTGCTGAAGAGATTATGACCACCCTAGTTATCCCCTTTTATGTTTGTATACTCTAAATGTCATTACCTAGAAATTGCTTAAATATTGACTAAAAGCAACATTGGAATGGATGTACACTACTGTTCAAAAGTCAGGGGTCAGTAAGAGTTTTTATTTTTAATTAATACTTTTGTTTAGCAAGTTGCCAAAAGTGACAGTAAAGACTTTTACATTACTACCAAAATATATATTATAAATGCATGCTGTTGTTTTGAACTTTCTATTTCTTGAAGAATCTTGAAAAAATGCATCTGTGTTTCCACAAAAATGTGAAATAGTACACCTAATGATGCTGAAAATTCACCTCTACCGTCGCAGGATTAAAAAATACATTTAAAATGACATTAAAACAACATTTACAAAATACTATATTTTAAATCAAATATTGCAGCCGTTGTGATCATAAGAGACTTTCGTCAAAAACATTTTTCTTTTAGAAATCTCATCAACCCCTAACTTTTGAATGGTTGTGTCGCCTCCTTTGCAGTTTTAATTTCTTTTTGTATTACCCATTTTAATGTCTCACTGTATTAGTGAAAGTAAAATTTATTTTAAAAGTCAGTAAAAACCTGATTGGATGAGACTCTTTGTAAAAGCCCATTTTCTGTATTCCATGTATTCAACAATTCTGTTAAACTATTTAGCTAAATTAAATTGTTGATATGACAGTTTTATGACATCAGCAAAATGTACAGTGGCTCAATTTCAAAACAAATACTTTTAATAAATTTTAACATACTCAAATACCATACAAGAAATAAAAAAAAAAAACAAGGGTTAAAACATAGGCATTAAGTCGATAAAACCCGTCAACAAAGCCTGCGATGACTAAAACAACTCCAAAGGGACAATCAGAGATCAGTCTATAACGACTAATAGAAAACCACACATGCAGCAAACTTTCCATCCTGTGTTTAGATTAAATATTTATACTACATTCTTGGGGAGGCTCCTTCTTGGCATTCCTAATAAGCAGCTCCAGATGCCAAAAACTACATGAGACATCCTGATCCCAACTGGCTCCCTGACAGCTATAAACCTCTCATCTGAATGCTCCATCTGGGAACAACAACATGGCAAACTTTTTATATGGAACTTTCTGCAGCACTGAGGAAAATAATGTATATTAGCGCAAACCCTGCGTGAGACAAAGGGGCAGGCAAAGTGAGGGACTCCTCCAATAATTCACACCAAATGTTTTGGCTCACTGTTGATTTTACTTTATGAATGATATCACAAATCTAACAAGTTTCCCCACATTGTCAAATGCTTTTCCAATTCAGAAAATATTTCCAAATAGGTTTCTGTCCATTAACAATAATATAAAATAGTACTTTACTCACACTGCAAATAAATGTTGATAAGAACCACAAAATGTTTAGAAAAGTCAGGGAAAGACTCCCCGCCCCCCTTCAACTCCCCACTTAATCCACATAAGAGTTATTATAGTTAACTGAAACCATATACAAATGTAATTTCATTTCAGCTAGTTCCCGAGGAACCATTTCTCAGTTTCATTCAGTTTGACTTGATGTACTAAAATAGCTACAATTAAAATGAATAGAAATGTATGTACATATTAAAAAATTAAAAACTAAAATAAATAAATAAATTGAAAACCAATTCAGAATAGTAAAAAAACAACAACATAGAATCTCAATTATTCTAAAACAACAGAGACCCAAACAGCAGGCAGACGATAACAAAACCAGAGAGGAGTCTGGGACTTTAAACAGGGTGAAACATCTGTGTTGTGACTGCCTCAAACACTATTTATCAAGCCCTCAGCTTCATCCAAACTTCAAACAGACTCAGTCACATATAAGATGCTCGATGCACAATTTTAACTTTAGCATTTTCTTTACCACAGGGGAGAAGGTGAAAATACTCAGCTAAGACAAACACATCCGTCCACCTCCTCCACACAGCTAGAAATGTCATCAAGCAGACCCTTGGGATCCCGTTCCAGACACGGATGTCTCCATCTCACTGATAAATACTACACAGACTAAACAAAAAAAAGCTTCAGAGGGTCTTTCCAGTCCTCTCCCGCTGTCTCCACCATCACTCCTAGCCTCGAGTTGGGATGTGTAATCCACACTTCCCCGCCATCCCATCTGCTGAAAGGATTTTTCCTTTGCTCTGTGGAAACAACTCAGAAGGCTACGGGCCGTGAGACTCGTGGCCCCGCATTAACAGCGATCCCTCCAGACACGACAAGTTTCCAAAAGCGGTGCATGCTGGGTAATTCAAGCTCATCTGACCCCACTCATAGGCATCAACCACACTGGCTTTTACCAACCCAATCGCATTTCACCTCAGCCTGCTGCTCTGATTAAGAAAAGATCTGTGTTGAATCAACATTTTCAGCCTGGTCCAAGAAATAGTAGGACACTAAACCACAATGTGGAATGGAACCGTTGCAGAGAACAGGAAAATTCGGGGTAAAGTGTGCCTTCCTTTCCAGGAAGACAAAGCATCTGGGACTTTCAAGAACCTCGGTCACTTCCAGAGAAGTGAGATGGAAGAGATGCAAAAGACATCCATAATGTCGAGAGCTGTGAAGCGGACAGAGAGGTTTACCGCGCACAGGACAACATTCGAAAGCTGCTTTAGCCACTACAATGATTTGATTAGAGCACAAAAACACTTATTTAGTTCGCCCAAACATCATTTATGTCTCATGTTGTTCTATTGTACTCCACAGAAGAAAGTTGTACAGGTTTGGAAGATATTTTTAAAAATGTGGGGCTGACAATTAAAGTCAGTGGGATGTTGTTTTGGACCCCATTGACCTTCATTTTATAGACAAAAACAGTTCAATAAATCTTCTTTTGTGTTCCACAGAAGAAAGTCAGTCATGAAAAAATCATCTTACAGCCTGGTACACCATGTGGCATAATGTTGATGAACCCAGATCATTGCTTTAATCCTATTGATTTGCCATTTATTCCTATTACCTGAAAACTATTTATTATTTTGATCTTAAATTATTCAAAGTTATAAATCACTTGATTGGATCACAACAGAACATATGACATTGATCTGACATTATGTATGTGGAACCAAAATGCTCACCTGTCTGCCATCTTGTCCCACATTAGTCTGTCCCCTCACCACTGTCCTGATGTTGTCGTCCAACCGTCTGATTAAAGGAATTATATGCAATATGAATTTAATAAGAATCAATAACCTCCACATATAAATGCAGACCACATCAGGGTCTAAATATTGAAAACTCACCTGATTTTAAGTCGGATGTTATTCACCACATCGTCTATGTTCGCCAATGACTACAAAATAATAAGGGGGGATACATAAACACTACTGAAATACATCAGCTATCCTTTAATTTCATTTATCTCTTTTAAAAGTCAACAAAAATAAGATTTTCAAGTTCAGAGAGAGTAGCGCTCTCTAGTGGCCAAGAATATGAACATTCAATAGGCCACACTGAAAAAAAAGAATAAATATTAGTAGTATTATAATGGTCACTAGCCTCAGTATGGGTGACCAATACACAGATAGACAGGCATTAAATTTGATTAAGTTCTGAGCATAGTATATTGCTCAGAACTAAAAGTTTCAGAATGAAGGTATATTCATAATGTTGACCATTATGCAAGCAAGTATTCTAATTCAGACTCACCTGCTCTGTTGGAAACAAGGTATTAATGTATTCAACAGCATTGAAGTCAGCTCGATCCAAAGGGTCTTGGCTGGGGAAAACCTAAAAAAAATTAACAGACGTCATATGACAAGGTCAAGCCAAGAAAAGCAGTGTCTGTTGATTGAGTATCAGATGTTCTGTGAGTCTGAAGTTAACAACAAGCGTTACTGCACTGGAGTCCATTGAGGTGGCACCAAAGACCTTAACACATAGATCTAAAGAGCCAGTTGTAGGCTATTCCTGATGTTGGACTCAACTGGAGCCAGAGGAAGTCAAGTCAAGTCACCTTTCTTTATATAGCGCCTTTTTACAACACAGATTGTATCAAACCAGCTTCACAGTGATAACATGAAAATAATATAACAAAGTTTGTTTCTAGAAGAAAATTGCATCATCGAGCCAAATGAATAAAATTGTTGAACATTAAATGTTGGATTAGAATTATTATTGTTCAATTAACAATTAAAACAATTCTGCACATCATTCTTCTCCAGTGATGATTCTTTAGTCTAGGTATTTTTCTTTCTCACTGCGTTTTGGTAAACATTAATAAACATTGTGTTAAGAACATAGACTAACACTATTAGTACATTTCACACATTCACAATCCCCAATAAATACTTAATTCAAATATAATTCGACAGAAATTGCAGAATGCAATTTAAGTTCTTCATTTTATGCCTAAACGGACTCCCTTGTTTAAAATCTTGAATGTGTCAATTTTTTTTTTCCTGTCTAACTTTAGTCACATCCCACCATACAAGCTAGCGATGACAAATTTACGTTTGGGGGTCCGTCGTTTTAAAACAAATTCGGTTTTGACAACAGTTATCTACGTAAACAAAAAAATTAAATGATAATTACAACACAGACAAGATAAAACATTTTAGGGGGCTTCAATGGAGAAGTATTAAACTGGCTATTAGCATCTCATGAGAAGACACTCTGACTGACTACAATAAAAACAGACTCAACCCCAAATGATCACTTACCTGCTCAATGGCCAGCTGCACTTCTGGAGTAAGGTGTAATATCGCCTCCAAATCTTCCACAAACTCTAATTCTTCATCCTCCATCATTGTAAACAGTAAACAAACGTTTTATTTCCTGACTGTGCTGACGTTAATGCTTCTTTACCGTTGTCGATGAACAGGGTAAATGTGATTCATTAGCGCCATCTTTCGAGCTGGAGATTCAACACGAGACTATTCTCGTAGTATTTCAAATAATCCTAAAATGCGAGATCTTATTATCTATTAATTCAAAAACGATGACAAATATATTATTGTATAGGCTATTTCTGTGGTTTTAATTAAAGGCTTCCACCATCAATATGACTTTATTAATATTTCCTAGTCCATTTAACTAAATGCAAAACAGACTGAGCTTGTCTAATTTTCTATTTTATTTAGATTATGTCTTTATGTAGAAATGTGTATGTGGGTATGAGTGAGTAAGCTCTCTTTTCTACCTTTTTACTGCTAGTATACTGTTCGTCTGTCGGACTGTTTGCCTATTAGGCTACTATGAACTTCAGTAGCTAAAGGTATAAAGCTAATTTCATTCGAATAAATAATGTAATTATCAATGATTCCTTTGAAATTGCTGATGCATTTAATCAATTTTTCACCAAAGCGAGTTCTATATCTAGCCTACTGATTTCTCTGTTCCTAACCCTAATTTTAATACTTCTTCTAATCATATTTGCGAAAACTCCTTCTCCTTAATTTGAATCCATCAGTCCAATAGAAGTCCAGCAAGTTAACGACAGTTTAGATTCAGATAGTAGCCTAGTGCAGGGCCAGATATGGATTGGAATCTGAAAATGGCCTCACATGTCCTGTCTTATCATTTGTCTGCTTTATTTAATTTATCATTGACCTACATGTATCCTGGAAACGTACTAGAGTTACTGCATTGTATAAAACGGTGATCAACATGACATTAATAACTACAGACCTATCTCAATAATTAACAGTGTGGTGAAAATATTTGAAAAAAAAAATATTTTCTTTCAATTATCGAAATATTTTAACGACTCCAATATAATAGGCCTATCTCCTTTTCAGTCCGGCTTATACTGTATATTACGTATTATACTGTTTGTGTGACAAACTTGGTTTTAAAACAATTCATCAATCACACACTTTAATGCAAAAAAACATTAAAGTAGCCTAGCATGTCCTTTGCAAATAGCAAACAGCAGTCAGATCGAAACAGAAGACTTTATTACAAGAACACATAAAAAATAAAAACAAACAAACAAACAATATATGACAAATAATACTATAGCTAATAAATATTTTTAAAACATAAATCATAAATGTCAAAATTTCTTAATTGAAATTGGAACGACCCTAAGAGTCACCAGCATGCAGCAACAACAACAAAAAAAGAATGTTTCGAATGTTTAGTATATGACGTCACAAAGACATATAGCTAGTCTTTTCTATTGACAAGATCTTTTCTATCGCTTCTGTTCAGTGTGAATCTTCATGTCTACAAGTGCACTTGAGCGTGAGGCTTTCAACATTACTTCCAGACTGGGATATTTAATGCTGTGAAGATGATGGAAGAACGACCAGTTGCTTCAGAAGAGAAACAGGCTTCTTATATAGCAGCGACTATGGAGAAAAATCCAAAAGGCAATCTTTCCAATAACACTCATATAGAAATAACATTTTTTTAAAAAGCCTAAAATCTTAAGATATAATCTTGCTTTAACTAGGCTCTGTTTCACAGACAAAATTTAAGGCTAGTCCTGGGCTAAAATGCAGTTTTTGAGTTTTAACTGAAAGCAACGTGCACTGAGATAGGCCTAGATTAAAACATTTTAGTGCTATATTGTTTTTTTCCCCAAAATGCAAACAAGTAATGTTTTGTTTTAATGTATATTTACAAAATACTTAAATGTCACAATTTAACTATGAGGCCTAATCCTGGTTAATCTAAATCTAATCTGTGAAACCACAGCGGCCAGTTGTTGGGAGTTGAAGTTAGGCCTAAAGACCTTTATTTTGTGCCTTTAATTTTTGGTCATATTTTTGTTTCAACAATGAAGTCTAGTCTCTGTGTTTGAATTCTAAAGATAACCCATCTATTTATTCAGAAAAACAAACAAAAAAGAAGAAGAAAGGCATCTATTCATTCTTCAAGAGAATATGTCACATAGGCAACAAAGTGGCACCTCTTTCACCACAGCCCGCCACAGATAGAGAAGATCCCCAGCCAGGTCCTTCCCGTGTCACATCCACGCCTGACATACGTTGGTTTCATTGCCTTATTATTACTCTGGTTCATGTGAATTCTGTCTTTATTTTCAGTTTTATTATTGCTTGACAGATGTCCCTATAGTGTACGAGTTGTTAATATCCACATTCTTCAGATGAATATTTATTCTGCCTATAAAGTCACAGCCAGCAATGCAATGAGTTCATGTAAGACTATCAAAGAAACAAGCATTAGAATGTGTGTGTATTGTTTTTTTTCCAGCTCTATTTGACTCGCTTTATAGAGTGGGAGAGAAACTGGGACAAGGAGCCTTTGGCAGTGTGTTTGTGGGGACTCGCAAATCTGATGGCAAGAAGGTAGACACTTAACCATCCTTTTATCTGTCCATTATATTTTGTGAACTTTGAAGTTATAACCTATATCAATTTCCAGTTTAGATCAAAACTGGCGTCAAAACTTTACATTGAAGATTGTAATTACATTTTAATTAAATACATTTTAAATGAATTTTTGCTGTGATTAATTTACCATATTTATTCATATTTTCAGGTCGCTATCAAATGTGTCCCTAAGAGTAGAGAGGACCGTTATATTTTGATTGTAAGTTGGTGAGATTATATCTAATGACGTGTAATATATCTAATTTCATGTTTACTGTTTATTAAATAGTGAGAGAAATCAAGCACACACATGCAGTAGTAAGCTAATCTTTTTGAGGAATACTTTTCTAGCCTGGGTATTCCCAGCCTCTGTTTCAGGAAGTGGCTCTCAATCTGCTGGTGAAAGAACCTTCGATCAGCCCCAACATTGTCCAGATGCTGGACTGGTTTGAAGAGGCAGATCGACACATAATCATCATGGAATATCCACATCCTTGTATGACTTTGGACGAATTCATGATTCAAAGCAGACGTCATCTGAAGGAAAAAGTGATACGTGGCTTGGTGCTTCAAGCATTGCTCGCAGCAAATCAATGTGTTACCCAAGGTGTCTTCCACAATGATATCCATTCTTGGAACATACTGGTCAACACAAAGACACTGGAGATCAAATTAATAGACTTTGGCCTTGGTCTGCCAATTACAAATTCAGGTAAGTTGGCCTTTTTGTCTTTTGTAGAGTGACTAATAAACTTACTGTCTCTTAGTTCTCAAAAAAAAAAAAAAATCTGTTGTTTTTCTTTTTGGATAGAGATCAAAACTGAAGCTGTCGCAGAAACAGTCAAGTCTCTGGGTGTAATCCTAATGCAGTTAGTGGATGACAATTCCAGTTTCTCCAAAGGTACTTGGACTTGGCCAAAAACAAACACACAATGCCAAAAGCAATTGCATTGTTAAACACAAATATAAAGCACAATCCGCTCACCAAAAGCAACAAAAAAGGGATAGAACTGAAAATAATTGTTGTATAAGTAAAATTCAACTGAGCTCATGTAAAACATAGCAGAGCGCCTCTATGTTCACAGAGTTTTACGTACAAAGTTTAAGGTGTTGCATGGTCATAATGAATGTGCATGACTAACCAGGTCTCTCATGAAAACTTACAGAATGCTATGATTTCATGGATCAGTGCCTTGGTCCACCAGGGAAGACACCAACGTTGGAAGAGCTTTTACAACATAAATGGTTTAAGCAGGAAAAATGGTGTAGAAAATTGTTCAGGAGGTATAGTGTAACATACTATTTGAGGGAAGACAGATAAAAAGAAAACTACATTGAAATCCGATGTAGTGGGTCTTTAAAATATGTACGTTTTTGCATTCAGCAGGTGATCCAAATCTCCAGTGAGGAAGAGCACAATACAAGCCATTCATCAGACAGTCTGAAGTGGAGATGTGGCGCCCGGAGCCTTGGTGAGATTTTTTTGTAAAATAGGGGAGAGTGAAACTGATTAGTCTCATTTATTTAATGACCACGAGAGACCACTTTATAACTCATGAAAAACACACGGCACAACCATGATTCGCCAAATAATTACTCTTATGGGACAGTTCTTTTTTAATTAATGTAAAACTTATTTGGTCCGTCCTCAGTACAGTCCTCAGCACAGAGGCTATACCAGACCTACATAGGACCATAACACAGTTTCGTCATGCTTACAATTATGTATAATATTATGACGTTCCATAATTTGACGTGATGCAGCCTGGAATCATAATCGCAATATGTTTGATAATTTGGCCAGAGGAGCACCCCCAGAAATTTAGTGCTGCTGACTCTCTCCACAGTCGAGCTGTTACAAATTGGATTTTTGTTGGAAATGAAAGTCAGGTTGACGTCAGAACCCGACTGATGTGCTTGATGTTTAGACTCATGATGTTTAGAATCCCATTACAAGCCATTTGAGTGTCCGAAACATTGTGGACATAATTGAGTGCAATTATTCAATCTCACATT
Organism: Pimephales promelas; assembly: GCF_016745375.1. The sequence continues at coordinate 7,272,341 of NW_024121166.1, forward strand.
CAATCTCACTACTGGAACTACTTCTGTACATTTACTTAAGTAAAAATAGGTCTTTACAACTTTTACTTGTAACGGAGTTATACTTGACCAGTAGTATCTGTACTTTCACTCAAGTAAAGTTGTGTACTTTGTCCACCTCTGGTGCTCAGCGACAGCTAAACCATAGGTCACTTGTCCTATACAAACTCCAGCGCAATTACCCTCATGGGTGTCTCTGGAAGATAATCAGAGTCAAAACAGGTTAACTGTTTGTAATGTGAACTCTTGTCCTCTAAATCTCTCCAGAACCTAAGCTTAAAGTTCATCATTAGCCCACGGTGAATTCAAGATCCCTACAGCTGTGCACTTTGTTTCCTATACTGTAAATGATTGATCTTATTATTCACAGATTCACAGAGGAGACACAAGATGCCTCAGGAGCAGGTGGACACTCTCTGCTATAAAATAAAAGAAGGACTGCCTAAATGGAGGGATATTTTCACATGGTAAGTGGATGCAAGCTTACATTCAGTGTTGTTTATATACTGTATTCTGAGGCTAAACTTGAAAATCATTCTCAAGTCGTGTATAAAATTATCACCAGGGTTTAGTGTTATTTTTAGTATTATTTATAGACTATTTTAGTATTTATTTATATTTTGAATGTGTATAAGTATGTGATCATTAGTATGCCAGATGGTTCAGAGGATTTATTAATAGTGCATGATTGACCGGTCTCAAAACCTTCATCCAATGGTGAACATTCAAGCAAATGTTCATTCAAGCAAATATTCAAGCAACTGTTCATTGCAGGCAACTTTTCAAAACTCTGCTGATGGGTCAAAGCCTCTCCGCACTGATCTGTGGGACTGCTGTAACATCTCAGTATCTGGCGTCCATTTATTACCTAGATACACCCATGCTGCAGAGCTTTATTAATTACAGCCTCCTAGGCATCACTTACACCATGGCACTGATCTTCAGAAGAGGTATTTGATCACAAATCCATCAGTAATTATTTTAGTTGTTGCGTTTCATTCTTGATCAACCATTAAACATTTTTCAGAATACTAATGTTTTTTGGACGTAATATTCAGGATATCTCTCTTTTAATGTAGGTGATGGCAATATTTTGCAGATATTAAAGACAAAATGGTGGAAGTATCTATTGTTGGGACTGATAGATGTGGAGGCGAATTATGCAGTGGTGAAAGCGTACCAGTACACCACATTAACTAGCATACAGGTGACAAAGTTTTATGAATGTGTTGATATACGGTGTGTTTACATAAACTACCATTCAAAAGTCTGGGGTCAGTATATATATAAGTCTCTTATGCTCACAAAGACTGCATTGGTTTGATGAAAAATACAGTAAAAACAGTTGTGTTTTCAAATATTATAATGAATTTTAAAATGTAATTCCTGACAGCAAAGTTGAATTTAAATGTCACATGATCACTCAGAAATTATTATAATATGCTGCTGATCAAGACCATTTTCAGGATTTTTTTTTTTGATAAATACTATTATTCTATTTTTAGAAAAAAAAAAAGTAACATTAAAAATGCCTATACTCTTTTTCAACGCATTCTCATCCCAGAGCGTCATAAACTGAAGCTTTTGACAATGCGTATACATCCAACGTACATGGATGGCACCCTTTAGTGTCAGCCGCGTTTCCACTGCCGGGCTAGGGCCGGGCCGAGCTAGTGGCCTCGGGCCTCAAGCACCGGGCTTGCGTTTCCACTGCCGGGCCAGTAGCCCCACAGCGCTGCCCCAGACCCCACCTCTAACACGCCTTTCAGGATCAAACGTCATAAAACCCAACCCATTTCAGCGGGTATTATGAATTAATTTATTTTTTAAATTGGGAAGATAGCATGTATATTAACTCACCTGCCGTAGTGGCTGCAATAGTGTCCCGAGACCAGTACAGGCGATTCTCCATTTCAAGCTGCGATTTTTTACGCGATATAACAAGTAGGGCTGCGGGCACGTTTTCAAGTTATTCATTAACCGTTAACCGAGGCCCATCGGTTAATACTCGGTGCATAGTGTGCGCGCCGCAACCTCGAGATACAGAGTGAATTTTTAACACCTTTAATAACTGATTGGACCCCATTTGAAACGAAATTAATTTATAGAAATAAAACGCAGCAAGTACGGAGCAGTTAAAGCCGGAGCAGTTAAATTTCCATCACCCTTCAAACTGAAATTGCCAATTGAAAATAAGCAAAACGTCCATTTCACAAAAACTCCGTGTCTGCAAATAATAGCCTAATAATAATAATAACCATCATCATCATTATTGTAACATTTTATTAGGCTGCATATGTAGAAGACGCCTTTATCCAAAAAAGGAACAAAGCACAAATAAACTTTAAATTTTTGACGCATATCCAGTGTGTGTGGAGCACGCACTGATGGCTGCGAGACGCCCATGTGAACACTTGCAGTTTCATTGCATTTCTTTCAGTGGAAACAACTTAAAATACTCTTTCATTTCTGGTCATACAGAAAATAATAATACATTATTCGCAAATAAATTTATTTATAACAAGAAAACGTTGTGCTTTAACAATTAATGATCTCCGTGAACTGAAGCGCGAGACCTGAAACAGCCACCGCATTCGAATTTGTTCGTTTTAAATTGGACATTTAAAGCTTTAGTCTACAGGGGTTATATCCTTTGTAGATTAAAGCTTTAAATGTCCAATTTAAAACGAACAAATTCGAATCGAAAGCCAATATCTTCTATGTTTATGTAGCTTAATTTCTCAAATGTGCATCCGGAGATGGAGATATGTTTTTAGCCGAAAATCATTTAGAAAACAATAGTTTATTAATAAACAATTAATGCCTCGTTATTTTATATTATTTTATTATCAGACACATTTATTATAGCCTATAAATCACCCATAAATCCCCTTTCTAGGCTGTGGTTACGGCTCTTCTCATTCAGCACTGCGGGGAAAATATCATTTCCAGGTTCTAATTTGGCCTCAGAAAACCAGTAAAATATATAGCTATATTTTTCATATTAATTTGTCAAATATTTTAAATGTTTAAGGGGCAAAAAAATCTAACAAATGTCTAAAAATTCGTCGATATGTAGCTATATATATAGCCTATATATTGTTGCGCAGCATTTGGCATAGGCCTACAGTTCAAATTAAAATGTTATGCAATTTTAAACGGTTAATCGGTTAAACATGGACACCCCTATGTGCATCTTGCTTCAGATCATAACTTCCATAACACCGATAAACTCCGCCTTTTACCTTGAGCACGCCTCTAGCCCGAGCTGGCCCCCTCTGGCCCAAGGTATTCGACGGGCCAGAAATCCTGGCCGTTGGCCCTGAGGAAGCCCCGATCAAGCCCCGGAAGTGACAGTGGAAACGCGACTGGCCCTGGCACGCACTAGCACGGCCCGGCCCTGGCCCGGCAGTGGAAACGCGGCAAATATAACACGCTTCAGTTATGGGTAGGTTTAGGTTTGGGGTAGGGTTAGACCACTAGGAGGCGCCTTCTGGACCATATATGCGTCTCATATTGACGCTAAAGGGTGCCATGTGCGTTGGACGTATGCGCATTGTCAAAAGCGTCAAGACTTGACGCCTTGGGATGAGAAGGGCTGTCTTTTTTTAATTCTATGCTGAATAAAAGTATTATTTTTTTCCCCAAAAAAACTCTAAACTTTTAAATGGTTGTGTATGTTGTTAATTCACTGATGTGTCACTACCTGTAACACATTGCAAAACAGAATCTGATTAAAATTCTCAAGGCAAGTTGTTGTTTGACTAACTGGCCTTACTGACTGCATTTCAGCTTCTGGACTGCTTTATTATCCCGGTTTTGATGATCTTGTCCTGGTTCTTCCTGAAGACCCGCTATAGGATCATTCACTATGTAGCTGTATGTATATGTCTGGCTGGTGTGGGAGCCATGGTGGGAGCGGACATCCTCGCTGGCCAAGACCTGGGATCTAGTGAGGGGCAAGCTGCTTCTCCACAAGATAATTTAGCGCAGAACCTAACATAAATCAAACCGTGGCCATTATTTATTCCTGTGTCAACAGCCAGTGACATTCTCCTCGGTGATGGTCTGGTTCTAGTCAGTGCCACTCTGTATGCCATCTCCAATGTGTGCCAGGAATACACGGTGAAGAATCTGAGCAGGGTGGAATTTCTGGGAATGGTCGGCCTCTTCGGGTCAATCATCAGTGGAATACAACTGTAAGATGTGTTAATGAACTTCAGGAAAGACCTAATGCTAAAAGTCAGAGCTACATCATCTGCATTCTGCACTGTTGTGTTTTGTCACTTGCAGAGGGATTCTCGAACATAACGAAGTGTCTAAAATTCAGTGGACATGGGAAATTGGTAAAGTACTGCAATGTGAAATTAAAAGTCCTTCCATTTACAGTATGTCGATGACCTCATCTGAGGTTTGATTTTTGTGTTCTCTCCTCAGCTCTGCTCTTGGCTGGATATGCGCTCTGCATGTACGGCTTCTATAGCTTCATGCCTGTGGTGATAAAGATGACCAGTGCCACAGCGGTGAATCTGTCCTTACTCACTGGAGACATCTTCAGCCTGTTTTGTGGCCTCTTTTTGTTCCAATACAATGTAAGTAACATATTTACTTTACACACACTCAGGACGCAGGACATCACTTTTGGCCACTATAGAGTTAGTTAATCAAAAATCATAAAGTTAAAAAAAACATTCTTTATTTTATGTTTTTACTTTATGGATGTTATTTCCTCTTGGGCTTTTCTCCAGCATGGCGTGTCTAAATCATATTTCAGATGTATTTTATTCCTGTGACGCAAAGCTGAATCCGTGTCACATGATCCTTCAGAAATCATACTAATATAGGAAACATTTCTTATTATAATCAGCTCAGTTGTGCTGCTTAATGTTTTTGAGGAAACGATACACTTTTGTCCCTGGATTTTTTAATGAATAGAAAAATCCTAACAACAACATTTCCTACCATTTCCATAAACCTACCATTGCCGATTATAACTTTTATTACACTTACAAATTACAAATGTAAGTGTAATAAAAGTTATAATCGGCAATGGTAGGTTTATTACACATTTTTCTGGCCACCTTTTAATTTAAGAAAACGTTAAACGAAAAATAAATGCTGAATAGAAATTATTAATTAATATTAAATTAGGTCTTATTTTGCTCTGGTCTCTTTAATCCTGACATCAACACAAGTGGCAGACGTATCTAGCTGTGTCCTTGTGTTTTTATCTCAAATATTCCAGGTCATTGTGATATGAGCTTTATATTTCTTTAATGTGTAAAGGTTTTGTAAGTGCCCTGTGTCCTCTGCTTATAAAAAGTTTTTTATTATTTAAAAAAGTATTTTATTTATAAAAAGAAAATTTTATTTTCTACAACCAGTCCATGTTGCATAAAAATAAATACATTGTATGACTGGAAACTTCATTCTCACCTGTTCTTCCTCAGTTCTCAGGACTGTATATCGTGTCACTGGTGGTGATCTTCATTGGTTTCATCCTGTTTAACACCGTCCCCACACTGAACCGAGCTCTTGCCCAGGCGTCTGAAGAGGAAGGTTGTGACAATCACGCCGCAGAGTTTGATAACAACAGCACTCAAGGCTCTTTGGATGAGATAAGCTGTGCACAAGCAGAGGAAGATCAAATTAAGAGCCGGCTGAGTGAAAGACAGTCAGCGTGTGTTGTCATAAACAGTGTTCAAATGTAGTTTTGATAATTCCATGGTAAAACACACTAGCTTTTTATAGTCATTCTTTTTTAATTGTGGTTTATGATGATAGATCAAATGTGACAATGAATAAACTGAACATGACGTAAATGTTCTTATCTCATGACATTTGATGTTTAAACAGATAAATTATCTCATCGTTTTTTTGTTGATATTTATTGGACTGAGAAGTGCTTGGTGAAATGTAAATCTCAATAAAACAAAACATTGTCGGCCATATTAAGATGTTGATTACTCAAATGAAGTGATAGTGAAATGCAGTAATATCATACAGCTTAGATGTGGGAATTTAAAACAGATTGATTGCCGCAATAATACTAAAGGTTATGGTATCATAACTAAATTATACTCCACTAATTGTAAACGTTGCATGTCTCATAATTAAAGGAGTAGTTCACTTAAAAAAAACAAAAAAACTTTTGCTGATAATTTACTCACCCCCATGTCATCGAAGATGTCCACGTCTTTCTTTCTTCAGTCGAAAATAAATGAAGGTTTTTGATGAAAAAAATGCAGCATTTTTCTCCATATAATGGACTTCAATGAACCAAACGGTTCAAGGTCCAAAAGAAACTTTCAGTGCAAACTGCAAACTGTTCAAAGGGCTTTAAACGATTCCAGACGATGAATAAGGGTCTTATCAAGCGAAACGATCGCTCACTTAAAAAAAATAACAAAGTTTAAGTTTTATGTGCTCAAATGGTCGCCTTGCTCTGTTCTGTGATGCGCGTTCATGACTCTCCTGTTCGAACTCGTTCATCAAAATGAACGAATCTTTTCCAGAGAAAAAAAATCAAGCTGAAAATATTTAAAGCCCTTTGAACAGTTTGCAGTTTGCCCTGAAACTGTCTTTTGGATCTTGAACCATTTGGTTCCCATTGAAGTCCATTATGTGAAGAAAAATCCTGGATGTGATTGTAACCTGGACTTTCCCACTACAATATTCTCCACATGGTTTGGTTAAGGTGGGCAGCATCAGTCTCCATCCTAAGATATGAATTGAAGTCCTGCCCAAACATTAAAACCAAGGTGCATAAATCAATTCTCCTTTTTCAAATGCTATGAATCACATATTGACTAATTCGGATAAGAATCATATTTGTGACCTGATATTTATCTCGATTACAGCCAAACCCTCTTAGCTGGATGATCACCAGGGGTGAAAATTAGTGCTGTGTCATCTCATTAATACTAAATGCCAGAATGCATTTAATTCACAGATCCTGCTGCTCCTCATCTTGCTCACCTGTTTGTTTTTTACTTGTGTAAATGGAGTAATGTGTATAATTGAAGAGTTCAGATGCAAAAGCCTCTAAATGCCATTTGAAATTTTCTTCTTTAATGATGATTTTTATCAAACTTGTATTTTTAAGTTCAGTAATTTCACTTAAATGGCAATGATAATTACCTATTAATTGTTATTTAAGTGAAATTACTGAACTTAAATATACAAGTTTGATAAAAATCATCATTAAAGAAGAAAATTTCAAATGGCATTTAGAGGCTTTTGCATCTGAACTCTTCAATTACAAATTCATATTGTTAATCTAAACCATTTAATATAAGGCACGCAACGACCATTTCCAGCAGTGTAAACATTAAAATGTAATTCTGAGGATATTAAGTCATATTTGGGAGATATAGTCAAACTTAGCCTACCTTTTTTATTTTTTCTACTCTGAGCCACACCATATTAGAGGCCTATATTCATTGTACATACAATTCGACAGTCTGATAAGAACTGATGCATGTGAACAGAACATGGACAGTTCACCCTAAAATGAAAACCATTATTTACTCGACTCATCCTCATCGCATCATTCCAAACTTCTGAATGTCGGAGTTTCTCCCCTCTATACAATGAAAGTGGATGGTGACCAACGGCTGAGCTACTGTATAAAGGTTTTTTTTTTCTTTCCGTTTAGTTAGTAGAGTTCAGTTCCAACCCTGCTCAAACACACCAGCTGATTATTAACAAGCAGTATTGTTTAGTTGGTTTCTTCAGGTGTGTTTAATTAGGGTTGGAGCTAAAAATTCATTTTCTATAGAAACATGACTCCCAAAATTTGTCGGGTTCAATTGTTTGCAAAAATAATCAGTTTTCTGATAACTATATGGCTTTACTCAAACTGACAAACAGATATCATTTGTTAAAAGTGAGGTAGGCCTAGATATAGTTAAAGATATAGTTTACACAAAAATGAAAATTCTGCCTTCAGTTACTCAACCTCATGTCGTCATCTCCTTCTTTTATCTGTGAAAAAAGTTATTTTGTGAAATGTCTCAAAGTTGTTTGGCTCTTAATGCACTGCAAAATATCTTTCCACAAAACAAAGAACATCAGAAAATGCAGGAAGGAGAGTAATTGACTTATGTTCATTTTTGGGTAAAATATCCCTTAAAGTTCTCTATTTGACTGTCAAATTATTCTCAATTGTCCACAAAACAAGTAAATGCATCAAGATTTATTTAATTTTATTTAACATTTGTTCTGGTTTATTTTTTGCTCCTTTTATAATATAAATGGACAGTCAGGTCTATACTTAGCCCCAAATTTACAGGCTATATACACAACTTAAACTTTCTCCATAGGGAAAACACACTATATTCGCATATATATAATATCAGTGTGGAAAGAGGTCTGAAAAGTTGCCCCAACAACTATGGTCCCAGAAATTTAAAAGAACATATTTTAAAAAGATAGCACTGAAACAGGAATCATCCATCTACATGCGAAAACAGCCACGTCAATTCGTCTATGAATGTGTACATCCTACACAAAACTGACATCTAAAATAAAAAAAAGTTCAATGCGTTTTCTCTCCCACGCTTACAGAAGCAAAACAAATGCAGGGACCCTTGCACAACATAACGCTAGTGTGATTTGTAAACCTGGTTTGCTCTTATTGGGATAACTGTTAGCGATCACAGTGTTAGTTTTAAATCAAAACCTATATACACACACACACAGGTTATATGCTCTACCTGTGTGGCGGTCAGTGCGGCTCAATACAGACATCTTCCCGTCCACGCATCCTTCCTCTATCAGACTCTTACAACTGCCCTGAAGCATAAAGATGTTCATTTAAGGAACACGGGGTGACAGCCATCCACCTTCCAATTGCCTCGGAACATTATTAGTCACAAAAACACACGCACAAAACCTCTGTAAGATGCATTCGACACACACACACACGCAGTGAAATAATGAATGCATGAAATTTTAACCACTCGTGATTCTGCTACATACACAAATAACCATGTACCGCCTTTTCATATGGCCTAATAACCAACATTTATCACCAGTGGCAAGATGAAGGCATTGAATATGTTGAAATACATTCGCAAACATTGTTGCAAACTGATGGCTATCTCATAAGTTACTGCTCAGAGAATGGGGAGCACAAGCTGAATTCATACAAGATACAAGTTGGTGGCTTTGTTAGTGAAAAACGTAAGAGTGCATTGCAACAAGAGAACAATAGGGGGCGTCTGTGCAGCATTAAACAGAACTCTAGATTGACAATGTTAAAGGCACTGCTGTCAGATTCCCAATGACTCACGTGATAGTCACAGAACTAAAGTGCCTATGCCAGCTAGAGCACTACAGATAGGCTACATCATGTAAATTCGGTCATTTCTTCAAGAAACATCTCACATTCGCTCCAGGTGTCTAAATCTCGAGGTGACACTGTAGTAGACTGCAAAATAAAAATGATTTCCTTACACAGTATTTTGTCTCATGTTCCAGTACAAATATCTAAACATTGAGGAACATTTACTTGAGAAGAAAAATATATCAAAATTCTATGGGAAAACAAGATTATATTTCTTACCACGTTGAAATATTTTTTCATTTGGATACATTTTTCAGAAAACAAGACTCAATATCTTAAGTCATTTTCCTTCTCAAGTAAATGTATCTTGATTTAAGAATTTATAGATAATTCATAGATGTTTGTAAAGGAAAACAAGACAAAAACAGCAAGAAAATGATTTTTTTTTGCAGCGTCATGATGTTTTAAAGCATCAACTATAGTGTTAAAATATGACACCAAACTGACCAGGTAAGAAAAAAAGAAAAAAGAAAAAGACGACTCATTATTTACTTATCCTCATCCCATTCTAAACTTGTTTGACTTTCTTAATTCTACCGAAATTTTGAAAAAATGTCTTGGTGGTTTTAACGTTTTGAACCCCATTGACTTTCAATGTATAGACAAAAAAATCATGAGCATGTTTTGAAAAGAAAGACATGCACAGAAAAGAAAGCCAAACAGGTTGTAACAACATGAGGGTGAATAAATTGTCTTTTATCTCTGTAGGGACTTCAAGAACTGCTTTGGGATTTAAGTCAGACACAACACAGTACGTTAAACCTGGTCTAATGGGAGCCGAGAAGAGACTTCGCATGAGGTGTGCTGTTAGTTGAGGAGTTAGTATGAGGTATCATGGGGGGGCGTCCTTTTAAATAAGTCATTAATACCAGTGGTTAGACGTAATAGGCTGGCTAAGAGTCGGTTTAGGCTGGGAATGGACCACAGTTTCATCATAATATACTCTACTAGAGCCTAAAACACTGAGCAGCACACAAGCACTCTAGACTTTGCCTTTACCCACACATAAAGATAAAACATCTCTTTTTGTCTTTTATTATATATCATTATATAGTATTAGACATTCAATAAATTTCTTTGCATCACTTTTTGAGTCTTTATATACTTTCATTTCATTTGGAATGTACTGAGTCCTGTTGCTTTATAGTTCGTTTAGATGCAGTGTTGTGTGTGGCTGCAGTCTCAAACAGGGCGGATGTGGTCTAAGTGTCTAGAGTCTATCTAGGGGCCTGACTGTCAGCGCTTCAGGCCAGCTTTAGCGTGCTGACTGGGAAGGAGGGCATTGTCACCATAGTGACTGGGTTGAGGACGGTCTGGCCCACCAGCTGAGGGTGATGGGTAACCACTTGAGCACCCACAGCCGTCTGCTTGCCAACCATGGCGGCTTGTGCGGCAGATACCGAAGTGCCGTTCATCTGGGCGTGAGAGAGTGTGTGCGCGATGTGGCTCATAACCGCCGGCTGTGTGACTGTAACGGGCTGAGGGTAGATTGCAGGAAGGTGGGCGACAGTGATATGGCTAATGGATTGAGGTCCGGGAGCCAGCTGCACCGAGCTCGAGGAGGATGGGGAGATGTGGGCCATGTGCTTGGAGCCTGGATGGATGACATGGTTGATGGTTTGGATGACAGAGGTGTGCGACGCCGATCCCGCGTGAGCAATGACGGTAGGTTGCAGACTCGCCGTGGTCACTATATGGGTCTGGGCCGGAGGTAGGGTCTGCAGGGCCGGAGCAGACGGTGGGCCATTGGGAGCTTGTGCTGGCATTGAGGACAAAGCGGGAGTTGTGATGAGGGCAGCGGCGGCCACAGGGGATAGTTGAGCTGACGGAATCGGGGATAACGCTTTAGACTGTTTGTGTGGGATGGAGATGTGCTGTGCTATGAGGGACAGGGCAGAATGTGACTTCTTTAACTCTGGCTGAAGCGCAGCAGGCACTTTGAGTAAGGCGTTGGCCGTGGCGGATAAGCTCTCGTCTTCAATATCTTCATCGATGTTGTCTTCGCCTTCTGTAGAGACAACAACAAAATAAAAAGGGTCAGAAACTATTACAAGATTTTTAAAAACAAGTTTAGGAACTTGGATCCTTCATTTCCCACTCTACAGATAAAGCGTTGTGAATTCGTTTCGTGTCCCTACCCCGAAGGTCTAAAATAAAACAAAATTCTGTATCAAATTTATAGACAAGACAAGCAGTTTGTTCAAGCATGGTTTTGTAGGGAATTACAAACATGCGCACATATATTCAAATCCACATAACTATAGAATCAATTCTTAATGCGCATGTGAACGCCATCAGCGTTTATCACAGGTTCACGTTTAAAGTCTGTTTAGAGACATTCATATACATTTTTACCTTACAGTTACTGTAAATCCGGCCTCTAGTTCATAAACGCCAGAGGAGAACTGGTCCCCAACTGAGCCCATTGGGTCACCTGATGGAGTTTTAGGACACCATCGGGTCACTTGATGGAGTTTTTCCTTTGGCTTGTTCAGTTGGGGATATTCAAATTAATTGACCAATCATTAATACCATTGATCAGCTCTACCAAACGTGGATGTTTTTCCACTAAGAAACGAATATTGACATGATGTTTTGATTGATACTGTGAAGCTGCTTTGATGCAATCTATATTGTGAAAAGCGCTTTATAAATATACTTGACTTTTAACAGATATACAGTACTGTATCTATCTATAGCAATTGAAACATTAACCCTTCTGCAAGACTAACCTGAGGCAGTGGAGGTAGAGGCCTGGTCATCATCTGGTTGCACAGTCTGTCGAATAACACGGTCGATCTCAATCACATCCAATCGCTGGCTCAGCTCGTTCTTCAGCTCAGCCAGTTTTTGCTGCAAGGCGATCTTCTCCCGCGCCAGACGTTCCATCTCATGTTCGTAGTCTTTCTCCTTCCTCTTCAGAGTCTGTAAGGGGGAAATGAAGAAATAAACACCTGAGCATTTATCCTATGCATTAAGAGCTGGCAGGGTACACGGAAAATCTATAGCCGCAAGAATTAAACGTCACCTTGCTGTGCAAAAAAAAGCATGTCAATAGAATACAACATCAGCATTCCCATGCACTTAGAGTTGGTGGCTATTTCCTTAACCCACTCAATACGCCTTATTCACGGCAGCGCCATCTTTGATTTTTAATGAGAATGAAAGCGAGGCTGTGAGGGATAGACATGCATCTCTTCAATGGGCTGTACTGTTATTTAATGCGTTTTCAGATTGTTCTGCTCATGAAACACTGGAAAAATATCTTTCCAAGAAATTTCAGTTGACAAAAAACTCCCGACAATGTAAGCTGTGGAAAATTGTAAGTAATCTAGCTGCTTTATTCAGCTTTTTACAGCGGATGCCATTGGAAACACGGTAAGTCTATCCCTCACAGCCTCACTTTCATACCTGTCATGGCGCTGCTCTAAATAAGGTCTATTATTAAATGAGACCTGCTAAAGCAAAAGTAAAACATCACACAGAAAAAAAAGGAACCAGTAACAGACATAAACTACTGGATGTGTGAGAGCTTAAAATACAGGAAGAAATGTTACATTGTAGATACACATGTTTGCAAACTATAAAGGCAGAATAATATTGTGATATAAATACAGTGAGAGCTTATTAGAGGCATTATCATTACAAACTAATTTTTATATCTCATTTTTATGTATAGACTGTATATATATTTAACGAGTAACACACGTTACGTAATCAGATTACATTTTGCCAAGTAACTAGTAAAATAATGCATTACTTTTAAATTACACAAATACACTTTTTGAGTTTAATCTCACTTTATTAACCAACGTCTTTGCTGCTGGCTTTGGACGATCCAATTCAACCTTAGTAAAGAGCAAAAATGACTTCAGATAAACATCACATTTGTGTTTGATTTTTTGATGTTGTTGCTGAAGTTTGAACCTTCTTCTTCTGCTATTCAGAATGGCAGCTCAGCTGAAAGGTTTGTTTGAGCTGTGCCCTCTACTGTACAGGTGTGAATTCAAATTTCCTTCTGCCTGAGGCTTAGACATTTCACTTTTGGTGTGAACAGGCCTTTAAATTTGCCAAAAATAGAGCTTCATATATAAACTTTACTATATGTATAACCTCTCATTATATATGCATTTGGGTCATTTATTTCCCTCTCTATATAAAATTATGTATTTTTTTACATTATTTCAAACATAAGATAAAAGACTCTGCTCATTCTGGTAAGGGATTATTTTGGAATTACACCCGATAATATCTCTTACTCATATCCTAATAGAGCCCAACCAAGGCTGCTGAAACTAATGTCATTTCTTATAAGGAAGCATAAGGGAATTTCTTAGACTTGTTGTAAGTAAAACGGATGTCACATGCTTCTCTGTAGGTGTGCCTGTAAACATCTATAGGCGTACAGCTTAAGTTCCCGGTCCTTCCTGGATGTCTCGGTCAAGCACACACCTCCCCCACCGTCTGTTTTGGTTTCATCAGAGCCCTGCCATGGCCATTCTCTCATACTCACACACACACGTGGATTACCCAAAGCATGACAGCACCTCCCACTTCTGGGAAGGCATTCACTTGGTGTGCAAGAGTGCACACGCTGAGTAACATTAGTGGGTGGAGCTCATGACGCATGAGCTCGGCCAATCACAAGTGGACATCTGGGTAGTGTGAGCGTGCCAAACAAGAGTACATTTCTATCTACCCACGTAAACACACAGATACTGATCCAACTTCACAAACATGAGGTAAACTGTAGACCAGAGAAACATGAAGCTCCAAACACACGCACAGATAGAGTGAGAGGGCAGGGACAGGACGAGACACTGCACACACAGGGCAGGGCCCAAGCGACCCAGTTTCCCTGCACTGTCAGCTGACGCATGAGGAACAAACAGGCAACGAGGACACAGCAGTAGCTAAAGACCATAAGAGGATGGAGAGGAAGAGATTAAGAGGTCTGTGTACAAACAAGGAGAACTAAAAACCATGCTGCTCAGTGATGCATCAGACGTGTGAACAGAGTGAAATGTGAAGTTACTTAAAACATAATAATACATTTCAAAAATAGTTAAATACCATACACCATAGGAAATATGGTGTTAATATATTCACAGAAAATATTGTACAATATATATATATATATATATAAATAAAATGTATATTATTATTATTTATAAATAATAATTATAATAATAAGAAAGTTAATGGTGCTCCCCGAGTTGTTTAATGGGTGAACAAAACTTTTAAATTACTATATATATATATATATATATACACACACACACACACACACACACACACACACACATATATATATATATATATATATATATATATATATATATTTTTTTTTTTTTTTTTTTTTTATAACTTTTAAATTACTATATGTTATAAATATTTTTTTTTGGTCAGTATGGGGAACACTAACTATTAACAATAACTTTTGCCTCAAACTCCTAATTTACTGCTTATTATTTGTTAGCGAGGTAGTCTTTCTTTGTAGTGTTGTAGTCGAAAATATCATTTTTTTAAATATACATTTTAAAATAATATAGTAGTAGTAGTAGTTATAACAGCATTTATACTCAATATAATATTTAAAAATGAATAATATTTTTTTATATTGTATTAAACAAAACAATATAATAAAATTATGAATAATAATAATTGAATTATCTTTGACTCTGAAAGGTTTATAATAAAATCTCTCTGTGGACATTGTGTTAAATGACTTTGAAGCTTGTCTAATGACATGCTCATTAGACGACTCAAAGAGCACATTCAAATTGTGGTATGTGCCAGAAAAACAGAGCATAAAAAATATAATACATTTAAAGTCACATTAACCCTCAAACACTGAACAATGTCAATGATGACAATGCACACATCACAAAGCTCATCCTTTTCCTACACCACGTGCGTTGAACAAGCATGGCATTGCAGAATCAACAACAGCGTGGAAACTAGATCCAGGCCAGTCATTTGATATGGGTACAGGTGTCTGTAGATCGCGAGACAGAAGATAAAGAGGGGCTTCCAGCTCGATAAGGTCTATTCTTCTGCACTCTTGTGAAAAATGACATGCCACTGGGCCAATCGATACACCCCCCACTTCCTTTCCAAAGCTCAGACTGCCCTTTTGCCTCCCAGAGGCGTCAGCGTCTTTAACTGTGTCTCTTTCGAAGGCTGCGTTCTCTGGAAGTCGCGTTTGTTGGCTCCATTCATCATCGGTGCTGTTTCACTACTACTTTCCAAAGAAATTATAACAATTTTTAATTATGAATAATTATATAATGGTTTCTTTTTAGAAATAAGAGATTCTTTATGACGTATGGGGCCATTTGAAGGACACAGCCTTCGAAATGAGAGACAGCTTTTGTCTCAGCAAATTAAATGGGAGTACTGGATTGTTGTCAAGGCAACAGCTGAAAACCGTCCCAGTTGCCGTGGTAACCGGCATGGTGAGCGGGCAGCAGAGTGTGACAGCGTGAGCATGTGCTGTCTGCACTGGGCAGTGGTATAAAAAGCCTGTTTGATTGAACACCTCTCAGTGGCTCCATATATAGGTCTAGTGTGCAGGACAGGCGCTTAATGTAACAACGCTCATCTGAGTTCGGTAGAGCGTAGCGAAGGGACAATTACAAACAAACCTCAATTTGAAAGAAACCACCACCCCATCCCCCTGGATTTCTGCATGCTGATTGGTCGATAGAGCATTTCAATCATGCTAATATACATGGATATAGTAAATAGAATATGATCTGAAACACTTCTCATTATGCCAATTTCAAGGCTAAATATATAGCTAATAGCACTTTTACACCCATGTTAGCTCAACTGGACTACATTTCAACCAGAACACAAATCTAACACTGAATCTCAGTGCAAGCATTTCCTAACAATATCTTTACATCCGTCATAAAAGCCGTCTCTGATCTTTTTTTAAAAGTGCGCCCTCCAGTACATTCCTTGCAAGCTGTCTCCACCAGGCCCTCATGGACCCTTCCTCTCACCGCTGATGAAGCATGCTGACAGCTCTCTGGTCTGTGTACTACATCAGGCACAGCTCCAGCTCACAGCTGTGCATGCCTGCCTCTGTTAGTCTCACACACACACACACACACTGGCCTGCTCTACAAACACCCAAAACCACTGAACTCCTGATCCGTGGACTGGGGCCCCATTCCTTCCCTCCTGCTCCAGCCCAGGACAGCTAAACCGTCTCCTGACTCAATATGAGTGAGATGTTATCATCTCCTACATAGGAATAACAACATCTGGATGGTGTTTGAGGAGGAGATGAATGCGAATCATTGTCGTATATAAATCCTGGAGGACATGGAGGTAAAATCAGGTCAGTGCCTAGTAGCTGAGCTATATGTCATCTCAGGCGAAGTATTGGACAACATTTGGCGTTCTTTAATAATCAGCATTGGTCGATAGGTTTTTTGGCTTGGCTGATGTAGAGGAAGCGAATATTTTACTGCGCTGAGGAAACCAGCACCTGAGAAGCAGTAAACTAAATAAGGTGGAGAATGTTAGCACCGACCCTGGTTAGCACACTTCCGTCTAACAAATCATTAAAAAGTAAAAGGTAATACTGTTTTATTCAAATTTCTTTGTGAACAATACTATAATATAGTGGTTCTCAAATTGTTGCGCCTGCCGTGGGGTGGCTCAAACAGTTACTGCAAGGGAGATCAGCAGAGGAAAAAAGAAAGAAAAAGAAAACAGCTGTGGCAACAGCATTCGAGTGTGTGATTGGTGGTTGGCTCTCTGCCTTATAAAGTGGCACCGAAAAACAATACCTCTAAAAATTCCTTCTTCAGTTGCTTCATCTAGTGTAGAAATGATACTTCAGGCAAAAATGTACAGGTCACAGTGTAAACGTGATAAAGCGCATATCGTTGCCATCACCGTTTGGTGCTACAGTATTTACATTGTTAACATTTGTTATCTCGGTTATTTACAGATACATTAATGAAGCTAAGTGACATGATGTACACCGCAGCTAGAAGCTAACGTTAACGTTTTCTAACGTCAGCCTAACGTTACGTTAGAGATTTTAAAGATAACGTTCAAATACGTTGTCGACTTAACTTAGAACAGATGAAGACATCCTAATTTAATTTATCCACGTTTAGTTGGTGTTGTCTACCGCATAACTTAATCCATGGAAGACACTTATCTCGGTTGAGATCTGGCTTGGGAATGGGTAAAAAAAACACACCGTTGTCCAGCCTCTTGGGAACCTAGTGTTGGAGTTGCATGTACCCCATGCACACCGTTTGACCATTTTAAACTTAAAATGACAAGAAAAAAACGAATGAAAACTGACTAACTGCGATGCATTTCAATGGACGTGGAAGCAGAGAATGTCCGAGTGTATTGGGTTAGCTGCGCACTGTGACTGGCTCAGGGCGTGGCTTAGCCATAGGTCAATTGTGAACTCGCCGCTCCCATTCAACAACAGACCAAACATATACACCGGACGTAACCGTTGTCACGTTGAAAAGCCATCTATACTGGACGCGACCATTGTAAATGTCCTTTTTGTTAAGTAGCACAAGCACTTTTCATCAGTTTACTTTTGAGAATTTGTCATGTCACGCCATATCCAGTGTAGACAGAGTCACTAATTATAATGGATTTGATTGACTTTTGTCGCGTCACACCGCTAGCATGTAATCTAGAAATGATGAAAGTGATGAGTGTTTCATTGCAGGGTTTTCCATATCAAAATATATTTTTTTTAGTGTAATGATTTGATAGTGAGGTGGGATCGGGGGTGCCAGACTTTTAAAAGTGTTGATGATTGGACAAAAAGAAAACGCTACTATTATCGGTATCTAAGGTATAAATCTGTTTATTTTAGGCTTTATCGCTTACCCAGCACTCTAAAGGCCTATTCACACCGCACAGACAAACACCAACAATCAATTTGACCATTGGATCTAGAATTTTGTGAAAAATCCTCATGTTCACACTGCAACTACAGACACAGACAAACACCGATTGAAAACCAACCCGACCAACGCCATTAGGGGTAACACACTGATCCGACAAAACCCAACAAACGTGTTTGTTAGCGTTTGTCTGTGCAGTGTGAATAGGCTATGAGATATAGACATTAGGCATAAAAAATAAATAAATATCGTACGACTACAATAAGAGACAACATTTTTTTTTTTCAAAATCTGTCAGAACAGCAGCTCTCAAACTAAGGGACGGGGAATGAGCTGACAGTGGCTCTTATTAGCTTATGTAGTTGATTTCTCGAAAGCGGAGCACATGAACTCCCCCTCCCCCATCGGTTTGCTATCTTCAGTTACTCACTTAATCTCCGCCCCCATGGCTATGAACATGCAAGTTTGCATTTGCGTCGTCACGTTTTTGGATATACAAGTGTGCGTGCATATGATGGATTTGTATGAGGTAAAAATTGACCTGATGTTGTCACATGCAGTGTTAGATGAGGAAGGGGGGTCCTGTGTTTGCAGACTCCGTTCTGCAGAACAAAAGAAGGGAGAGAGAGAGAGCATATGAGCCACGTTGCAGCCACGCTCTTCCTCATAAACAAGCCTGCAGTCAAAGATATTCCGTGACTCCAGTTTGAGGCATTTGGAAACTCGGCCTATTCAAGCACAGCTGTAAATCTCTCTGGATCTCTGGTTTGACATGGTGCTGAAAAAGAGGAAGTCTTGTACTGCAGTTTAAAATTGTGTGAAGAGAGAAAGCTCAACCTACAACATTTATTTCCTGCTACTGCTTGTTAACAGTTCAGGCTTGATTAAACCCATTCTGGGATGTCATCAATGTCAAACGTAATCTTTTTTCACTTGGGAGGTTGTCAGAAAGATCTTTAAAAAGAACATTGATCCTGGCTCACCTAATTCCCTAGAGTAGATTAAACACACGAAAAAACAAACAAACTAGTGATTAATTATTTATATTACGTTTTTATTGATGTAGACTATTGATTATTTATATTAAAAATACAAATACACACAGTTCAAAAGTTTGAGGTCAGTAACACTTTATATAGAAAGGGAGCATGAAATTGAACAAAACTTACAGTAAAGACATTTATTATATTACAAAGGATTTCTATTCATTAAAGAAAATGGGGAAAAAATTAAAGAAATGATCTTTAATCAAAGAAATGCAGCCTTGGCGAGCATAAGAGACTTCTTAAAACATTAAAAACTCTTTCCAACCCCAAACTTTTGATTAACAGTGTATTAAAAAACTATATTTGCCAATCTTTAAATTTAAACAGGATATATGAATTAGGTTGGCATTTTATAATCGCAACTGAGCTAGATAGTCAATAAGAGCACCTTTTTCATGTTAATAACTAATATACTAATAATAGCTTTTTTATGTTAATAACTAATAACTAATAGCTAATAACTCTTTTTGTCCTAATAGATTTGAGTGACATGAGGATGAAAAGATGACAGGATTTTCCATTTAAAGCAAATGATCTGCAGATGGTGCTGACATTTACCAAAGAATACTTGCTGAATCAGCTACATTGGAATTGCAGTGGCTTGTACAAAAACAAATGAGTCTTTCAGCATACGTTTTAGGAATCATGTGATCCTGCCCACAAGGACAAGCCACTAGTTTCTGCAAAGCATGAAATAGATGACCAACTAACCCACATCGGCCTCGCTTTCACACTACTACACAAAGGCAGGAAATGAATCAGGTGTATTCCTTCTGGTTTTGCACATCCTGATGATATGTCTAATCACAATCCTGCTGATCGTGACACATCAGGGTTGACGCCATAGACTGTAAAACAGGTTGGTGCAAAGATAAATCTGCGTCATAAAGCACACTGATATTTACAACTGACCTTGTAGACTTCCCAATCCACCACAAACATGCATAAATAAGTTTAAAAAAACAAAACAATTTGTCAATATTATAATCAGGTTGAAAAACAAAACATCAGTCTCACAGTCAGCACTGAAACACAATGCACTGCAACCTGCTTCGCAAAAACAGGTCCTGCAAGTTTCCTTAAATAAAAGGCAGCACCTAATGCGGGGGTTTCAGGGATGTGGCTAAACTAAGATGGAGCTCTACGAGTGTGCCGTGCTGCGGCAGGAACAGCGGCTGGAGGGGTGACGTCACAAGGCTCTGTCTAGCCATGTGCTCGCTACTCATGTGGCCGTGGCAGGGAACATGACTGGGGAAGGAGGAAAAAGCACAGAAGGAGGGAGAAATGGAGGAGGAGCTCTGTGCTAAATGAGAACGGCAGGGAAACTCCTGAGACTTATCAGGACTGCAGGATAACATTTAAAGAAACAGTCACCATAATCTGTTCCCTGTCTGGACTACGTTATGAGATATAAAATGAGACTGGTCTAGCAAGGAATATTAATATATAGCTGCAAATTGCAAAATAACAATAGAGAGAATGAGTCAAAATCACTGTCGAGTGACTACTTCCTCAAGACTTTCCAAGACAAACAATTTTCTCGGAAAATTTTCAGAGAAATGAAACAAACTTTTTTTCACCCGCCATTTTTCATTGTAATATTTACATTTTATATTTTATTTAATCCCTATTTCAATTACCAAAAACAATTGTAATAGTTTTAGAGCGATACGGTACCATTTAAAAATACTAGTTAATTGGAACATTTACTATTACAAAAAACTAAAGTTGTATTTGTTAATATTATTTAAAGGATATAGTTTAGCTTTTATTTTTATATTTTCCTCCTATAGTGCAATATTGTTCCATTTGTAAACATTATTATTTACAATTTTAATTTTAACAATTACTAGCATATTACTAAAATATAAAGTAGTATCTGTTAATATTATTTAAAGGATCTGAGCTAACATTAACAATTCACAGTTGTGTTTTTATTAACAACGATTAATGAATACAGTAACAATCGTATTGCACATTGTTAGTTAAAGCTAGGGTATACGATTTCAAAGATTGTTTATTATTAATATCCTCGTTTAGATGCTGGTTATGGTTATATAGTACAATCCTAACAATATGAATAGAAAAAAGAACGAAAAAAATCCATTTACTCTATTGGCTGTACAGCCGCAGAAAAGTTGACCAATGTAAGCTGTACGGCCGCACAGCTTATATTGGTCAACTGCTCTCATCCAATCACCAGCTCCACTTGAAACTCCGCCTGGCGCTCGCGTCTCCAACCCAACCGCACCCGCCCCCCTCCGTGCGTGAGCAAACAGCTGACAGACTGTCTATGGTAGCTAGCTAGTAGCATCAGATCAGCAATGGATAAAGCAATGGATAAAAATATAAACGACAACAGCAAGCGGCCCCTGCTTGCCTCTACTGTAAAGTTTGGACGCAAGAGAAAGTCTGTGGAGGAAAGATCAGAGATTAAAAAGAAATGTGAAGAACGCCGGACTCCAAGTAGGATAAATATAGCGTCCTTCATTGACCATTGGAGAAAGCTTCAGGGAGATCTGGGGCTGAAAACAACGCTGACACGGATGACTTTTTGTTGAGCAGGTAAACATTTATTTATTCTTTTATGCTGTGACGTGTTACGTGGCTTTTTATCAGTTTGACAACTTGCTCATGCTGCCGGTCGGCATTGGAATGTTAGCCGTTTAGCATCGCTTATCATGAGTCAAA
This sequence comes from Pimephales promelas, assembly GCF_016745375.1. The sequence continues at coordinate 7,294,348 of NW_024121166.1, forward strand.
GTAATTATATTTCCTGTTTGAGGTTTCTGTTCGAGCCGATCGGAATTTGAACAAGATGCGCTGCATGCTGCAATAACAATTACTGAAAACCTTAGCAATACTAGTAGTATTATAATGGTGGTGGGGAGTTTAGAACATTTCATGTGTTGCTAATCTTGCGTTGACGTGAACTCAAACGTGACATACGTCAGGGATCAGGTAGCACAGAGGGGAGGGGGGTGTGTGTGGAGGGGCGTTTTTTAAAACTTCCCTACCGTCTCGACCGATTTTTAACATCGTATACCATAGCTTTAAAGGATTATCTAACGTCAACTGATGGGACCTTATTTTAAACTATTACCATTTTAATGAACAATTGTTAAGTTTAAGTCAGTAAAAAATGTGTTAATGTACATTGAACCTCTGTGCTGAATATTGTTTACGATTTCATATGACTGTTTACTAAAGGAAAAGGGGGACTCTTATTATGAAGTTCCCGGAAGTGTGGGGTTGTTGTTTTTTGAGCGGACACCGCGGTGGTGTAACAGGCAATGTGATCTAATAAACGGAGGATTGATTCTAAAGTGTATTCTTTTGAGTAACACAATAACAACACTGGTATTTTACCGTCTGCCCTAAACACAGATTGACGCAATTTGTCCCGTGATTGATGGGACAATCAATTATTTCACTATTAATGTCAAAAAAACACATCGGGCACGAATCAGGTGCCAAGAAGATGAATAAAATAAAGAGTAATCTCATCAAACAATCCTTTTACTAAGTTCCAGGAGAAGCTGATTGGCCGCTGAGGGGAGAGTGGGTGGGGCCTCCGCCCATGGCCCGCGGCCAGCCTGGACACACACTGTGCCACTGCCACCTCCAGAGACCATAGCAAAACACACTTACACACAAACACAACACAAATCATTAAAAGAGAAGCCCCGTGATCTGCAGACACACACTAATCTTTTAGCAGGAACACAGAACAAAACAGAAAGGGAGACGGTGAGATACTGGCTGGGAAACAGCTCATATCAATGACTGACTAGCTAAAAAATAGACATGAACTTCTCACACGCCTATTGTCCAGGATAAACATTCATAGACAGTAATTATTCAGTGTCACGAATAATAAAACAACCAATTTAACAAGTAGTTAAATTAATAATATTTTTTAAACAAATTATCATTTAAATTAATTTGCGTTTCAACACTGTTCTGTACTAGACAAACATTTCTCAGGTTGTAAAACCACATATATTTCATTTGACTATATAGTTGAATAAATGTGTTTTATTCATATACAGATACAAATACATAAATGTATTTTAAACGATGTAGTCACTACAATTGACTTTGTAGTTTAAAAATACATTTATGATCCGGACATTTAAAATCTAGACTAAAACAGCTTCAATGTAGTTAACTGTTTTATAAATAACATATAGTGTACCTATTACTTCTTTATCCAGTACTGTTTCAAACTAGATGTCAAAATATGAATTTTCCAAATACAATATACCGTATATTCAAAACACTTCCCAGAATACTGAACACATCCTGCAGAAATCCTAGCAAATGGCTGGTTGTTTTCAACAGGCCATGTGCTTTAAATAAATACACCATAAGCCTGATTGAGCAACAGGCAGCAGAAAGCGATAATGGTTCGTCTGGTCGGTCTGTCGGCTTTAGAGAGGGAGGGGGATCCAGTGACACGACTTCTGTTTCCACACTGCCCTAGTTTCCTGCACGCCTTGCGCCTCGGCTAAATCAAATCCTTTGATTTGATTGGATTTCTCCTTCTTCTAAAGGGTGTGCCTGTAGGCGAGCACATGTGTGAATGAGGCGCTGGTTTAATCAGATAGAGCAAAGCTTATGATCACGGTTTATATGAACCAAATGAAGCGGCGGTTAAGGGAAGGTGCTCTGCTCACATAGCAGGAGAGAAGCAATCCATGTAATCTCGAGCTTAAGATCAATTAAAGAAGCCCTGGAAATATCTCATTTTCAATCTTCAGACAAAAACACTGCAACTAACAAAGTCAAGAACGCCTCATCGGGTGGTGCTCCCTTCTGCTCGAGCATTGAACTATATTTACATGTGTAAATATACACCTCAAGTCAAGGTCAGATGACGTGGCAAGAGATGCAGATGCACAGCAGACGGTGAATATCTGTCAACAGAGACAGTGTTGGACTTACCTGAATGTATCTCAAAGCACTTCTCAGAACGCTCAGATTGGAGGTCTTCTTTTCATCAACATTAGGGATGTTCTTCTTCAGAGTCTCAAAACACTCCTTTAAGTGTGCACGTCTGAAAAAAGAAGATCATTTCGAATTAGAGGAGTTATAATCGACTAAGGTTATTCCTAGTGTCAGCATTCACGTATTATTTATGATTTTAATATTTTTATATAACTACAAAAGGCCAATAGCAAAATCTGTTTTTGATTTATTTGTATACATCAATCAATGGCAGACTTGTTTGAAACATCTTTATTTTTGGCACACAAATTATATGAGCATTCAAATATTCATTTTGTTTATTTAAAGAAAGGTATTTGTTAATTCAGCGAGGACACATTCAATTGATCAAAAGTGAAAAGAAAAGTAGTTCCATTTAAGGACTACTTCAAATAAATACTGTTCTTTGAAACTTTCTATTAATCAAAAATCCTTGAAAAAAAAAAAATCACGCTTTCCATAAATATATTAAGCTGCGCAACTGTTTTCAACTGATTATAATATTCAGAACCAAATCACCTTATTTAAAATAGAAAACAGTTAAAAATTAGGGCTGTCAAACGATTAATCGCATCCAAAATAAAAGTTTGTGTTTACATAATAAATGTGGGTGCACTGTGTATAATTATTTTATTTATATATATAAATATATGAAGAGTTCAGATGCAAAAGCCTCTAAATGCCATTTGAAATTTTCTTCTTTAATGATGATTTTTATCAAACTTGTATATTTAAGTTCAATAATTTCACTTAAATGGCAATGATAATTACCTATTAATTGATATTTAAGTGAAATTCCTGAACTTAAATATACAAGTTTGATAAAAATCATCATTAAAGAAGAAAATTTCAAATGGCATTTAGAGGCTTTTGCATCTGAACTCTTCATATATATAAATACACACGCATGCATCTATATTTAAGGAAAAATATATATTTTATATATAAAATATTTATATTTATATATAATATAAATTATATATATAAATCTATATTCAGTATATACATGAAAATATTTCTTAAATATATACAAGCATGTGTGTGTATATATATATATATATATATATATATACTGTATATAAAATAATTATATACAGTGCACCCACATTTATTATGTAAACACAAACTTTTATTTTGGATGCGATTAATCGTTTGACAGCCCCATTTAAAATTAGAAGAATATTTCACAACATTACTGTGTTTTTGATTAAATAAATGCAGCCTTGAGCACAAGAGACTTCTTCAAAAGCATTTAAAAGTCTTACCCTCCCAAAAAATTTGAATGGTAGTGTACACTTTCCATCACCTTCAATGTAGAAAAGCATTGGGTGAAAGTCATTTGATAGAGGTAAACCAAAAGCAAACAAAGACGAACTTACCTGTTTTTTTCAAGCTTATTGTGCACCTCTCTCGTCCCTGCCCTGTAAACACGTCATACACGTCTTTAATAGTTAGCTCCCAAACATAATACAAACTCACAGCCATAAAACCCACCATAAAGTTCTCATGTGATTCAGCCTTAAACACTGGTCAACATGGTCATAAATGACAGCTTCACTCCCTCACTCACCCGCCAGGTCTTTTCTTGCCATCCAAACTGCGGTGGTCATCAGACGGGCTGAGTTGTGCGGAAGAAGGTCCAGGCTGGGGGAGAAGTGCATGCTGGGAGGCCGCCATAACGGAGTCCGGGAAGGTTTGGTGCTGCTGGGCCAGTTTGGTGCTATTGAACTGAGACAGTGATGTGGTTTCTGTCTTCACCTGAGACGGGATGAGGGGGCGCTGGTGCAGTGCCTGCTGGTGTGGCAGCGAGTGGGCATCTTTTCTGGGTGGCGTGAGGTGGGGTGCTGCCGACGGGCTGAGAGATGTGGTGGGGGGTGGAGGGAGGGCGGGAGGAGTGGAGGCTACCACCGGGATAGGGATGACTGTGATGGGCATAGTGGGGGGAGGGGGAGGGGGAGGGGGGAGAGGCTGGGCCGGGGCAGCTATGTAGCGATGCTCAGGTCCGGACTCCTCCACCCAGGTCAATTGGTTCATTCGAATGGGCTGAGTATAAGAGTTGACTTCTGCTCTCCGCTTCTCCGCCTCCTGTTCACGGCGCCGCCTGTCCTGAAGCTCATTCTCTTCTGTCGAAAGAAATATAGGAAAATATTCATTAATTATACACATTCAGAAACTATCGAATCTTCAATGTCACATAAAGATACTTTCATAAAACATCTTTTTAAGGAATGTACCGATGTTATATTTTTGGAATGAACCAATTATTTTCATGTAATGGCTGTTAACCAATGAATGGCTAGATTTAAAATAATATGTAATATATTGTTCAAACAGTAAAAATTAATTCAAATTTTAATCTAGGAAGCACAGCATTAGTATTCACAGTACGAGAAATGGTAATCTATGAACATGAATTTTCATTGTCATTTTAGTATCATATATTATATCATATTTATTGTTTTGAATTAGCTTTTATTTTTATACTTTCAGTTTAATTTTAAAATGAAGTTAATTGCTTTGTTATGTAGGTTTTTAAAATCTACAGTATATACTTTTATTTAGCTTTAATTTATTTTATTTCAGTTTTAATCATTTTAGTACTTCAACGTAAATTAGTATTTCAGTTAGTTGCCAAGGCAACATTTCTAATTTCCGTTTATGTTATTTAGGTTGTTCGTCTAATATTTAAATGTTATTTTATTTCAGCCCTATTTAAATTAACAACAATTTTTTTTATAGTTTTAATTAACGATAACAACACTGCCTTAATAACTGTTGATACGAATAAAT
>NW_024121166.1:7304363-7532800 GCF_016745375.1 Pimephales promelas
TATGCGAAAAACATCAGTTTACTACACTAGAAAGTAAGCGTAAGGATATTATACTGTAGTTTTGCAGAGTATTGTTATTATCGGATTATTCACAACACAAATCTTGCATGTCACGCACTAACGTTACACCGAATCAGCCTGTGACATCACATGCAACAATGTCTCAAATTAACCTGGTACTCCATTAGAGAACAACACTGATTCAGTAAAGTGACCCTCTGCCTGTTATAGAAGACTGCAACCCCATAATTTTCATTTCTTACCACGTGCTTTCTGTTGTTGCAGGGCTTGCAATTCCAAAAACTTCGCCGCCTCTAAAAGCGTCTCGATACTCATCTCTTTTTCGTGTTATGGTCCAGAAAACGATTGGAGAACTGAATTAAAATGCTAACTAGTTAGATTCAAAAGCTTCTGCTCGGGATCCAATCTTGTCGTCTATAAAAAAAAAAATATAAAAAAAAGGAAAGACGTGACTGGATCCCCCTTGAAGTCACTGTTCCACACGCACGTAGAGGAGTCACAACAAGATGGCGGGTTATTCAGTCAGTCAACACATCGGGCCATTGTACAAACACTTTGGACCCGCCCCTGATTCAGTGACCACGCCCCACACGCGCTGGTTTTCAAAACACGGAGATGGCCGTTCTTCATAAAAATCGCATATTTTCATCAAATTTCGACAGAACGCGAATATTATATGGTCAGTAATATAGGTGTACTGCAACGTTTCGTATCTATTGTTAAAAAGGCCAACACATAAGGCTTAAAATGTGAATGTCAAATCCAGGTTTTACGCAATACTCCTACACATACCACGGCTCAACTTGATTAATAAAACATGAGATTAGAGCAGCCAATAGGAAAGTAGACACACAAGGCATGGTATCTGCTCACATGGGTGTCATTCTGCACGGGTTGCAAGCCAACTAAAGACGAAAACGCAACCTGCAGACAAATTCCAGCTGATTCCAAAAGGCAACGAGTATCTATAAACAGTCTGCAGTAACATAATTTGTCTGTGACCAAAACACAAAATTGAAGAAATTTTTCTATTAGAAAGAACAAAGATTCACAACAGTTCTGAACACAATATAATGACTTAAAACGATAGTTCACCCCAAAAAGAAAATTCTGTCATCATTTGGTATGTTGTACCAAACTTTTATGAGTTTCTTTCTTCTGTTTAACTAAAGATATTTTGAAGAATGTTGGTAACCTGACAGATAGCCCCCACTGACTTCCATAGTGGGAAGTCTTATGCGGTCTATCAACTGTCTGGTTACCAACATTCTTCAAAATATCTTCTTTTGTGTTCAGAAGAAATGAATTAATACATGTTTGAAACAACACTAGGAATAATAAATGATGACAGAAGTTTATTTTTTAGCTTAACTATACCTTTTAATGGCCTCATAGTGTAGGACAAACCAGTACACCCATGTATAAACAGTGTGCACACACTGCTTTACAGCAATATACAAATCTTAAGTTTTTCTATAGCTGAAAATAAATGTTTTGGCCTCCTACTCTACGACAACCATTTTCTGTAACCAGAGATATGCAACTTTTCTACCCCTCAAAAAAATCACCCACCTATCAACATTTGTGCCAATTAATAAATAAAGTCCACTTCATGCTGCTGTCCTTTTTCACTGGAGAGCCTAGCAAAGTACCAGAGAATCTTTTCCCTTGCTGCCATGATACATGCACTGACTGAATAAAGGGCCAGTCATGTGACTGTATCTATGGTAACCGTCGAGGCAGTGTGCTGCAGGACAGTTAGGAGTCTTGAAGAGAAAGAGAGAGCAACCGGTCTGTGATAGAGGAGAGGACAGAAAATTATGAATGTTGGAAATGCTAGACATTTCCAGCAATAACTAATAGGAATACATTTCAGCTCCCCTCCTCTCAATCTGAACTCTCGTTCTCTGCAGTTTCCAATATTACTTTTTAAGCTATTGCATTACCAAAACAGCGGGAAACCTTCTGAAAAACAGCCTTCCACTTAGTGTTTGCTTATCCTCTGCTTAGTGTTTGACTGCTTTGCATGTCAAGTCATTCTTCCTTTTAATCACTAGAAAAGGTCAAAGTAAAGGGCCCCACCTTTACACTTTCATATGACTCTCACATGCATGGCGAACTGTGAATAAATTCCTGTTTCAACTCAAGAAGCTGCCCCCAGAGCTTGTTTACCCTGGGAAACCTTCACGTGACTGCACAGTATGTGCTCGTGGTCCTGTCGCTGACTGCTGCTGCTTCCTGTTAGGAAGCCCTGCTCCTCTCGGGACTCAAACTTCCTGTGATACAACCAAAAAGGCATTCCAGGGACAGGAAATGCTGAGGAACACCAGGGTTTGTCAAAGGAATCAATGGGGCAATCTTTGTCAAACCCAGGTTCAAAAGTTGCTATTAATAAACAAAAAAAATGTAAAAAAAAAAATGTATCTAAAAGAATATATTTATTTTAATTATTAAAAAAAGTCAAAGCATTTAAATTCAAAACATTTATTTTTAACATTCTGTTTAATCATATTTTTGTATTTTATTTATTATTAAGGACTTAATTTTTTAATAAATTAATAATTTATTATTAATTATATAATTTAAAATTATTAAACTTCTGAGGAATGCTAAATGTTTGGAAAAAAATTTTTGAAGGATATTTTTGGTCAGTAGAATATTATGCAAAACTATTATACATCTACATTTCTTTAAAGTCTGGATGAAATTAAAACACTAATGCATATTACAGATTTCATTGTGAACAATTCATTAGTGAATTGTGAATATATTTAATTAATATATATATATATATATATATATATATATTAAAAATTTGAAATGTTTAATCAAAATGTCATAGCTTCATCTTCCGGTAAAAACAACAGACTTAAGACATTTAAAAATTCAATCAACCACCAATAGATTGATCAATTTACCGACATTCTTCAAAATCTCTTCTTTTGTGTTCAGCAGAAGAAAGAATTTCATATAGGTTTATAACAACTGCAAGATGTGTTTTTCACTTTTTCTCTCATTAAAAAAAAGGAAATGGTACTTCTGAGTTTAAAATAAAAACATAACATAATAACAAAATAAATTACTGAGTGCACCAATAACCAAAACTAAGACACTAACAACACAAATATGTAAAATATTTTTATTACAAACATGATAAAACTTAGTTCAAACAGGTCTGATCACAACATTGATCAGTGGAACATCTGGTAGTGGGTTTGGAGTTTAGTTTAATTCGCTGCTTTACCATTGGCTCACAGCATGATGGTCTGTGTCACGTGTTGAATCTGTGTCTGAACTTCTGAAGCGTTAGGTGGTTTTGGCTACCTGTCGGAAGAGAGAGTTCTTCAAACAAGTGCAGAGCTGGTTCATCAGATCTTTATTTTGCCCCTCCACCCAATGCATCTCCACCACCACATCATTCTCTTCTTCCTTCACGTTCAGCAGGCACTTGAAGAGAAAGTGCTGTGCCGTCTCTGGGTTTTGAGGGTCGCCAACAGCCACTTCACTGGGTTCGGTGGGAGACTCCATAGGGACTTCGACACCTGTCTCCGGGTTGTGCTCCTTCCCGTTGCTGCCCTCTGCTGTGGTTTCCTCTGGAGCTGGAACAGATGGAGTGGAGGTATCCGAGGCGGAGGCCGGTTGCGCTCTGGGGAGCTCGCGTAGATGTCGTCCCTGTTCTCGTCTCTTCTGCCGTGTGTGAACCCAGGTGTTCTCCACTGCTGTCAGGAAGAGGCTGAGCTCCGCCTCGCCACAAGGAACTCGCTTGTGAAGTATCTGAAGATGGGAAGTTCAGTGTTAAACAATTGTCTCAACCACTGTCCATCTGGAAAACCCACAGCGAGTTGATTTGCAGACGTTCATTGTTACTTCACAGTGCATTAATGTTAACAAATACAACTTTTGATTTTAACAATGTATTAGTAAATGTTGAAATTAACTAACTAAGAATAATAAATACTGTAGAAGTATTGTTCATTCTTAGTTAATGTTAATTAATGAAACCTTACTGTAAAGTGTTACCACTAATCCCTTATAAAATAAATGGAAACACAGCGATGTTTGAAATTGACTCTCTGTTCACCTTCAGGTCTGTGAGGATGTTCTCCAGCCAGGCACACACACACTCTGTGGGGCTGACGTCAGTGCAGCCGATGCTGGGCGCCTGCGCCTGTAGCTCATCCACGGAGGGCTTCAGTACAGTGAAGATGAGGGGCTTACGGGCCTTGTCCAGCTTCCGCTTCTTACAGGGGGGCGACTGAGAGATGTTTAGAAACAAAATTAGTTTTTGTTAGTTAACCTAAGAGTGTTTACACCTCATGTAAGAGGGCTGCGGCTTTAGAACTACCACACGAAAAAGATGCAATTTTACTTCAAGAATAGCTGGTTGTCAATAGAGGGCAGCAAAACACAAAGTTCACCTTGGCCTTGAGTTCAATAAACAATACTGTAGACTCCTTGTGGATCTCGTGTTTGTCTGCTGCTGTCAGATGAATAGCACACAATTTCACGACAAACTCATCGATCCCACAATGACAACCCATTAACCCAAACTTGTTTGTGTTTTTTATATAAGTGTTATTGCTAATTAAAACTCCATTAATTGAAATAAAGCTGAAATAAAATAAGTATATTAGAAAAAGTTGAAGTACTAAAATTAGAACTGCAATAGAAACAAATTAAAGATAAATAGAAAAACAAACTCTAAAACTCACAAAAAGTACATAAAAATACTAAAACAAAAATATAAAAATTAAAGCTAGTCCAAAATATTAATAAATACTCTGACAGTATATAAATAATACTAAAATAACACTATTATTATTTAAGTTTGAGACTAGTGTAAAACATTAATTTCTTAGTAATTCATTAAAGATTACAATATGATGAAAGTGCCGATTTCTCTGTAAAAATCAACCAAATTGGCTTCTACTTTACCAGTCTCCATGTATTTCTGATTCAAATGCCACTGAGTGTTACCTGATGTCCGTTTTTTCTTTCGCATATTATGCAAACAAATATATAAGAATAAATAAATGCAGTAAATAAGTGTCATCAACAAAGCCGCCCATTAAATTTGGCATTATACGTGTTGCCATAGAAACAAATCATTTGCATCTGAACAGCTCAGAAAATGAGTTATCTTGGAGTCAATCATGATGGATACAACCACTGAATCATGTTGAACTGAGACATGCCACTACACACAGGCGCATTAAACGTGCTGGCAGTCATATTAGACTTTTCCGGCTCATCAAAGCTGATTTACGAGCTGAAGAAACCAAAGCATTGCTCCAGTCACATGTCTCTCTCCTCTAACAGAGCATCTGTTGTAAGAGCAGATAAACGGACAACATGACTCACCACAAGCCAATAGAACGATCCCCTCGGTGCCGAAAAACACATCACACCACACCCATCATCGACTACTGCAGTCATCCATCAGAGTTTACAACTCGCCAGACAAACACCTCTCATATTTAGTCCTCCTGTGGGTGACCTTTTATTAGACAGATCCATTGTTTCGTGCTTTTTGAGACCGTTAATCCTAATTCAAGACAAATCACACAGGTAATCTGGCATCCATCACAGGATCTTACCCCACTTAATACCCCATTGCTTCTGTCCTGTCAGGACAAACAACACATTTGGCACAGTAGACCATACATCTTAACTATCTTCCTCATATTTGATAACTATATTAAGCAGATTCGATTTAGGGACAGTCATCTAGTTATGGTTTATGAATAACTCCCTGTGCTGAAGTTGCTGGTTCTGCCGTTCGTCAAATTTATCATGTCTCAGCAGACAACAGTTGAATGATGGTTTCATATAGGGTCATTGTCAGACAGGAGGACACAACCAGGAGGATGTCCCTTGGGGTTAGCTGAACCATAGTTTGAAAACAAACTTTTTAAGGTAGATTAAATGTACAAGATAAAAGAAATAAAGACAATTCTGTCATTGATTACTCACCGTCATGTCTTCCCAAATCTGTAATCTGACTTTCATTCATCTTCATTCATGTTTTAATAAAATCTGAGCGATTTCTGTTTCTCCATTGACAGCTACGCAACTACCACTTCAAAAAGTTCATAAAAAGATTGTAAAACTAATCCATATCTTTCAAGCAGTTTAGTCTGAAGAGATTGAATTTAGTTTTGGTAAAAGGATCAAGGATCAAGCATGTTCACTTGATGTGCAAGAACCAATGAGGTTCATTCTCGTGTTACGCAGCACGTTTTATTATTTTGAATAATAACAATGTTATTTTTTTAAATACTCTCTATTTTAAAGTATCTTTGCAGTAGCAATATGACCATTATTATATGTACAGTCATATTGAATGGAGGGGAAAAACAGGTTTTCCATCTTTTTGTTTAGCTGATCACATGCCTGATTTTATAAGGCGGTTCCCCTTGCAGTCCAGCATCCTTCAACACACGAGGGCGCCATTTTCTGACTTTCTTCAAGTTGTCAAACTCAGCTAAGCATGACAAAATCATCCCGCAGACAAAGTAAAATCTATTTAAACAAAAGCATACCTAAAAAAAACATTACGACTGCAGTAATTCTGCAATGACTACGTGCTGCGCTAAATCTAAATATGATTCAGTGCAAAGCCTCAGACGTACTGAGCAGGATGTTTTATAGTCAAAAAAGTGCAATCTCTACCCATCTGTGATGAGCACATAATGGATGGAAACAGAAGAACACACACATCGATCCACACACTCCCTCTTAATTAATTTCTATCAGTCTTAATCAGGGCGATGCACTGCTTTTATCCCCTCTTCACCGTGAATTATACCCCCCTCCGCTCTGTCCATTATTTATCCGGCGACACATTTGCTCTAAGTAGGTTGAATAGATCCTGCATAAAATAGCTTCAGCTCTCAACACCGAGCCTCTTGATGCATCTGAAGGGGCCTCGCTCATAATTGTGCAAATTTTTATTTTTTCATGCGCCTTGGGATTTTCTCTGCGGTGAGATGAATAAAAGGTCATTATTCAATTATTGAACACAAGACGAGCGCCGCAATGATCAGCGGTTATCCACGGATGCTGACAACTGGGCTCATTCTGTCCTTACACTTCCCCCCAGTCCTGCATGATGACCTTTGACCCCTCACCGCCACATATCCCGGGCACGCTTTCAGCACCGCAGGGTCCTTTTCAAAGCCTACCTTTTTGTCTGAGTCTTCACTGTACCCCCTACCTCTCGTGCAATACATTTCACTGTCAAAGAGATTGATCTAGCTTCTGTGCGCTCTGCTAATGGGGCTCAGCTGGCGTCCGAGAGGAAGAATGGACACAGGAAGTGGAAAACAGCACGAATGGGGAAGAAGAAATAAAGGGTGCCATCCAGATCTAGACATGTCTGTACAGCCCTGGAAATCTGCTGTATGAGGGCGGAGCAGCTCGCAGGCAGATATGTAGGCCAATCTTTCTGCTCAAGTGCTTGTGAGGAAAAGGGCATCTGGGACTTGGGGAATTCTCCTGAAAGACCACAACAAATCATCCCACCACCCCCTTCTCCATCCCCTCAACCCTTTTTTCCCCGTTTTATAGCTCCATCCCCTCTAAAGTGCGTGACTATTCAGCACCGTCACCCTGTCTGGGCAACTGTTGCTAAGAAGGAGGTGCGCTGTGCCTCAGGAAGCAGGTCAAGTGTATCTGATGGAATGGGCTAAAGATGCATTATTAAAAAGAGTGCTGAGCACTGTGAATATTCAGCAGGTGTTGCTTTCTCGCACACAAACACATCAAATAGTCTAGGGTGCATGGGTTATGTGAGGTCTAGCTGATTCTAATGCAGGAAGTGCTCAAAGCTTACAGGCACAGGTACGTCATCGTAGAAACTCCAAGCCAGGGCCCAGCGCATGGTCCGGCCTTGGCAGAACTCGGTGTGTGTTACTTTGGGAACCTGTGAAAGAACAAAAGATGATGAGGAGCTCAGCAATGGGGATTCAAACTCAAAATAGGCAGATAATCTTACAAAAACCATCAAGAAAAGTCTGGTTAATGTTAGAAAAAAACTAAAAAACTAAAAAAAAATTTGTGTAAACTTAAGAAAGGTTCATTTTTAGGGGTGCACATATTCATTATAATAAGCGCATTTCTGTATTCTAATAACTGTAAAGTGAAATAATCTCATTTATCTCCACAATTGTAGATTACAATTTTGCAGATATCTGGAGGAAGGGGATTAAATATGCTTGATTTTCAAGGATGCAAACTGTCCCAATGCAATAAAAGAGAGATAGGACTGACAGGAAAATGACTTGGGGAAAGATTATGTAGAAGCGTGTATGTGCCGAGTCTATGACCGACACCAGACCCTCCCAGAAGTCTTAAATACAGCATCATAGACCCAGACCTGCCATTCACACAGTGGAGAGTGTGTTTTAACACAGATATCCAGAAGTCCAACTGCTCTTCAGTAAAAAAAAACACCATCTGAGTCTGACCTTTGCAGCCAAAGGGCATTTACACAAACAACAGATAATAGCAGAGAAAAAGGAGAGGGGAAAGTGAGAGGGTGAACGAGAATGAGAGAAAGAACCTCATTAGCATATTAATTACAGCCACAGTGGAGAGAGGAGGAAGCGGGCCGTCTCCTGGACATCGGCCAGGAGCACAATGACTTTAATGAGGGGTGACAGGACTCTGACACCGTCAGATGAATCAAACGACACTTCAGGTCTGAGTCGAGCAGACTGACTGACACCAGACTAATAACCTGTGAGCAGGACGAAAGCCTTTCATTCACAGATATCACAGCTTTCTGACTGTACAGAGTCAGACACAGGTGGGGGTAATCGAGAGGAGCTGGAGGGGTGATGCGAGAGCTAATGATGTCTAATGAACCAATGAAATCTACTCCATTAGCGCTCCCTGTCGTGGTACGTTTATATGCCACGCTATTGAAACTCATTAAGATCAATTAACCTGAAGTCTAGGGGAAACGCCCTCTCATTTATCTATAAAGACCCTAGAGGAAAATTGTAATACATTTGAACAGGATGCACAATATATTAGAATCATAGAAGTTATCATCAGTCAATAAGACAGATTTTTTTTAATTTATTGGTATCTGTCGATATTGAATATTTAATTGTGCATGTTCATTTCCCATATTTTTCCATTTAGATTAGCTTTGCCATCATCTACCACTCACTTGAATATAATCAATAATTTAAATAGAAAATATAATTTATTAATAGATATATTTTTAGCAAATATAAAAAATTCATACTAGCATTACATTTACTGGTGGCATTTAAAATGATTGAATTTACGTATTTTTCATTTATTTACACAAAATAGTTTAGAATTTTAAACTGGCCATTTATCAGTTATCATACATAAAATTTTAATTTTAATATCAATAAATTTATAAATAATATACGCAAAACAGTATGGAACTTTAATATTGGCCATTTATCAGACGTTTAATTTTAATATCAGTCCTTTCTGATTTTTTTTTCCAGCATTGCACTGACTAGAGCCCAAAGTGGTCTAAGAAAAACTTACCCCTTGTTTCCGCAGCTCAACTTTCAAAGGTGCCAGGCTACACTTCTTTCCCAGCATGCAACTGTACCACCTGTAGACAAAAAAAAAGGAGTAGTGAAACCACCAGCCTGGAGACCTGATCCATGGGAGCACATCAAATAAACCACAGGACTCAGAGCCGTAGGTTGAATATGGGCTCGCTCTGTGGGAACGGTCAGTTGGGCTACTCTTTATAGTTTTAAGATATGAGGCTCAATGTTTAATTAAAAACCCCTTTTTGACAGGGAGCTTTGATGTTGCGCACGAGACAAAAATCAATGCATATCCACCATTATAAAAAGAGATGAGGCTTCATCAGACAGTGCCCACAGAGAATAGGAGGATAACACGGTCTATGCATGATTGGTACTCAAATCTTACATTTTTTTTTTTTTTTTTTTAGCTCATTTGCTTTCTAAATTGACAGAATCTTGCTTTTAAATACTGAAGAATAGCTTAAAGGTCAACATGAAGACATTTTATATCTGTGAGTTAAAACATGATAATTAATGAGTAAATGTAGGGCAAGATTTTATTTTATTCTTCAGGAATAAATTGGGTTGCGGAAAGTGGGTGTTACATATCAGAATATATCCAGACGTAAACACACATTTGTTCATTATAGAGGACAGACAGATGGTACCCATTTTAATGAGTATTTGTGGGCAGAACACGGTGGCTGAAGGTCAAGTTCACTTTCAAGTGCATTGTAATGGTAACATTTCTTCATCAAATCCATCGTTATTTCTATAAGTGCCCTAACTTTTATGACATTACCGACAATATACTTTATTTCATCCATTACTGAATGCATTTTGAATGATTAATGTGTAAAATATATTCAATAAATCTATTCCATTTTGATCTTTCTTTTATATATATATATATATATATATATATATACACACACACACACATGCAATATACATGCAGCTTCATGTATGCTGAATGTATAATTTAAAAACTATATTTACAATTTTAAATTATTATACATATTATACATATATTTCATGGAATTTATACAATGTAAAAAAGTAATGGCATGTGCTTTTAAAACCACTAACACTTGAGGCTTTTTCCCAAAGAATAAGGCAGAAAATATATTTTATAATTTCTACTGTAATAAGAGTTATGTCAAGTAGCATGGCAATCTTCGTGTAATTTATTGTCATGAAAATACAGTCTCTGAATTTAAATCGGGACATTCATATTGGCCCATGAAAACCTTTAAGTAAACCTACTAGACCGTAAAAAGAATTTACATTTAATTAAAAGCTCAAAACGTTTGAGTAACATTAGCATATTAAGCTGACGTCTCTGAAGTGTCAAATAGTTTCAAAGGTGGAACAAGTTACAATTACAGACAACATTTTTTCTTAAGAAAACGCTCGGATGAATTGTGCACTAAAGACCTGAAAAAAGTACACAGGAGCAAATCGAACTCCATGCTGACTTCACCACCTCACCTTCACCAACAGTCGTGTAAAGACTCTACAGCTTTTGTTGGGTGGTGGTTTTGGTTTATCAAGGAGCAAGAATGAGGGAGCATAGATGAACACACATTACACTGCATATGGAGCCTCAGGGGCCTGACAATAGTTTCATTTTGTGTAATGAAATATTAAAGAGCCCTAATATCCACACATGTTCTCCAAACTGGAGTGGAAGGAGGATGTGTGGCACCCCGGCACATGGCACGCTCCGTTAATAATGGGGTACTAAAGCATCTATTAGGGCTTGAAAAGGGGCTGTTTACTCATTTTCTTTAGTTATCAGGCCCTGAGGAGGAAGTAGTAACAATTACAATTTCAATAGCACAGATTGTTTGGCATTAGGAAAAATCTGAGTTGTATTTAGGATGTAAGCGAGACAGGAGGGGCTGGAGCAAGACTGGCAGTAATTACAGATCTGAGGGGCTGGAGAGGAAGAAGCATCTCAGAGGGCCAATCAGAACGCCTGGCTGGCTCTACGGGCACCTGCTGACGCACACACACACACACCGCTTTTATGAAAGTCTGCTTGCATAGTCTGAACCCATGAGAGAGGGAGCTGGTAACAGCGAGATGGAATAGAGCCCGGCTTTCCCTGCGGTCACCAGTCTATTCTCAACACACGCAGAAGATGCATAAAACACACTAATGTTTAAAACTACATGTGATATATTTCACTGTTATGCAAACAGTGAAAATTAAAAGATACCATTCAACTTTTCTACACACACACACACACACACAATCACGTTCCTCAGCTCATGACATGGTTAATCAGGCCTAATGTAGGTTGCTCTACCGCTCCTCCGCCTCACTCCAGCACTCCACTGACAGTCCTGGCACGAGGAGGCTCGTCGTCTGTCCCAGTCACATACACAGCTGCTCCCATCGGGTGGCCCGGATACCGCCTCGGGTAATTATTTACTTTCCCTGTCAATTAATTACACAAACTCTGTATGACAGAGCCATCCCAGGATCCATCTGCCCTACCCCTTTCATCACCCCTTCCCCTCTTTGGCTCTCTCTTACACCTCCTCTGCAGACCCGGACACACGTGGCTGTTTATTCCCTTCTCATTACACTCCTCACAGCCCCTCATGTGTTGTCATTGGTGCCAAACTGATATATCAGTTGATCTTTGGCCATTATGAGAATTAATCGAAGACCATTTTCGATGATAAACAATGGATCAACATAGGATGATATTTTTAAATAAAATTTTTTCTTTTTCTTTGTTTAGCACATTGAATTGGTTCGATGTATGAATTGTACTATATAAAATAATTTGCTTGCTTGCTGTCACATTAAGAAAGTACTCCTAATGTCATATTCTCAGTGGACACCTGTCCACAGAATCTGTATCTTCCATTCTAACCTGTCCACTACCATGGGCAACACCAAAAGCTGTCAAACGTCATGGACCTAGATTGTAGACCTGCACAAGCCTGGAATGGGCTACAAGACCATCAGCAAGAAGCTCGATGAGGAGGAGACTTTTGTTGGTGTGGTGTTATTCAAAAATGGAAGAAATACAAAATGAAAAAATCAATCGCCCTCGGTCTGTAGCTCCATGCAAGATCTTGCCTCATGGGGTACGGATGATCATGAGAAAGGAGAGGGATCAGCCCAGAACTACACAGGAGGAGCCTCAAGGCAGGTGGGACCACAGTCACCAAGCAAATCATTGGTACGCCGCAATGGATTGAAATCCTGCAACACCCACAAGGTCCCCCTGCTCAAGAAGGAACATGTACAGGCCCATCTGAAGTTTGCCAATGAACATATAATGATTCAGAGACGGCTTGGGAGGAAGTGCTGTGGTCAGACGAGACCAAAATTGAGCTCTTATGCCTGGTTCAGATTACACGATTTTAGCCCGATTTTGCCACGATCCGTTTGACGTAGGGTGTCGTGGGGATTCGTAAACGACAACGGGCGTCGGGACGCAAGATTCGATTGTATCATCTCGTATAGTGTGTCATAGTGGGTGACAACCTACGTCGCGTCTGCGATGCTTCACAACATCACGACAAAAAGACTAGCATATTTAATTTTTTTAACGGTCGTCGATGTCGTCCGAATCTCGAATCTGACACAGTGACTATCGTAACAGGCAAAAAAAATCGTGTAATCTGAACCAGGCATTAGGCATGGTAAATGGTCTGCATTTATAAAACGCTTTCATAGACCTAACGGCCACCAAAGCGCTTTACATTTTTGCCTCACATTCACCCAATCATACACTCATTCATAGACCGACGGCGGTGTCAGCCATACAAGGCGCCATCCAGCTCGTCCGAAGCAGCTGGGGTTAGGTGTCTTGCTCATGGACACCTCGACACTTGGTCAGGTGGAACCAAGGATTGAACCACCAACCTTTTTAGTTTGTATAACCTGATGACCAACTACAAGAAACGTCTCACCTCTGTGCTTGCCAATAAAGGCGGTTTTGCTTGGGTATCAAATACTTATTTCCCTTATTGAAATGCAAATTTATTTATAACCTTTATACAACGTGCTTTTCTTTTCTTCAGATTTTGTGGTTGATATTCTGTCTCTATCCATTAAAATAAACCTACCATAAAAATCAGCAGGAGATCAAATAATAAATTCCCCCATTGAGTTTATATATAGCCGTTTTAACTATACTTTTTATTTTGGGTGGTCCTTATTGTGATTGTGTGTGTGTGTGACCTAAGTCTCTTCTTTAGTTGCAGACTGTCATGGATGATCCTTTTCACAAACTCCAGCTCTCCACCCTCTGCCATGATCTCAGTGACACCCCCTGTGTTGATGGAGCTGGGCGGAGGTCTGCGGGAGTTTCTCGAATTCACTCCCTGACGGAGATGACAGAAAAGAGGGGAAGAAACGGAGGACTGAATGGATAACAGCTATTGTCTTGTGCACAAAGAGATAGATACTGCTGCAAGGGGATAATGTCTGCTGAAACACTGGAGCTGAATGTACCTTTGCTTCTAACTGATTGGCAAAGAAAGGAGGATTGCACATGCAGAAATCGTAGACAATGGATTCTTCCTTTAGCGCATCCATCAGCAGAGTCTTTTGGGGCACCTTTACCACTGCAACACACACATTTATGCGGTTCAGTGGGTTAAATTACATATAAAACTGTCAAGCTCTCTCACTACATCACACACAAATCATACCTACCTTTAATGAGCTCTGCCATGTGGTTTTGCTCAACGTTCTTCTTCGCATAATTAAAGCAGATGTCATCCACTTCTGTGGCGAGGAAGAACCAGCCATTCATTGTGGCTCCCAACAGGGGGTAAATACAGGAAGCACCAGTACCTGCACACAGCCAAAACCCATCATATCACAAGCTTCAATACAAATGAAATATGATCTGCCTACATCTTTACGTAAACATATTTTTCATTTGGTGACGACACTTCAAATGAAAGTGCGATTAAAAAAATGTGAATACTTTTATTGCATCAAAACTGAGCACAGAATGAGGGAGGAGTCATTAACAGGAATTATTCACTGTGCAACATATTAGCTGATTAAATTTGTCATCTAGGAAAGGAGAAATCAGATGTAATATTAATACCTTAAGGATTAAGAACTGCATTTCCAGATGTTGATAAAAAAAAAAGTAACAAAAAAAGAAATAAAATTATTAAAAAAGCCAATATAATAAATAAAAAATAGAAAAAAATATTATTAAATAAAAAATACAGTACAACAAAACCTGAATAAACACCTGAACCATTTACATGAACATAATTCATTATAATGAGTGAGCTCTACTAGAAATGTGCTTTGTTGCATGCCATATTTTTGTAATTTTCGCTGCATAACATCTGGAATTAAACGAAAAGTACAATAGCAATTCCAAATGAAATTGTTACACAAACATAATTTTACTACTAAACATTAGGACTCTCAAGCATTAGTATGATAATATGAAGTGCAAGCAACTGCCTGACAGAGTGACTTATGAATATAATGCAGTTAGACTAAGGCAGGACAGCTATGGCCATCCATTATCCAGTCAGCAGGGCTTTAAATGGACTGAAATTTAGCAGAACTGAACAAAGATGAGACCCATAAGGTCGGAATAAAATAGATTTCGGGTTATTTATCATGTGTGTGACACTAACACCACTAATCTCATCCCACAGTTGACAAAGGTCTTCCATCTGCAATCTAACCCAATCAGCAGAGCCACAACTATGTCACTCACACAACGGCCTGACACAACGGCCAAAAACATCCATCTGAATGTGTATGGATGCAACACCAATGCTTTTAAGGAGAGAAAATAAAGACAACTTTTCAGAGACGTTTTTTCATAAATAACTGAAAACAGTAAACTAAAAGGTTGCATGCTAATAATCACAGCTCTGCCGCAAATACTGTCCAAACTAAAAAATGTATATATGCTAATGAATTATGAATATTGACAGACGATTTTAATACAAGATATTTGTATATATTTGTACCATTATTATATTATTGTTTTTATTTTATTACACACACACATACACAAATATATGTATATATATATATTAATTATTTCAAGAAATATTTAAGTTTTAATATATATTATATTTCATCTCTCAACAATTGTGTCCCATCTATACTGAAAACAGTAAACATGGACAGTTGCTAAAGTATTTAGAGAGACAGGACAGAGAGGATGGATGTGATGATGGTAATAAAGTGGAATATTTTAATCCAGAGGATCTGGTGGCATGCGACTGCCAGCACTGTCTTACTCTTCTCCAGCCTATGTGTGTGTAAACCAATAAGCAGCACCTGCCAAACCTCGTTCCACCAGCCTGCGGGACCGCAAAGAGCTTTAACAGGATAACACCAGTGAGTCTGAGCTGGCATACCAATGTCGATGCCCCTCCGTGGGTTCCCCTGTCCCCCAATCAGGTCCTCCACCCAGTGGATGTAGTTAAGGCGGAGCGGCACAGTGGGGATGAGCCGTTCCAGAGGGATCTCGATGGTTAGGCCAAAATCTTCTTTCAGCAGGGTACATGTGAGAGCCCGAACAGCCTCCGGGTCTTTAAAGTTGAGCCTGTGGGAGGGATGAGGTTTAGTGGGGGGTAATAGACAAAAAAGTACAGGGAGGGGTCAGCTAATAGCCATTCTTAAAAACACACCACAGCCTCTTCTCAATTCATTAGTGCTGAATGAAACCATGCAGAGAAACACAATGAAGCACCAGATGCAGTTGGTTTGAAAAAATGTATTAACTCTTTCCCAGTCATTGAAGCAATTTTGTTGCACGCAATGTTTTCACCGTCATGCGGTTGGGGGTGCTATTACGCATCTTCTGAAAGAGAACAATCTCTGGATCTAAAAATAAAAGTGAAGCAGCAGCATAAACAAGTGATAGAAGCATTGCTTATGCATATGTAAGCTAACAGCATGTAAATCAAATCTGCCTAACGTTACTGAAATGTTGACCCAGGAAAAGGTATAGGACTGAGCTTTGAGGGTGTTGATGGACACAATCTACTCAATCTAGATCATTCTCAATCCAATCTGGACATAGTCTTTGAAAAAAATGCGAATTTATTAGCTTTTTTGTTCAAAATGCTGTTTTTTTTTATGAAACTTACCCACATTCAAGTGTTGATAAAAATAATACATGAAGCTATAAAAAAAATCTATATATACATATATATATATATATATTTTTAAAGCAGAGGCTCTGTTCTTTTAATATACTGTATGTTCAGATTCATGTTCAGAACAAAATATTCTGGAGGCCATGAACGTTTTGTGAAATTTTTCAAAAATGCTGTCACCACATGAAATAAAAAAAAAAACAAAAAACAAAATGCTGACAGGGAAAGAGTTCATGTAAGAAATGCCTTCATAAAAGCTCTGCATTTAATTATTTTATTATTGTTTTGTTTGTTTTTTTGCAGATTTGCAAAAAAGATATTTTATTTTATTATTTTATAAAGATATGAAATGTGAGTTTTTCACATTTCAAATTTTATATATATATATATATATATATATATATATATATATATATATTTGGACTGTCAAATGATTAATCGCATCCAAAATAAAAATTTGTGTTAACATAATATACTGTATGTGGGTGCTCTGTGTATAATTATTTAATATATATATATAAATACACACAAATGCTTGTATATATTTAAGAAATATTTTCATGTATATAATTTATATAGATTTATATATAATTTATATTTTATATAAATATAAATATTTTATATATAAATAATATTTTTTTCTTAAATATACATGTGTGTGTATTTATATATACAAAATAATTATACACAGTGCACCCACATAAATTATGTTAACACAAACTTTTATTTTGGATGCGATTAATCGCGATTAATCATTTGAGAGCCCTAACATATATATATATATATATATATATATATATATATATATATATATATATATATATATATATATATATAAATAAATAATGTGCAAATCTGCAAAAATAAAATAAAAATAAATGCAGAGTATTTTATGTGCAGAGCATTGTATTTTTTGTGACAGCCCTTGCCTTCATCTTACAAATGTTTGTCAAAATCAAAACTGCTACAAAATGCACTTAATATTTTGAGGTAAATTGATGTGTAGAGCAAAATGCACTATTTTGGAATCATCAACAAAAAAAAAAAAACTATTGGATTTCATTCTGCAAATATGATGTAATCATCACCAAGATTAGTCCTATTCACTCTAAATTCTTAATGTACATCTTAAAGCATTCAGAGGTGGTAATGTCACGTTTCTGCGGTTATAAAAGCGAGGAGTGTGAGAGGTGTAATTAGGGAGCTTTCATACACTCACACCTCTATAGATGTAATTAAACGCTCCATGCAGCAGTCCATGTCTGACACATCTGAAGGGAAGCAAGATGTGCATGTTAGTCCTGCGTGGCTATGATGCTGTGGAACAAAGCCATGGAGTGTGAAATGCTATTTTACAGAGCCTTTAAAAACACCTGCACCCAACCCTAAGCTTTAGAGCTCTCATCACAAAAGGGCTATGTGACATTAAGGAGAGAATTCTTTAAGTAATTGCTGTCCTGGGCTTAAAGAGATGTGAAAGCATTATAAAATTAGAAAAAGTACTTTAGCCCAAAACAGCCTGATGATTGTGATATTACATTTGATGTAAATATGTTAAAGATGGAAATGTCAATGCACAAGAAAAAAAAAAGATGCAAATCTTTTTGGCTACTCATTGGGAAATATAGCTGATTGCTGGTAGGCCAGAGGAAGAAAGCAGTCAAGTTTTATGAAATGGTTAGACTCTGGCTTTAGTTTGGGAAGACAGAGCAATTTCGTTTTATTGTTGGTTAAATATAATTGATAAAAAAAAAGAAGATAATTGATATGACAATCAGGTTTAAAGCTTATAAGATATGTGGGACAACCTAAAACCACTGACAGTGGAAATAAAATCAACAACCATTATTGATCCTATTAAAGGATATGACTAGAATGCATACACAAATATAATGGTGTCCAAATTCTAAAACTACCAGATTATGAGAATTATATATACATTATATATATAGAAAAAAATATACATTAAAAAAAATGAGTTCTTCTATATCAGAAAATCGGCTGAATGGATTCGAAAACGGTAAAACTCAACTGTTTAACTTGGCTATTTCCAAAAAAAAGTGGAGTATCCCTTTAAGGAACATCAGAGGACCACAGTCTTTTACATTGCAAGAATCATTTATTCAAACAAAATGAGACCACAACACAAGAGAGGAAACATTTGTCATGTGAAAAATCCAATATCTTTATAATTTATTAACACATTAGCCCTAATTAATCCAGTTTTTTCAATCCAGCCTATTAATCTTGAAAATTTGACCTTGGGAATTAAATATGAATATGGATGTCGTAGAAGGTTTCCATGGCTACCACTTAACAGGATTAACTACCTTCATGAAGCACAAATGTCGACAGTAAATTAAACAAAGGCTCTGTAAAGAATCAGGTGTGGACTTTACAAAGAGGGCCAGATATGGTAAAATCGCACAGTGTGTAAATGATCCGGTGTAACTGTGGCTGACCTTGCATCCGTCAGATCATAATCAGTGTGCAGAGGACGAGGCAGTGAGCGCCGTTAACCTGCCCTCTATTTTTAGCCTCCATGTGAATCGCTCGGCGCACAGGACGAACACCAAGTGCCGCAGCCCAGCCGTCTCCACAGTAACTGCTATAGCGCATGTGAGGAGCTCACCCACCCCGCAGAGGAGTGTGTGTTAGTAGAGCACAGGCAGTATGGATGTGTGTTAGTGTGTGAGAGGACAGCGATGCTGACGTGAGTTGGGTGTGTATATGGGCATATCGGCTAAAGGATGAGAAACTCAGACACTGCAACCCTCTGACTCAAGGACACAGACTGGAATAAACGATAAAAAAACATACTGTAAAGGATGGTTTATCAAGAATATGATGTGTCTGAATATCACAAAAAAATTTAATAATAACAAATATTGCAGTCACGCTTAAGGCGGCTAACCAAAAATTACACAAACACTTACTACTATGTTGGGGTTGCAATTTATGTGAAATCTGCTAACTAATCATACTAACCTAACAGCGCAGCATGGGTCGACCCGTCAGCATCATCATCAGCAACACAAGGTCACCTCTACAGCTCCATTAAACCACGTTTCAATACCCTGAACTCAAATGCTTCCAAAGCCGACCATTAGCAAACGAAGCATAGATGCTGAAAACAATCCACGGCTTTTTGTTGCATTCTGTAAGAACAAAGAATCTAGCTGTGCTGTTTTAATAAGATAATGAAGAGCCGAGTGGTCTTATGAGGATTGGCGTTCAACCAACTGTCAGGTTTTCTTTGGTTTTGTCAGCACCTCAAATCTCCAGTCGACCAGGATCTCGTTTCAACTTAACACGGCAGTAAACACAAGCATGATGAATATCCTGGGGACGTTCACCTCTAAGATTTGAGATTACAAGAGAACGTTTTCTGAAATTTTGAAAGTAGAAACTAAAAGTAGGGATGCACCGATATGAACATTTTGGCTGATACTGATAACAATATTTTTTTATATTTGAAAGATGATAACCGATATATCGGTCAATAAATCGAAATCCAATTTTTTTTAAATAATTTTTGGAAGCCTGATTGCAAAAACAAAAGTCTCACAATTAAAATCCGTTCCCTAACACAATTATAATGTTCTCTTTATAATTTCATGTAGCCGATATGACAGCACATTTTGCACTTAACTATATTTTCCTTTTTGATTCCAATCATATTTCAAGCAATTAAGATCAATCATGTTGAACAGTGCGCATCTTAAGTGTCTCAGGTGTCAAGTGTTGAAGGAAATAATTCATTATTTATCAGCTTTAATATATCAGCAAAAATGTATTATCGGGCCGATAATAACGATAACATAAAAATGAACAAATATCGGCCGATACCGATATGGTGGCCGATATATCGTGCATTCCCTAACTAAAAGCCAAACTGCAGTCACATAATTTAAAATAAATCATTATTTATTCAGACCTTCATGTCAAACCTGTATGACTCTTTCTTCTGTGGAAAACAAAAGATAATTTGAAGAATGTCTAAGCTGCATTTTTCCAAATGAAAGTGAATGGTGACCATGGGCTGTCAAACTCCAAAAAGCCCTTAAGAGCATCATAAAAGTGGTCCATGCAATTTATGAACTGTATTCAAAATCTTGAAGACATGCAATATTGTTGTATAATGATGAATAGAAATCTTACTTAACAACCGTGGTCACCATTAACTTTCACTGTATAGAAAAGAGCAGTTCGGACATTCTGCTAAATTTCTCCTTTTGCGTTCCACAGAAGAAAGTTATACAGGTTTGTAATTACATAAGGATGAGTAAATGATGAGAGAATTTACATTTTTGGCTGCTCTATTCCTAACACAAGCTGATGGCTAATGCTGGCATGTGTCAGAAACTGACACCCCAACAAGGAGAGCGTGAGTTTAAATTTAGGATTAGCCCTGTCGCAGGGAGCAGAGAGGATGAGCCATGCGAGACGCCCCCCTCCATGTCCCCGCATCTCATTTGTAAGCGAGCTGAGGCTGAACCCCACAATTACGCCCAACATTTCAGCAGAGGGCCCTCACCAAGGACAGCCCTCCGCTGCATCAATAATGCAATTCACTGTCTGCCAGGGTGCAGAGATTAATGCTACTTTTACTGCAGATAGAAGCTACTGAAAGATCACACACAGACTTCTTTTCACTGCAGAATTAAATTAAAGGGATAGTTTCTCCCAAAATTAATATTCTGTCATGTTTTACTCACCCTCACGCAATTATAAACCTCTTTTCTCTTTTTTTTTAACATAAAAATTGAATTCATCATAAAAGTGGTCCATATCATTTGTGCACTACATTGTTGTTAATCAGTTAATCTTTGCTGCAGCTATCAAGCCAAATATCAGGCAGGGAGGATGTCGATAACAGCAAACGTAACATGACATCAAACTCGCGCCTATGCGAAAATCTGCATTAGATGTATTATTTTAATAACTTGTTTATTTTTAAAAAGCTGTATTTAGCAAAGATGCATGTTTTATTTTAAATAAATGGCTCTTTTGAATTTACGATTTATTAAAGAATACAGAAAAGATATTAAGCAGCACAAATGTTTGATAAGATTTTTTCTTGAGCACCAAATAGGCATATCAGAATGATTTGAGAAGGACCATGTGACACTGAAGACTGGAGTAATGATGCTGAAAATCCATCACAGGAATAAATTACACTTTATAATATATTAAAATAGAAAATTATTGGTCAATACTGATCACATTAAAAAAAAATTAATGCGGCCTTGGTGAGCACAAGAGACATGTTTCAAAAACATCTTACTGACGCCAAACATTTCAACAATATAGGTTTGGAACAACATGAGGGTTGTGAACGACAGAATTCCTGTTTTGGGTTTCATATTTCCTTTAATTTTTAATGCTCCCCAGTTCTTTCCAGGTTGTTCACGAGCCTCTGGTTCATGCCTTCTAATCCAATCTCTCTCTGGATGACATCTGCGCCCCAAATCTTTCCTCTCCTTTTATATCTTTCTCCTCCAGTGGCAGCAGAGGAAAAATGATGGGGAAAGGATTCCTTGTCGTACCCATATCCCTCTTAGTGAGTGTCTATTTCCAGATTAACCCTATCCTCAAAAAAATGTGGCATAAGAGACTTAGGAAAGAAATGGAAGGAAGCTTATCTAACCAGCAATGTCTGGAGTCTGGAATGACGAAAAGGAGAAGCTGATGATAATAAACTTAATATTTTGGCACAACCCACGTCTTAAGACTAAGTCGCGGTGCTAACTTGTGAAGTTTTGGTTAAATGCCAGATCAGTTTTTAGCAAATCTCTAAGCATACCACAAGAATATTATCTAATATTCTACGATGACTATTCCTGCAATACTGTGCACATCATGCAAATTTTCTGTATTTTATACTTTTCTGACTATCACTTAATTCAAGATGTGCAAAGAAAAAAAAACTCACAGAACGAAATGCGTTTGACTTGACCTTGTACCGCCAACATGTTGAATCAGCCAGAGATAGTAACTCGTGCCTGATTATTTAAGACCGTCAAAAGTTATATTTGTAGAAAAAACATCAGCTACTGAATTAAAATGCAATCTGATGCAATTACACAAAATTAGCAATGCACTTAATTAGCAAAGCAAAGCACTTAATGCTTTAAGTTTCCCTGCAGTCAACAAATCTTAAATGACAGATCGTTTCGCAAGACAAAGACCCAATTCCTCAGCTGAGAATGTGCAGTAGAGCCCTTTGAAGCTGCATTGAAACAGCAATTTGGACCTTCAACCCATTGGTCCCTGTTGGAAGTCCACTATATGGAGAAAAATCCTGGAATGTTTTCCTCAAAAACCTTCATTTTAAAAGTTTTTTTGCATGTGAAATGAATTTCTTCAAGCCTTAACATAGCTTGAATGTAACTTAATTTAGTACCCGTGAATTTACGAATTTAGTAATTTCCATTTTAGTGGAAATTTTGGTTTAATTCAGTCATATATATAATATCAAGTCTATAGGGATGCTGTGTCCATTTCTTTTACTGTAAGAGTCCAGTGAAGAAAGCATTTGAATTTGTTATGAATTCATACAGAAGCAATAACATCGCTGCGAAATCTAGTGAGAATTTCTACATTATGAACTGTAGATCTCTATTATCTATTACTATTACTCAAACAGCGCTGACGTGGAAACCAAGAGAAACACTGTTCCATGAATGAACAAACAGTTACTAGTTAAAGGTTTTTTATAAGTCCACAAATCAGCAACATTCACCATAGATTTAATGTAGTAACACTAACTGTAACCATGGAAGTTTGGCAGGAATAGTAAAATGCATCACACATCTTTTTCCACCACTTCAAAACTCAAATATTTAAATGTTATTTTTTAATGTGATGACCAAAACATTATTTGTTCAGTCTTCAAAGATTACCCCCATTAATAAAATTAAAAGTTTCAAGATGTAGGAAAGGTCTCAGTATTTAAAAAAAAAAAAAAAAAAAAATACATTAATTTTCTTCCTTATTGCCTCTCCCAAATATGTATTGTTTAATATCATTTTGCTTTTTAATTGTTATTTCAACATTATAAATAAAATTGCTGCCCTCAAATTTTAATCTGGAGCCTTGCAAACTTAAAATAAAACTGAAATAAAATAAACCCTTCATAACTACTTTATGTTTATAAGGAGCAGTTTTTGTTTTATGTGCTGCTAAGAAGACACCCCAAAAGATGGGTCAAGTGTCCCTCCATCATTGTTCAAAGTAAAATAAGGTCATACCTTATTATGTTAGTTTTAATAAATAAATTAAAAATTAAAAATCAAGGAAATTTCTCTGGCATTTCTTTCTTTTTGCTGTATTGAAAACGTACCGAACAGTGTCACCACTGTATCGTATCGAACCGACATTTTGTAAACCGTTACTCTCCTAATATATGTATATATATATACATGGTGTCTGATACAAACTGAATTAAAGATGCAATGTGATTCAATTAAACAGCCCATGTTCAAAAATAGCACTGTTTAAATTTTAATTTTATAGCATGTGATATTAATTGCATTATCCAAATGTCAATTATTTAAATAATGCATTTTATATCACATTCTATAAAATTTGTAACCAATATGCAATGTATACTGCACAGTGGTTATTAAGCTAGCACAGCTGTCAGAGCATAATCAGAGAGAAAAAGTGAAAAAGAGAAAGTGTGTGTGTGTTAAACAGAGATGAGGAGCATGTGGTCCAGGAGGACACTGTTTGATGGTAACTGTGCTGTAACATACACCTGCTGCAGACGGCAGGAGGATTTACAGTTTTATATTTTAGGAAAAAAAAAAAACATGCAAATGTGTCAAACTAACACCTGCTGCAGAATTAATTTACATTTAAACAATTGTCGTTTGCTCCTGTTGACAATGAGATTGTCAGACCAAACATGCATAAACATGAGCCGTAAACATCTCCAGACAGCTGACCAAAGTACCGTGTGGATGAAACGCTCAAAACGCTTCCTAAAACACACTTGTCCAGAATTCCTGAATGTAATACAATTCCTCAGCAATCAATGCCAAGAGATATAAAAAAGGAAGTAGATGTAAAACAGTACATTTTTTATTTATTTATATATTATTACTTATTTACTATTCATATATGTAACTCAACAAAGCCCCTCTTCTCGGTTAAAACCAGTGTGGTCATTTCAAATGTCCTTATTATAGTTGTGTATCTGACCCAGATCTGTGCTAACTAAATCCACCTGGATAAACGTGGCCGATGTTGGCTTGATCAAAGCGATCAATCATGCATAAGTCATGAGGAACAAATGAGGACTTTGAGCTGATCAGGTGTTTATGCACCACTTGAACAGAGACTGTCACTAATTGAACTCACTAAAATCAATCAGAATTTAATTCACATCTCACTCATATTTACCTGCAACTATTTACTTTTAGTAACTTAACATGTATGATATTAACTTATACTTCACATAATATTAACTTGACAGTGTTAATATAAGTATAATATAAGTATTTTGTGCACTTAAGGTCCATAAAACTTAATAACAAAATTAGAAATGCATTGATGTAAAATAAATAAGTTAATATTTTATTTTATTATTCTAAAATATATCAATATAAAATGTATAATTATAATTTAAACATTATAACATTAATATAATACAAAATATAATAGAGTATAATACGCATACTCACTTTGACAATTGCTAAATATTATATTTAGTGTATAAAAAATACTTTCAGAAAACTTTAAGTTGATTGCAAACATAATCTTAATGTAAACAGGCGAAATAAGAACGCACAATTAAATGTCCAATATATAATATTCAATATAGTCTGATAATAAATCATTTTTTAAAAAACAATTAAAAGGTATCATAATGGCAATGCTATATTTTGTACATCCCTGATTAAAAAAATATAAATAATTTGACAACATATTTAAAAATGAACGCTATTTGTATGCTCTACATGTGCACTAGCAAAAGGACAAAAGACTAGAAGGCGAAGAAAGGCTAACGGAGGAGGGAGTTTGTGGTGGACAGGCTGTAAAACCCTGCTAATTAGACCGCAGAGGCGAATAGCTCCAGGGGCGTTGTTAGAATTTTCAAAACCATCATTAGAAATCAAAGGGTAAAGAAACACGGGACTCTTTTCAAGCCGCATCTTCAAAAACAGCCTCTACGGCCAGACCTGACAGAGCACCTGAGAGAAAAGACAGCAGAAAGATGGACACACTAATGCTAGCAGCTGAGCCTCTCCAGGTGCACAGACGTCAATACAGTCTGGGGCTGTGAGCACAGGTCTTTCCTTTGTTCCTCTGCTTTATCTGAAGCACAAATCTCTCTCTCTCTCTCTGTCACGTTATAATGACTTCTCCAGCTGAGGAAATGTGACGTGACCAGACAGGATCAGCGCTGTGGGTGAGGAAAGTCTGGCCAACTATTATTATAGTCAACAAAACAATAATAGAAAATACACACAACAAAAATATCATATACCTCTATTAAACGCAGAAATCCTGACCGACTGACTTCTTCTCAAGCTCATATTAATACTTTCAAAGTACTTAGAATGCAAAATAAATTATATTTTAGTTTATTGCAGAATTTCTCTGCATGCTACACATTTTAATTTTAATTTGGTTATTCAAACATTAAATAAGTTTTTAAATCAAAAATTGTGTGGTGTCATACACTACTGTTTAAAATGTGTGGAGTGACTCAAATTTGGCAAGTTTAAGCAAGGATGTATTAAATTCATCCAAAATTACAGTAAATACATTAGAAATGTCTATTTCAAATAAATGCTGTTCAAATAAAACTCTATTCATAATAAAAGATTCCTGAAAATAATGTACAACAGTTTCCACACAAAATATTAATCAGCTTAACTGTTTTCAACATTAATAATAACAAGAAATGTTTCTCAAGCACTAAATCAGCCTATTATAATGATTTCTGTAGGATCATGTGAAACTGAAAACTGGAGTAATGATGCTGATATTGTAATAATTAGGGCCCGAGCACCGATGGTGAGAGGACCCAATTGTTTTTGCTCCGTTTGTTGCTGCTTCTTCTTCTTCTTCTCTGAAATGACTTGCATTTTTGGGCTTAAACATGCACGAAAACATATGAAACTTTGCACACGCTTCAGAAGTGGTGAAAATGTACATGTGATGTGGGTTTCAGAATTGGGCGAGGCAAAATTGCGTTTCACATACGCTTATGAAAATTGGTACATACATGTAATACCCCAATACCTACAAAAAAAGTATCTTAGGTGCGTAGGAGACAACAGGAGATGAGCTATTTTGAACTTCCTCTCCGATTTTGAACAGTTTTTTGTACTTTAACAAACTCCCCCTATAGAGATTTAATCAGATCCACATCATATTTTGTCAGTCTAATATTAAGGCCTTTGCGACGTTCAATTGTGAATATCTAGAGCTTTCGTCGAAGGATGCGTCCTCGGCGGCCTGACAAATGTAGATGTGCAAAACCCAATTTCAGCCTCTGGGTGAAATATGCATCATCAGATAATTTCTGTGTAAATATTGCATGCAGGTCCGATGTTGCTAGGCAACCACAGACAGCCTGCAGCAACTCAGCCATACAATGTCCGATCTGCCCCAAACTTCACGTGTTTGATAAGAGTACTCTCCTAAACATATGACCACGCTCATATTCAGTTATAGCAATAGCGCCACCAGCTGGTAGCAGGAAGTGAGGCAAATACAAATTACGGGCACAGGTGTGAGGGCCCTTTTCATTGATGCTTGCAGCTTTAATATTAATTATTTTACAATATGTGATGCGATCTGGGAAAACCCAACACATGGTGAAATTTGATATATTGCAGGTTTTAGACCATATTAAAGCAGGGTTCAAACCCTTTTCAAGTGTGTTTTTATTTCTTTTATAGCTTGTCTGTAACAAAAGTTATGGTTATCTGAAGTCGGCTGATCGCTATGATTTTCAGAAATGGAATTTTGAGAAAAACAGGTTTAATTAACGGTCACGTCCTGCTAGCGGGACGACTCGCGCTCCTTTTTTATTGCCTTTTTTCATATCAGATATTTTAATAATCATCATAGATTAGGTATCATTCGAAAGCTTGAAAACTCAAAATTCAACCTGTGAAAACCGTTTTGAAATTGGACGATTGAGAGACGAGCAAGGTCTTTTAAGCGAGCAGCTTCAGACTCTGTTGTTCTCTAGTGCTCCGCATCTCACCACACAATAACGCTGGATAAAAATAAATAAATAAAAACTTGTGGGCTGTTGTAGTTCACCCAGGACTGGACTTTATTCTGTTATGTGGTTTATTTTGATGAACTGTCTTTGTAGTGTTAAGAGAAGGAGAGCTAAACGGAAGATATTGTTTTTTGCCCCTCTGCCTGCGTGTTCTTAAAGAGAAACAGTCTTTTCAGCTGGCCATTAAAAATCGCAATTTTTTCCCAAAATATATTCAGAGATATAAACAAGATGTTATAGAATAATAATAACCCAATTTTGATAAAAAACTGACATTCAATCTATATTTAGACTTTACTCAAAAAGTACCAGCGCGACATCCGACGGGTTTTCCCAGATCGCATTACATATTACTGTTTATTGTAATTCAGATAAAAAAAAAAAAATGCATCCTTGATGAGCATAAGAAAGTTGCCAAAGACTGTTCAAATATGTGAGAGAGAATTAAAAAAATTCTGAGAGGGTTTTACCATGCAAATGGCCCAAAATCTAAATTAAAGCACCCTATTAAATTGCTAATATAAGAACTGCCATTAAAAATGTCAAACATTCTTGGAAAACTAGCCAATCATTGTTACACATTCGTAGTAAATTCAAAAATAGTAATAAATATACATTAAGTAATAATAATAATTCAGGTTTTTTGTTTCATTTGATATCAATAACATATCAGTTTAATATAGGCCAAATTGACCTCTAGATACCGACATCGTCATTAAAAAGCCCTATTGGTCAACCACTAATCAAATCTTAATGTTCTTTCTCAGTTCTATGATGTTTAGTATATGATGTTTAGTCAATGATCAAAGGCGACACTCTGAAACAGAGTCACTGTCACTGAGGCATCCACCGCCTGAGGTATTTCATATTACCGTCTCCCAATTACAAGCTCCATACCCTCCAAATCTCAAACACTTGAGGCGTTCTTCCGCACCAAGATGCTTTTGTAATCATTTCCACCTGCCACTCAACAGCTCTGTAGTGCACATCTGCAGTGCTTTCCCACAGATACGGACAGGAAACAGCCCAGTGTCGAAAGGCTGCATCCAAGATTCCTGCTTCCTCTCATACATGCATAATCAGTGCGGTCTTTCTCTCTGCTGCCAAACGGCTCCAAAACAATAGCTGAAATAACGATGGAGGCTGAGCCTGTAAAACCTTTAGCTATACAAGCCCTAAGGTTTGGATAAGAATGTGGAGAGTACACCCAAGAGATTTGAGATACTGCTTTCTGGTACCTGAAGCGCTAAACTCCCAGAGGCTGAGATCTTTGCTCCAGTCGAGATTTCACAAAACCAAACATCGCCTGTTTCTTTAAGACTGAAACCCTGTAGGCACAGCAGGCAATTTGCATGCACTACCTCTAAAGCCTTCGGGACGTTTCACTCAGTAGTGAGAGAAGTACACACACCTCTTGGCAAGGTCAAGAGTAACGGTGCACAACCAAGTGGGAATGACTGGAAATATGGAGACTTGGCAAAAAAATGCTAGATGTTCAGCCTCAGACATGACTTTAGGGCGTTTGCACAAGATGATTCCCATTAGACCAAAAACTAATCTCGCAAGTGAGGCTAAAAAAATAAAAGAAGACGGAGAAGGGGGGGGGGGGGGGGGACTTAATTTTCCCTGCTTGTGACAACAGCAGCACGAGCTCCACCCCTCCCCTGGAGGCCTGGATGCTCTGCTGTGCATCGACAGTCACAGCAGGAAGCTCATCCAATCATAGCAGCCGCTTCAATGGGACAGGCCTAAAGTACTGCGCCAAAGTGATTATTGATTTACAAATAACTCCTCTCCTCTTACACAGCCAAACCAGAAGTCTGCTGACTGATTCTCTGAGACTGCATGCATTTTAGCAGATATAAACATACTAGTTTGTGAGTATTAAAGGTGATCTCTAATTTATATTAACAATTTTTTTGAGGAAATAGAGTGCCTGCCTGTTGTCTTGAGATAAAGAGTAATTAATTGGATGTTGACCAATGTACTGTACAATCATAAATCAAATAAAAATCTATATAAAAAAATAACATCATAACATTACTCAACTAATAACACCATAATACTGACACACACAGTCAATGACAAACAGAATCAGATACACAAGATCAACGAGAGCCTCTTTCTTCGTTAACCTGTTGAGCCAAAAACTAATGCAAATAAATGTCATTTCAGATCCCTTTTAAAGGAGCCTAGAGAAGATGCTAATTTTAGGTGTAATTTTAAATGAACTTTGAAATTCCCTGACACGTATAAAAGTGATTGTCTAACATCTCTATGCTACTATCATTTGTAGCAGACAGTCAAACCTAAATAAATATATAAATATATATCTTTATATTTGCAACAAAGGCAGGAGTTTATGATCCTCCTTCGGCTTGTGTCATTTGAAGATCACTCTCACAATACTAGAACACAACACATTTACGTCATAATTCCTCTAGCAAATCATATGACACTTAAAAGATACAAAAACAACATTACTTACGTCACTCTTCCGGTCAGTGTGGTCTGCACGTGCTTCTGGAATTCAGGATATTTAGAGGCCAGATAGACAAAGTCTGGAGGTTTATCCTTATAACGGTTTCGAGGATGCATGGATTTATTCAGGGCCATTCTTCCTGCAATGTTGCAAGACAGATTGCACGTCACTACAAACAGCAATCAAAAAGATCCACGAATCTTAAGTCGTGAGTAAAATACAATTAAAGAGATAACTTAGTTTATTCCATTCCAGTTTTCTATTCACTTTCTTTGTATTGAGTAAAAACGATGCTTTGAAAGTCAATGGTGACGGAGACTGTCAGCCCCAATTATTCTGCCTAACATCTCCTTGTTACACAGAAGAAAGCAATTAATAAACATTTAAATAGCATAAAGGTGAGTTAAATAACAGAAATTTCATTTTTGGGTGAACTGTTGCTTTAAATTTGGTTTTCCATGAGCATGATTTAAAATGCGACACATATGTGCTATTATTACAGATGTCTATTTAAAGAGAAATCATATTACTCTTGTCTTATTACTATGTAACTTATTAATGTAATAAATTATCACGAATCACAAACGCGCTCAGGGATAATTCTCTTGGTTTATGCTAAGAGAATAGCCAAACAGCTAATACACTGCAAACATGCAACTCTAACGAATAGCACAGGCGACACTCTTTTAAAATAGCGTTTAAAAATATCGGAAGATTAGATGAATACCGATGGGTGAAAACTTCAGGAGTTTATCAGTGTTCAGCACACTCTGCTGTCATTGGCAAGGCAAATCACGTTGTACCAACGTTCAAGTGTTTCTTCCCGGGTTCCGCCTTGGTCACAATTCTGCGTCGGCGCACGCATATGGCGTCATGGGATCGGGTTATTTTAAAACAAAATGTTGTATTTTCCAGTTCATTTGCTAATATATATATTTATTTGTATTTATATTTGAATATTTAACAAAAAGTCACACATTTTCTAAAATACGAACTATAGTAGGGCAGGTAAACCTTTCTATTCTTCTTGCGTAATTTGCTAATGTCAACCTGAAATCTTTTTTTCTTCCATAAATGGATATATTATTTGCTATTTTTTAAAAATCTATTTTTTTTTGCATATATATATATATATATAATGTTTATTATTTAATTATCAAAGTTTGCATTATTTTTTTCTGACCCATTTAATAATTTGTTATTTAGTTGTTTTCTTTAAAATGAAACCATGTAAGTGTGTAAGAACAAGTTTTAACTAATCGTTTTGTACAGTTTGCACTATATGTAACCTGTAAAACTAATTTTAAAGTGGGATATGCAGAAAATGTAGTGAACTGTAACTGTAACCACTGGAAACTGAGTGCCTCATCCCTGTTTTGACTATACAGCATCACTACCAACAGACACATTCATATTTTTTTCTTTAATTATGTTGCAAACAATAACATCCAGATATATTGTTAACAATTGGCTGTGTGAACAGTGATACCATAAAAAGCAAAGAGTCCCATTCAAGCTGTGAAGACTGAAGCCTCCAATATATTCACAAAGTAATAGCTGATGATAGACCTGTGGCTGGAGGATGGACCTACAGACAGGACCTTCATGAGTCTGTCTGTACATGAACCCATCCAGCATGTGCAGAAGTGGGATTGCTTGGGACCTGCGAATAGCAAACGTTCTCTCCGGACACATATAAAAACAGGACATCATCATTGTCATCATCATCATCATCATCATCATCATCAAGACCTTTTTAAAGAGGCATGTCCAATCTTAAGGTCTTAAGGAAAGCCAATCACAAGGGAGTAGCACTTCTCATGGGGATAATAAACTCTGGACAAAGTTAATACATGCTTATATTACAAATGATTAGATTGAGAAATAGTTTTGTCCAAAATTACCCACTTTTTTGGTTTAGGTTTACAGCCCCAGTGCATATGAATCTCTTTTTTGGTGCTGTGTAACACAGTGAAGTGACTGAAGAACCAATGTCAATCGTCTCCACTAGAAACCACAGGAGGCATCAACGGTGTTTGCTTGCGTTGGGCACTTCTCCCTTGGGTTGCTCAGTCTGCCACAATCCCATAGCGAAAATAAAGACGTCACCTTCCTTCATTCAAGCACACACAGATCGGCTTCTACAACCACATACTGAGCGGCCCACTCTTAGCACGCCAGCTGACCTATCTGGTAGGGTGTCTAGCTTCGTGAACCAATCATAGCACATTGTATCTATATATTCAACGTCACTTTGACCTTTTGAGGATGGTCGGACATCAAAAGTGGCCAATGGTTCCCCACCAGACAGCTCAATTCTCAGTACGGTTACATGCAGCAGTGCTACGTGGACAGGTACAGATCTCAGACTAGTCACTATCAGATTTTCAGTAGCAGTAGGTACACCCAGTACACACACAACAGGAAATCGCTTGATAAAAGCATGGTTAAGCAGTGAATTCTTTATTATATAATTGCATTGGAATGAAAAGGCTAATTAAAATGCATTTTGAAGCCTTACATTGCGTAAACCTTCAATCCGATGGGACCGAAAATCTAACAATAGCAGGGATGTGCAAGTTAATTGAACATCTTTTGTCTTCGCACAAAGGCATGTATTTTCCTCAAAAGATATGGAATGGTTTATCTCCATGTTTGGGACTTTATCAAATCATTTCCCATTGTGTTTTTTTTTTTTTTTTGTTAATTTATTAATAGATCAAGCAGAGAAAGTGCCACTCGTCACACTTGAGTCATGGCTTGAGCACCTGTGGTTATTTTAGGGATATTCAGCTATGGTCCACAGTATGAAGATCCCTTTACAATAGGAGTCACCATCAGGACTCTCCACAGAGAGAACAGGCAGATCATCAGTTCGTAGCTCCACAACCTGTTGGATTATTATGAGATTGAGCTATCCAGTTTGTTTTTTTCATCGTAAGCCCATCGTTTCATTTTTTTTCACCATGGAAATCTTTGCACCCATTCTTTTAGGACAGATTTTGCACATCCCCTGATGAGAGGAAACTTTGAGCTCTTGTCATGCTTTGAACCCCATGTCTAAACTGAAATTTATGAATTTTCAAGTCTCTGAGCAACTGCCATCTGAGGCAACGAGATCATTAAACAACAAAGGAAGAATCAGGACGTCTTCATCTGAACGCAATCTTAAACGTTGAGGGCCAAATCAAGTGCGTCGTAAAGGCAACGTTTACGGTGCTTACAAGTTTGAAGTGCTCCTGAGTGACTGACAAATCATAGAGGTCAAAATTAAAAATCTTTACTAAAGCTATCTCTGATTTGGACCAAAAAGAAAAACTCTTGCTGCCCACTACTCAGCATAGCTTTTTGGACGCAGGAGTTCCGTACGAATGCACTCCTATAATTAAGCAGTGTAAAGTCATGTCTCTGGGATTGTACTTTTCAGTAGGACGTGTCATGACAAGTGTACAAAGGTTTATTCCCAAAGGTTTCCAGACAAAACACATGAAACGTTCTTAGATGCAACCAATAAATGTTATCTAAATCCACAAGAAGAGAATGGTAAGTACACTCCAGAAGTGATGCAACAAAGCTACAGAATAACTCTGATAACAAGCCCCAGATCAACTCTCCTCCTCAGCACTATAGGTTCGTTCTGTAGCATATGCCCCTTGAAAGGTCTCCAAGCTAGGCATAAACAGACTAAGACAGTGGGAAAAAAAAAAAAAAAAAAAAGACAAAAAGAAATCAGACACTGTCATTAAATTATCAGTTTAGTGCCCTACATTTAACCCAGTCAGCTTTTGCCTTCGGTAGGTCAGGCTGAGTGAAAGATCAGCCCGTGTTAAACCTATGGTACTTCTAGACAACATTATGTAAATTTACAGTTTACAGTTTTGGATTCACCATGCAAGAATACTTTTTTTTTTTATTTAATAGCTCGATCTACATCCAGAATAATTTACATAAAAGGACACGCTATTGAACCAGAGTTTGGTGGGTGATAACCGTGGTGTTCGAGTGCATCCAGAAGAGCAGGAGGAAGCCGAGGGGGAAGTGGAATGGGTCCGGGGCGTGGAAGGGAGCATGGAGGTGTTGTGAAGAGTCCTGCGGCTATGATCAGCGACACTCCCACACTTTTACTGTTTGATCTACACTCCCAGTAACGACGTACGGAGCCGACTTGTGGAAATCTGTGGAGAGAATAGAGACACTGTTCTTCAGGAACATGCAGACTTGAACTAATAATTAGTATTACTCATAATAAAAAGGCAAACACTGTAATACTTCTTCATATACCGATTCCTTATTTAGCAGTTAGTCTAATAATTTATTAAACAGGAGTGTTAAAAAAAAACAGTTAACTAATGCAGATGGAGAAAAGGAGATCCTATCCATCTGCAATCAGAAAAAAATAAAATAAAAATCCCACTTCTGATATTTATCAGACAAAATAATGTATGATTAAAAAAGCCA
Source organism: Pimephales promelas (assembly GCF_016745375.1). The sequence goes on from NW_024121166.1 coordinate 7,339,227, forward strand.
AAGATATTGTGTAATGTGATCATTTTTCTCAAACATGGCAGTGTTAGCAAGGTCAATGGCATGAGTTTAGGGTGGGGCTATCTGATCATTTGACAGATGAAAGAGGGGGGACGAAACCAATCTGTAGTTTACCGATTCCTTTTGGTGATGCTCATGGCACAGACATGACACACTTCAGCTTTAAAACATACAAAAAAACACTTCAAATAGCAGGATTCACAAGCTCAAGCAGTGTCAAGGGACCTATAAAAGGAAGTTTGAATCTTCACAGGAGCCTACAGGGGAACTGGCTGAATAACATCAAGTATCTCTAAACAGCTTCAGTGCCTTGATCCACTGAAAGATCTGGACTCGAGCAGTCAAAAGACTGGAGGGTTCAGCATCCTCTTTAAATAAGCTGCCAACGGCTGACAGGACTACCTTTTGTCAAGTTTCAAACTTCAAAATCACTCTTTGGGGCAAGTAAGGGGGTGCTGTAAACCTCTAAAAGGCATCTTTACCCTTCCATGGTCATTACTGTAAATACAGCCACTTACCCAGAGAGGTAACAAAATGTTCATGGGCACTCAAGGTCTTCATACAGCGCTTGTTTTTGTAGTCCCAGATCCTCAAAGTCTTGTCATCAGCACAGCTCACAATGAACTTTCCTCCAGGGTGCACGAGAATCCCACGGACCCAGTTATCATGGCCAACCTAAAGAGATGACACCAAACAAAAAACTTCAACTTCAAAAAACTCACATTCTGCAATGCAGAGACTCACACTAAATTTACTAGATTGACTCACCAGTGTCATAAGGCACATGCCAATGCTCACATCCCACATCTTAATCGTCTTGTCTCTGGAACCAGACAACAGGAAAGGACCAGGTTTCCCGCTCTTCTTGGTCTGGCAAAACAAAACCACAAAAAGAGCATTTGAACCAATGCTGTGGAGCAGCCAACTCTATAAATTTAACAACTAGTGTAATGGCAGGCCAGCTGTTATTAAAATACTAAAAACCAGTAAGCTTTCAGTTGTCACTGATAAGTAGCACCATATCATGAATCACAATTATAATAATAAAATCATTTCCCCCCTCAAATAAATTAAAATCTATTAACATTTTTGTATTCTAAATATATTTGGTGTCAATGTATCAGTTTTCAAGTTTGATGCTGTCATGTCATCGAAAACATTAATTTTGCCAGGAAAATAAATAAACAAAAGCTTATAGCTTGGCAAACAAAAACAACTTCCCTGACAAGTTCCATCAACCCATTTTTATGCAAATAATGGGGTATAGCATAAATAAGAAAATGCCAAGATGCGCATAAATTCGTAAAATTCATGAAAATGTATGTTCTCAATTGAGTTGGACAATTTATCTGGTAAGACGACATGCGCATAGGGGTTGTTGACAACTGGCCTCTTCATGCGTTTTCTCAGATCGGACAGCTATCTGATTTATCGAAACGATTCCATTTACACCTGTTCACATAAAGCGTTTTTCCTAAAACTGATCCGATCTTCAATTCCTGCGCTATAGGCAGATTTAATGAAGATTCGCATCATCGAAAGCAACAGATTAGCTGCATTTTATTGATCATCAGCTAATTTCAAAATCAAAGGCCGCAATAAGAGAGTGGCAACAGCCCTGGTAAGATCATTTCATTTCTTTACTTTTAATGAAGATGATTGTGTGTTAAGTGTCTGCGATTTCGTTTCACTTTGATTTGCGATAGTTTGCGTATTTGACTATAACATTACATATAGCCTATAATACGCTCTCACACACTTTTATTTTTTTTAGCATTGTTGGGAGGAGTACAAGAGGAGCATTTAGACTTGTCCAGTTTCGTCTGGAATGCGGCTCAGACCACCTCCTGAAGTGGTTTGAGCAATCGGATTCAAATCCGTCTCGAATGCGTTTCGAAGGGCATTTACAACACCTGGTCTTTTCTTGATCGGATAGCTATCCAATCACAGAAAACGCATGAAGTGGCAACATGTAAGCAGCCCCATAAACTATAAAGGAAACACATTTACTGATTAAATTTCATGATGTGCATAAATTCATGCGACTTTGCCTCAACAGATCATGTGAACTGGGGCATGATAGAACGGTATAACTGAACTAACCAGCAGACTGATCTTGTTGCACAGAATCTAAAGTGTTGTTTTGCTCATCCGTAAATGCCTTGGTCAAAGTGTTTCAGTAAAATTACCTCCCAGGACTATCTTAAGGCCCCGTCATACATAAGTGAAATCGAAGAATGAACTGGTATATAAATGTAATTTCGAACAAAATCAGGCCAAAATGAACATTACACAACTGCATTCCCAAACAGCAGGTACCCGCCTCCAAAAGAAAGATAACATGACTGTGTTTAATTTATTATATCTTCACCTTCCTAAAATGATTGTCACTTGAAAATGACTTGAGTAAATTGACTATTGAAAATGAAAATGACTATTTTAGTTAAAAAAGGCCCACTGTAACTTCTACTGCAGTAACTTTCATTTGATGGCAGTTAATCAGGAAGTTACAATTTTCTTTCTCTTCAACTCGCTGGATGCAAATGGTGTTTTGTTTAATGTTTTATGCGTTTAATATTTTGCACACAAGTTAAATTCAAAATTTCAGACGGAAACATAGCTACAGATATATAACATCACACAAATCATGTGTGTATAGATTAACAGTATTAGACAATATTAGCATTAGTCAAGTCTTTAAACTAAAACAAGGTTACGGAAACTGCTTTATCAAGACTGATGCCGACAACAGCAACATTAGGAGAGACAGACACTTTAGTGGAGGTACCTATAACAGACATCAAATAACACCACTCTTATGAATTACTGTCCTTTGAATTCCACACCTCAAAATAGAGTACAGAGACCCATTACACATCTCGTGCCGTCAATAAAAAGAGGGATATAACAAGAGCAGCGGTGTTTGAGGCGATAATGCATTTAGATAGTTCAGCAAAGAATGGACGGTCATTACATTCAAGGCCTTATCTATTATTTCCCTGCCATAAAAGGCCAACTCTGCTCGAGGTGAAGTGTGAACGACACACAAAAACAAAATTGCTCTTGATGAGAGGCTGGCATGCTCAGACAAGTGTGTTCAGGGACATTGACACAGAGCTGCTGGAATGACATACAAGGCTTTGTTATTAACATCTGTGGCGGTTTTATGGATATCAAGAGAGTGTTTTAATTCCAACCTGAATAGGTTCAACAAGACCAAATATTGTTGCTTTTTTAATATTGAGGCTAAAGTTTCCTTTACACAATAGTAATTACTGTAAGGGTTAAAGTCTGTATTTAACTTGCTGTGAGGGCTAATGCTTCAGCAGATAAAGATTAAATTGGATATGGCTGATCATAAGACTGGCAAAAAAATCCAAATGGTACGTTCTTCACCTTAGGCCATCAACTACTAATCCCATCCATGTAATTTCATGGTCTATTTCAAACCATTGTACATGACAAATTTAAATCGTCAGTTGAAAATCAAAAGGACCATCAAAATGTGTTTACAGTGCACAGCAAAGGGATCAATATAATATTTTAAAAATTTAGCATTTACAAAAACAAAGAACCATTGATTCAAACCTTTTTTTTTTTTTAAATAAAAGGTTTAAAGAAGTGGAATTATTTTTCCTGTTGACCTGTAATAAAATCTGAAAGCTGAGACGAATAATCGATGAGTGCGATTTGCTAACCGATTTATCGGGTTCATTGAAAGAATCAGATTATTCACAAACCAGACATTGTATTGCCAATATCTTTTAGCTTAAAATAACAAGGCATAATGTTTTTTTTTTATGTAGTGGAGATAAATGTATGATAGCATGCTTTGGAAACGTGGTGAAGTAAAATGAATAATGAAGAACATATAATTGACAAAATGTACTCAATTACAGAAACAAAGTAAAAATACTTTACTGTCCACCACTAATTACTATAGCAAAAACAATCGGAGAAGCTGTTCAAAATAATTACAGACATGCACTTCATTACTATTAGTCAGCAATTACACATTAACTATAATTCTAATATATATGAAATTAGTCTTTCACTGAACTTTATCGACAAGAAAAACACTTGCCATTATAAATACCACAGAATTCCTTTTAAATCTGTTAAAAGTGGTTTCAGAAAGCATCTATGGAATTAGTAATTATGTAACATACTATAATGGCAACAAATATTTGCCATCACCAATGCTACATTATTTCCCCCTAATTTTCACTTTGTGCTCTCACCTCTGAGCCGGTCGCCTCCAGGATGGTGGGATGAGCACTTTCAGGGGCCCAAGAAATGCACTCCACCACATGCTCATGCTCACGAAGCTCCGCCTTGCATTCTTTTGTAGCCACCACCCAAACACGCACCGTTTGATCATTAGAACTACTGGCGATCAGGGTCCCGTCCTGGTTGGGCCGCACCATGCGCACCCACTCTCTGTGGCCAGTGAATGTCTTCACACAGTACCTGTTAAGCATTTCCAACAAACACAGATTTAGCCACATTTATTTATGTCAAGAACATTTTAGGTATCAAATATCTCCAAGTTTGTCACATATGTTTGCAAGTCACATCTGACTATTACAACTTTGAGAGCAAAAAGTTGATTACTTGTATGAACATTTGCACAGGCGCTATTCAGCTGAAGTAACTCAACACAGTAATTGAAAGGCCAGTTTTGTTGAAGGAAGCTATGGTTAGACACATTGATCTAAAACCAACCTGTTTTAGCAGCCCAGGACTTATGCATGTATAGTCATGACTTATGCATGTCAACAATATGCATGTAATAAATATCAAATAAAAAAGAAGAAACCTGCATACTGCATTTGCTAAATGACTTACCCAGTAGCCACCTCCCACATTTTAATGGTTTTATCCCTTGAGGCAGAAACTATGTGATCTCCATTGGGCATAATAGCTACAGATGAAACATTATGGTCATGCCCTGAAAAGAATAAAAAATGTTAGTAAAGAATTAAGTTTAACATTTTCTAAACTGTCCTGAAATTGTCATTCAAAGAAGGCCCAACAGTGTCTGAGATGGATGCATTGAAATCATTTCTCGATTCAGTGCACAAAATGCACATTTCTACCATACAAATCTAGACAGTCATGCACATTAGCGTCTGACAATGTACGGTTAAGGTTTAAAACACATTGAAAAATTTAATGGAAAATAAGAAGCCGCTAATTTGCCTTGGGCTGCTTTGTTCTCACAGTGTGCAGGGAAAAAGATGAGCTAATTACACAGGACGCCATTTTTAAGCTCCTCAATAGATGATGAAACTAAGTAGCCTAGAAAAAGCAGTCTTAAATATGGGGGGGTGGGGGGCACAAAATGTTATCTCGTCTCAAAGAGGATAATTAAACTGCTGTCCAAATCTCCTAATCTTCCACTAAAGCAGCCGACCCACGAAGCGAGACGGGGGGAGAGAGAGAGAGAGTGAGAGCGAGCAGAAGGGGGACTAGCAAACAGAAGGTAGGGGGGTTCCTTTGCCACCTCTTCAAAGATAGACTGTGCTAGAACAGTCTACCCTAGTCTCAGGGCATCACGCCAGCTTTAGTGATGGGTGTAAATTACAAGCCTTTAGATTTGTGCATATTACAAGCTGTCGCACACATTATTTGGATTATAACCACTGAGGATTTCCACATTTTTTATATGGATTACAAATGTCTCAAGGGAAACTCTAAGAACACTTAACATGTTTTTTGAAATGTTAACAAACATTTATGTATTGTGCAAGACAAATGATAGGGCACATCCATCCACGGTATCTATCCTTACTGTTAACCAACCAGCTGACTTATTCTTGAACCAACGCTGCAAAAGTGCATTTGTGTATTTTGATGCACATTATCAGTGTTTTTGGTTTGTATTGTAAGATTCTAAAACAAAACAATTATTTGAGCATTTTGAGTGTATTAGTGAGGTTTTGATACAGTTTGAACTTTATAATTAGTGGAATATAAAATGACTGGATCGCAGACAGTTGTGCCCCCATCCCCCCTTTTCATCGCAGATTTTCACACAGACTGTTTTTGCACTTTTCCAAACCTGTGGTGAGATCTGACCCCAGCTAAAACGGGGGTTTCATGACACTAAGTGTTAACTATCCATCTAACACATGGAAAGATATATTTTGACATAATACAGCACCCGTAAGGCAAAATGCAAATTCACTAATGGTGTGATCTCCCATATGAAAAGCCTGAAGGCCTTACCAAGCAATTAGGATTTTAAACAAGGAATAGCTTTCGGAGGACTGGATCTCTCACTTTTGTGGAGTGGGGGAATTTTATTTTATTTTTTACATCAAAATGTTCTAAGAATAAACATTGTACATTATATCAAATGAATAAATACGAATTATAAACAAATATTTAAATATATTTGCATATAATATATTTATAGGAATTGTCAATTAATAATAAAATAATTATACAATAAAACCTTCATAAACAGCACAGTTATATTTGATTAAATGTGTTGAAGGCTGGCTTCTAATTCAGGAAGTATCGCTTATGGATTTGTTGGCAAGCTGGCACATAATGAGCTGCATTCAGCACCTGCCCCCTGACACGCCACACTGCTCCTAACAGTTCCCAGAACCAATGACAACATATGACACCGTGCTCACCGTGCATGGTCCTGATACACTCAAAGCCCTGGAAGTCCCAGAGCTTAATGGTCATGTCTGCTGAACAGGAGGCTAGAAGCTTTCCAGTTTGGTCAAAGGAAATGTCCTGCACCGAGTCTGTGTGGCCCTTGAGGGTACGCTCAAAGTCACCCGTTTCATAGTCCCAGACCTGGATCAGACACAAAACACATTTTAGCCCAAGATGAGCATCTATTCAATAATAATTAAAAAAAAAACATTAACTTGTTTGGCAGCTTGTAATGATAAGGTAATACATAAAAGGCAGGTTTGGACTAGTATCTGCTATTATATATTCAGTGAAACATCTGTTATGCAGCCAGCTTTTAAACGCTATCAAACACGCAAGATTGCCCTCTGGATACTATCTATAGTGTGAACGTTTTTTCATTTAGTCTTTATCAGCCTGTCAGAATTTCATCCCATATTAACCTTACAGTATCTACTGCACTCCAAGCAAAATTGTGGCAGAATATTTGACAGGTTTACCTTAAAACTCAGTTTTCATCATTTTCTTTATCATTAAAGCATTTTTGTGAAGTGAGGCAAATGTTATCTGCTTGTTCGCCTGGATGCAGCAGTATGATAAACAGCCTCAGGGCTTAATGTGAAGATCAGGTTTCAGCAGTTTCTAGGCGGCAGCCAGACACACGGGGATAAGCTCTGTCTGCTACATAGGGGGCCGGTGACAGAAGCCCCTCCACCTGCTTATCTGTCTCCTGCTTGCAAAGGGGGAGACTGAACTTAACCAGTCGTGTTCTGATAGAAAACACGCACAAGAAAAGCCTGATGTGGCACACCTGGGTCAGTCAAGCACGTAAGCTTTAACAATGTGGCTGAGACTGCAATACTATTATAGAGTGTATGCTACATCTGTTTTTAGCAAGGACTTATATCTGCCCTCATTGATCTGTCTGTATGTGCCTGATCATCAACATACTCTCACCTTTACTACAAAAATCAATACAAATTAAATTGAAAAAAGTTTGGAAATTGTAGGACTACAGCATAAATTCTGACTGATATCAATAAGGCAATAATTATTTTCTTGCTATGGCTAAGTTAACCAATAAATGGCCAATACTGAAATTACATAGTACATTGCCTAAATAAATTGAAGATAAAACACGAAAAGTATCACAGCTTTTGAGAGGTACTTAAGATTACATTGAAGAGATTTATAAAATTATGTTTTTAAAGACTAACTTGAGTGTTAGATGTTAGTTATGTGGATATGTTGGATTTTTGCAAAGGTAATCTAAATGTAAAAACAAAGCAAATTAGCATGCACAATTTAATTTATTTGCTAATCAATAAATTTAGCCAATAACAGATATGGTCCCAACATATTGTGCGTCCCTAAAAATCAGTTCATTTTTATCTGAAGAACAGAGGCTGAACAAGACTATATAACAAGGCTTAAAAAGCAAGGGAAAATAAAAACAAGAGAAATGCTGATGAAATTAACCATGAAGTGCTGAATGAACCGAGACTGCTTTTTTTTAGACAAGAATGTTGACGTTCAGATAAATTGTGGAGATGAAAGAAAAAAAACTGAATGTTCGAGCGCATGTCATCTTTTCATGCGCATGTATAAAACATCACAGTCTGAAAAAAACATACTTGCACATGAAACTAAACTGCAAACCTGAATTGGTTCAAACTTTGTTTGATTCAATAACCCGGCTAAGCAAGAGAACTGTCAAAAAAGCTGTCAAACTGCTTATTAACATGTTTAAGAAAGAAAAAAATGCTTAAGTAAAAAAAAAAAAAAAAGTCCTGCCACAGCCGTCCGTGGCCATCTGCATTACACCGAAAAAAATTTGGAGAGAAAAACCCAAAAAATTTGGCAGCACAGCTTCAGGCTCCATGATAATTAGCTATGAATATGTGGATGGAGAGAAAAGAATATATTTGGGGATGGGGGACAGAATATATTTGGTTTAGCTCTAGCTGTCTGGTTGAGGGCCACCCATGTTAAGATTGGCAGGGCAGGGTTTAATAGCACCAAGTACAAAATTAGGGCACAGGAGGAGGGGGCACAAACTCAGACTGGTGGCCATAGCTGCCAGCACCAAGGTGGGAAATTAATCACTCAAAAAACAAATGTCCAGGGAAAAAAAAGGGAATCCTTTGAAGGATTTATTGGGAGGACTAGGACTATGCCTTTCATATATTATACCTCTGAATTTTTTGCCTGATCTAAAGTGTGAAAATGCTCCCTCTTGGCTTTAAAATCAGCAACAAAAAAATCCTCAATAAGTGGCTATAAATAGGTTGCTGGGCTCGGTTATGAATAGCAGGCAGGCAGAAACAGCGTTTATTACCACGGGATAGTCATACTGCTTGAGCAGACTTGTATATTGTGTAGACTTGTATATTTTATAGTGTGTGTCTCAAGAGATACTGCATGAACAAGCCAAGAAAAAAATTTCAAATTTCAAATTTACAGCTCATTCAAGACAAGGCGCTGCAATTATATCAGTCAGTTAGTCTAAATTTGATGGGCCATTTTGACACTGTAAATCAAGATTTGATCAAACCAATGTAACAAATTCAGGGCCAGTTTTATAGGTATGAGATGTACACCATGCAGGATGAGTGCTTGATAACGCCACAGAAGACCTCACCTTTATTGTTGCGTCCTCTGAGGCAGAGACTATGACACTGAAAACAGGATGGAAAATGACTCTGGTGACAGGACTCCTGTGGCCACTCAGGGCGTATCTCTCCGGCGGACGGGGGATCCATTCTTTGGGGTCTCGCTTCTGTGCAATTGGCCCACCTAAAGTAATCTCCTCTTTTGCCTCATTCAGTTTTGATTCTAATTCCATGACCTAGCAGAAAGCACAATGTGTAAGACTCATCATTAAACACAGCAAATTAAATGAAGAGTGACATTTTGGAACACAGTTTCTGCAGTTGAAACACAGCGTTTTTAATCCCAGACTTTTGCCATTTCAGAACATGAATAGTCAATGAGTCAAGGCTGCCATCATGGTTCTTAATAGGATTTGCATTAAATATGAGAGGCACAAACCTTTTTCTGTAATCTGATGACTGATGTCCATTTCTTTTCCAAAAGACCTGCATACTTTTTATCCAATTCCTCATTCTGGTGACAAAAGATGACACAAACTTTACACCTTAGCACAACACACTGCAAGAAATACAAGAATTACATACAGTCTTAAGCAAAACCCATCACCCCGGTGGCAAATGTAAATTCTCATTAAATCCCTTCACATGGTTTAATCTCTGGCAGTCAACGAGAGCTTACCAAGATTACAATTACACAAACACAGTACAGTCAAAAATTGAGGGTGCCTGGCACCAACTAGACCTTTCTGTAAGTCACATTTAGCTTTCAATTTGAGACATGAATCCCATTAGCATTCTCTGATCAACAAAAACCAAAACAAATAACTACAGTACTAACAATATCTATAGGGGTAGGCAGAGTATGACTTCCATTTTATATGCATAAATAATAACAATAAATTAAATTTAACTGAGATTTATGTCGATTTTTGGACAAAGAGCTCCTCTTAAACATACAGAACAGTAATACCAGAGCCTGTTATAGCAAACACTTGACATGAATGTTGTTTTTACTTCTGTGAATCATTACCCTCATTCGCAATTCCACTTTATTCAAGACTAATTATAATTCAGTCAAATTCTGAAGTATGAAAATCCAACAAGACTAATTGTGCGTAAACCCTGACATTAGACATTTTTACGGATGTGTTTTTAAATAGGCAAGCTGAACAGTCTCAGCTGGAAACCAATATGAAGGTTCTGTTTGCTGAAAGAAGTGTACACATGGCTCTGCTTCACTAGACTGCTCTCTAACCATCAAATATGCAAAAGCATAAGACAACTCCCAGATCTGTGGGTGATGGAAAAAAAGGATGTGGCAGACAAAGAGAGGAGAAGCACTTTCGGAGTAATATTAGAGGTGTCCAGCAGAACAGGTGCCGTTTTTGTGATGAAAAGTGGAGTGAGAGGGGTCGTGTCATGCGTCTGAGGGTCATTTAAAGCCTCTGCAGAGGTCTGATCCGCCATCTGCCTGGACCCTCTGCCACGTGTGGCGGCCAATGGCTAAATACCAGCCACATCAGCCATGCCAGCCTCTAATCACTCCTGTCTGACAGTCCATCATCTCCCTCCAGCCATCAGAGAGACACTCTTCATCTACAGTTATGCCTTAAGTCTCAAACCCCTGCTACCTCTTACCAGCTGGAAGGATCAATGAAGAGATCTCTTCTGCTAAATGAAGCCATGTTAATAGCATTCTAGTTAATTAAAGAGAGCTTTTAGCACCATAGACCACCTTCCGGTCGATAAATCTGATAAATAATTCATCCTTCTCTGTACAAAGAAAATAAACAATTTATCTTCTGTCCAAACAGGAGTGCTTTTAAACAAGAGCTTCTATGTGTGCAAATGGCTCTCACATTTCCAGACGGCATATTATGCAGAACCGTTTTTGCTGAATTTCAGTAATTATCCTGGTCTATTCTGTGATAATGGAGACACTATTCAGCATGTCCCTTTATCATTGTGAACCATCGCTTAGACAACAGGGAGCATCGGGTTTACACATCTACCACACATCATAATTATCTCAGCACTACCTTAATTCAGCACGTGCGCTGTCAGTCACAACCTCATACAGAGGTGCCAATTAAAAGGGGAATACTTCAAATGAAGAAATATTGCTTTGACTGAGGTTTAAATGGAGGGGGGTTCCCACACTTACCATGTCTAATTCTGCCTCCTTTTTGAAAACGGAATATCCCTCTTCATAACCATTGGAGCGAAGGTAATCAGCTATCGCTCGGTTTCTGAAAAACAAAGAAAGCCTAATTAGTTCTCTTGATAACCAGGCTTTATGATTGAGGATTAAGAAAAGAGCTGTGGTAAGAGCTTTTTACACAACTGAAAGAACATGTGAACACATATTCAGACTGTGGTATGTTGGAATTTCGTTATGAGACAAAACAACTGCTCATGGAAAACTCCTTATGCTTTAATGGTGAATCAGGATCGATAAAGAGTGTGCAGGGAAAAACACTGATATGCAAATTGCTCAGTAAATTTCAGTCCTGAGCCAAAGATGTGCCCTTAAAATACACTTATGAAGGCAGTATATCTGATTAGCTTGGATAAATCACCCAAAACACAAAGAGCAAAACCTGGAAAAAGCATTAGTGTACAAATTGTTGATTGATCTACTTTTAAAGGGTAAGATTTTGCAATATTACCGATAACCAGGGGTGTGACGAGATCCCGTGCTACAAGCTCCCTGGTACACGGAAATTAGTCTGCATACAATAGCCTATCTTCCAATTTCAAACCTATCTATGGACTGTGTAGTTGTAGCTTTGGTCTATGTTTGCACTTTGAATATTGAGAGAGTACTTCGATGGTTGCACTTGCACTTATTGTTGGCCCTTGATAAGATAAAACTGTTGTTTATTTTTATACTGTTTTTATTTCTTTGTATGTGGAGTTCAGTTATGAGGTCTCACACAGCCTCAATCAGAAGTTCTAGAAACTCATTATTTATGTACACTAAGGGAAAAGAAAGTCAGTTGGATGTGGAAAAACCTTTTATAGTGCTTGTAAAGTGTTGTCTTTCAATGCATTTTAATAATCCATACTCAAAGTAGAGCTAAAATGACATTAATTACAAGAGTATTAGTTCAAACATTTCAAAACGCACCTGCAGACTATTTTTACAGAAATTAATTTTGTCATGAATGATTTCTATAAAATATTGTGCAAAAATCTCATCTCGTTCTTGTGAATCCAATCTTGTCTCGTCTCGCCAGTCGCCACCCCTACTGATAACAATAAACGCACATACATTACTTTCCTTAATTGATTAAGATGAAATTACATGTAAATAAAGTTATTTATAAATAGACTTTATTCATAAGTGTCATGTTTGTGATTTTCATTTGTCATCTACCCATAAGATATTTATGAAATCAAAAAAGACTTGCGATTTTATGACAATTTTATTTATTCAAACACAGAAGACATGTTATTTGTGTATTTTGTCTTTATTTTGTTAGTATTGGAAATTCCAACAGCCTTCCTTCATTAGACAGACGACTAGGGGGGTGTGACGAGACACGAGATTGGGTTCATGAGAATGAGATGAGATTTTTGCAAAATTTCATAAATCGTCAAACAAAATTCATGACTGGAAAAATAGTATGGAGGTGCATTTTGAAATGTTTTAATTAATAATCTTCTAATGCATGTCATTTCAGTTCTACTTATGAGTATAAATTATCAAATCCATTGAAAAACAACAATACACAAGCACTGTAAAAGGTTTTTAATGACACTTTTTTTCACCTGTATGATTTCACACAAGTCTCTTACTGTACATTTATGAGCTTTCAGAACTTCTTATTGAGGCTGTGTGTGACCTCATAACTGAACTCCTTTCCACAAATTGAACATAGAAATAAAAACAGTATAAATTACAAAAATAAATAACAGTTCTCTTAAGACGGGCATAGCCAAACACTGTCTGATTTTGAGCCGAATTCTGACTCGGGCGACTCTTTTTCGGGCCAAAATGTGTGCATGTTCAAATAGAATACAAATGCTTTTTACTTTAGTAGGGAAAAAATATGTCAGTTATTAGAAGGAAGCATCCACCTCTGCTTTCAACACATTCTGAGCTGCTGAGGTGTCAGCAAGACTGTGGTGAGCGGAAGATATTCACTGATAGTAGTGATAGTGAAGACAAAGAAGGCTGTCAGAGACGCCACTCTGCTGTCCAAACTCTTCCTGGCATTGTGATGCCAGAAGGATCCACAGCCCAATATGGAAATGCTGTTTCAGCAAGACAGCCACATTGTGCACATATTCTCTTAAATCAAGATCAAAATCAAGATAGAAAACAAGAATTATAATATCTATAGACCAGTCACCAGACAACAAAGAGTCTAACAGCATACAGGCAGAAGAAAAAACTCATGGTTAGAAATCCATAAAGTGATTATATTTACACAGTGTGAACTATATGGTGTATTGGCCAGTTCACCAAGGAGCAGACAATGAAGTGACAGATCACTAGCATCATATCTACTGACAGTGAGGGTGCTCTGATTAAAGTCAAGGTTAGCATGAGGTTATCTCTCATGTGACAGACAGCAGGAATGCACTACACTGCTTAATGCTGAAGGGGACAATTGTGTGTGTGTGTGTGTGTGTGTGTGTGCGCGTGTGTGTGAGACTCTACTCTGCTTTGAGTTGGACATGCTTAACAGATACCTTTCCTAGAGACACAGCTCAACAACAATGAATCTTTGTGAGTCAAACAGGGTCGTTAGCAAAACAAAACTGTGATGATTTTGGCCATGTACATTCTGGAAAGTTTTGGGAGTGACAACCACAGTTAAATGCAGCAGTGAAAGCCATGAATTCAATGACGTATTCAGCGTGTATATTGTATACAGCAGTCAATTACACGTGCAAACACGTGATGACAGCAGTTCAAAATCAATTTAAAACCAATAAATGCAACCATCTAATAAATTTAATTAATTAAAACATCACTAGCATTATATTTTGGACTTCAATTAAATAAGGTCAATTTTAGTTCACTAAATAAAGAAATTTATGTTATCATTTACTCAAATGGTGAATAGGGTAAAAGGTGAATAGGGTAAAAACAGGTGAATAGGGTAAAATTTTTTAAATCATAGATAATCACCATGAAACTTCCTCAGTTGATTAATGAAATTCAATTAATGAAAAACTAATTTTGTGAAAAAGGCATTTAAAGATTTAAGTAGGGAATTTAAAACATTTCTATTGGAAAAAAATTGCTCAAAAACAGAATAAATGCTCAGGCCCTTAGTATTAATATATAATATTTAAAGCTCATGAAAAATCATTATTTAATAACATGGCAGGCATATAAGGCCCATAACTGCAGTAACTCAATGAATTAACATTGGCAGAGTACACCACGTGATGTGTCGGAGCGAATCACGTTAGAAAATGGAAACCATACCATTAACCAACGAGATTTCGTCATTAGCTTTAAATCACCCTTTGGACATTCACGATTGGTTACTAACAGAAAGGAAATGCACATTTTTGGGTGTTGCGCATGAGATCCAGAGCTTTACAACAATACCGCTCATTACAGACTTCAGTAAACACAGACGGGACGCGGCATGACGCACTGGAATGCTAACTTCTTGGTAAATTCAGGAGAAATAAGTAAACAAAATGTAATAAAATAAACATCTAAAGTATATTTTCAACGTTTTCTTTATAGCAGCTTGAAAGAACACATATTGAAGGAGTAAACTAGCCCAAAATCTCAAATCTGATCACTGCATGAAAAATCTATGTTTTTGCCTCCTGTTTTGCCTAATGCATTTGAAGACGCATCACCCCGCAGAAGGTAAAATGCGTGTGACAGTTAGACCCTTAGGTGCATGATAGTCCTCAAACAACTGCCCAATTGCTTTTGAATAAATGTATTTGAAACCCTAGATCTCAATAACAGCAAGCCAAAAGAGATATTTTTCGCAACACGAATAAAAGTGGAAATAGTACTAAAAAAATAAAAAATGGCAAATAAAAGAAAACATTGTGAACAAACAAATGAGTGCTTAAAGCTCTGGGCTGGGATCCATGGAAACCGAGAAGCGAAGTGGCGAAGAACTTCAGTGGACAGAGATGCTTTAAGACAATGAACAAAAGATAATCTTCAGTTAGAGAGTGCTTCCTCAAAATAACCAAAGAACTGTCTCAAAACATGCAGAGCTGCCTCTTTAGACAGCATTTTTGGCTAGTGCATACAGCCCTATGATTTCCAAGATGTGGAAAATGCAGACGGAATCACAGATTTCAGACACAGATACAGGAATTCCCTGTATAATAAATTTGGATGATACATTACTAGGGTTGGGAACTTTTCCAGAACCGGTTGTGTTTTTGAAAAAATACCGGAACCGTGCAAAATTCCTAAGTTTCGGTTCTGATGCCGATGCGATATCATCATGTGGGCGAAGTGCTGGGAGTAGAAGACGCCGTCTTATTCCTAAATGACAAAAACTTCACCACTGAAGTTGCGATTTGCTCTCACACGCGGTGCATTTGTCACACACAGACACACGCACGCTGCGCGCGCCGACCGCCGAGTCACTCTCTAGCCTACATTCAAATCTGTTTGCGCTGAGAGAGAGAGAGAGAGCAGTTGTCGATATGAAACTGCTTTACAATCACACAGTCTCAATATTTATTTGTTTCACATATTCAAATGATTTCCGTTACAGAATTAGTGAGATTATAGTTTGAGTAAACATTGACGGTAGTGGTCAAAACAGATGCAGTCCGTATATTTTTTGTGTTCAGAATTTACAAAATATATACAATGAGCAGTGTTGTGCAAGTTACTTCCAAACTGTAATACATTAGGTATTACTTGTTACTGTTATTTAAAAGTAATTCATTACCTTACAATATTACTGTCCCAGTATTGTAATGCGTTACATTACTCATGTATTACTTTTGAGTTACTTTCACCAAAATAACTAAGTAGAACTTAACTTTTGGGCTGTAACGATATGCAATATGAAACCGAAATCGCGATTCGCCACACGACTCAGATCCACGAACCTACAGAATCACGACACATCTCTTCCAACTCCAGCGTTATTCTCCTTACCGTCCAGATCCAATGCTGCCTTATCTTTAAATTAGGCTATTAGTATTATTTGAAGTTAACATTATAAAATACATAGACCTACACCACAAAACTAGTTGAGGATAAATTATTTAAAATTGGGGAAGTCCAGCATTATGGACATGATGACATTTGCAGTCAAAACTTGAAATAAAAATTCTCAGAAAATACATGTATTGAAACGTATATAGGCTACTTCCTTAAAGGACTCCAGACATTAGACAAATATCAGTCTATGTTTTATTTTTAATATTAGGGAAAAGACACATTCATGCGTGACAAAAAATAGGAGGCAAAATATATTTTTTGTAATTCTGTTAATTACACTGCGCAAATCGGATGAGGAAGGGTTGGCTCTCCAGTCTCCATAGAACTTAAAATATTCATTTTATTTTAGTTTTCGTGTTGACGCGACCGCTCTGAACTGGCACTAAAAGTCTGCTTTAAAACTTTCACATAGTCTGTTGCCTTTAAGAAGTGAAAGCAGACAATACACTGTAATACAACTGTAATACAAGCCTCACTGAACATGTAACGAGTAAAATATTACTGAAAATTGATTAGTAATGCCTTACACTACTGCGTTACAGCAAAACGCAATATGTTACTGTAATGTATTACTTTTGTAATGCGTTACTCCCAACACTGACAATGAGCGAGTGCATCATAATGTTTTTTTTTCAAACCGTGTTTTTGTCTTATCTTGAATCACTACGTAAAGCCTGTAATAAGCGTTAATACTCGGACTTCTTCTTTAGACTGGCCGGCGGATCGCAGCTGCTGCGGAGTAGCCCAATGCCTGCGTGACTCGTCATGGACATAAACAGAGAGAAGTAGCTCCGGCAACAATGTTCTTCCGCAAGACGCATGCAGTTCTGTTTATTAACTGCTAGAGCGCCGATTTATCCAGTAATGAAATGAGTAAAGTCTTTATGAATCAATCATTCAAACCGTTTTAAAAAATAATCTGTTCTACACACATATGTGTGTTAAAGCATATACTATTCCTTCTGAGAGGGTATTCTTCACTGTTGGAGATACAATAAAGGAGAGGTCTAAATTATTATAGAGAATGCAGAATTTTTTAATTTCCTTTATATATAATTTTATTTTATTTTTTTGCAAAGATTGCTTAATAATATTTTGAGTTTGTTTACATTACCAGTCTGTTAAACTAATTTGTCATGTACTATAAGAAATAAACACAAAAAGGATTGTGGATTTTTCTCTTACTAATATTTTTAATTGAATGGGAACCAGAACCGGAACTGGAAAATTTCTCACGATTCCCAACCCTATACATTACCATTGAGTTTTTAGCATGGTACCATCTTACTATATGAGGAGGACACTCCACTCCACTCCAACTTCAACCTCATATCTCTCTCACACAAGTGCTTCTCAATATGGGGTTGTGTTGCAGTTAGGGATGATGCTACCCTCTTGTTCACTGCTCTGTGCGCATGCTGTGATTAAAAATAATTTTGTAGGACTATGCCCTTATTATCTTAAAAATAATGTTGTCTTTGTTAAACGTCATTTAAATAAACTAATATTCGATTTTTATGAGCCTAAATATTCGAATGCAATATTTTTGAAAAATGCCCATCCCTAATACATGTGCAATGTGTAAAGTGAGTAAGGAGAGCGGCTGCAGGAGAAGAGATGAGCAGCATTACCTCATTCTTTTTGGAGGAGAGTCATCTCGCTCTAACATCATTTCCGCTAAACGCTTGCTTCCGGATCCACATCACCACTGCCAGCAAGACAGCATCCCGTACCCCTCCCACATCGACTCCACAAACCCAGTGCATCTCTCCTCAGTAAACAAACAGTCTTATCAGACTCAGATGATCCCCTGTGGGTATATCTTGTCTGCCTGCCTCTGGGCATTTGGATTTGCTTTGCTTTATTATCCAGTTGCCATCATGTATCAGAACATGGCATCACAGGACTGCAGAATGAGTCCCTATGCAGGCTTTGAAAGTTGCTAACCTTTGTACAAACAGAAAAAGAAGTCTGATCTACCTGCAGCTAGCCTGCACATGAAACAACATGGCCGACAGAAAGTGGCTTTCATCAAAGCTAGCACTCTCACTTTGTGACTATCCAGGGATTCTACGGGAGAAGTTCTTATTCCCTGATAAAAGGCTCCTAAACAGAGGTTGCGGCTAAGTCTGCCGAGTAAGCGCACACAATGTGTTCTTGAAGCATCCAAGTAGACTGTACACTGCTTTCCAGTAAGAACCAGTTCAAGAAATGTCAGACCATCACAAATAAGCTCTCAAATCTGATGACTCTAAAATAGGGTTGTGCCGATAGACGATAGTATCGTGTATCGACGATAGTCTGACATATCGCCGATGGCAGATGCCTTTGACGATATCAATACGATAATTGGCTCGTTTTACCATAATGTATTAAATTATTATTATTAGGCCTATTATTATTATTATAAAGCTAGTATTGTTATTAAATGAATATTAGGAACTACAATCAATTTGCCTTGCCTAAATTTACAACGACATCACCTCATAACAATTGCAACAACACACGCACTAATGAGGACTCCTCTAAGAGAATGTTTTTAAAACAGACTAAAAAACATCCCACATCAAAATTTAATTGCAAGGTGATCCATTCACAAATTATCAAGTGTGCTCGTTTTAACAGACGCAAAATTCAATTTCCTACAGATCCAAGATAAAAACGGAATCGTTGTTCGTCAGTATTTGTTTCCGTAACACATTAACAAAACGTTTAATGACACTAACACTAAAAACAATATAATTACTAAATAGTATTAATAATAATATCACTAAAATAGTATTATAGTTACCGTTATCATCGTCGTCTCTGAGGGAACGCGGCGTTAATGCAGATACCGAAAGCAGTCCGTTTTTACTTTCACTTTCAGAGATTGAGCGCGTTTACATGCGACGACGTTCTTAACCTGATTGAATAAACTTGACAATGCATGTGGTCATGTAAACGTTTCCTTTATCAGAGTCAAGTCATAAGTATAACTTAGTATAAATCGATCGACTCAGCTAGACGTTTGGCCCTTGCTCTTGTTTCTCCCGGCATTTAAAACACATTAACCCGCGTACTTCGTGCTTACTGAAGTGCGCAGAGAGCGCACTGGTAGGGGGACATATATCGCAAACTCCGACTCTTTCTGACCCAAGAAATTATTAAAACGTGTTTTCATCTCGTGCAGAAATAGGCCCTAGTCAAAATGCTGCATGTAATGGGATGTGTCCGTAAATTTTCCGCTGACAAACAAAAGGATTAGGATCTCTCTTTTTTTACCTCACTATGCCAGGAAATAACCTGATCCTATTAATAAACACTCCACCTTTGCTAGCAAAATAGAAAAAAGATTCTCATATATAAAACGAAGTAGGCTAATAAAACAAGCAAATTAATGAGTAGGCTAAATAATCAAGTTAATAATCAAATGTTAGCCCCGCCCCCTCACGATACTATCGTGTATCGCCGATCTCGCAGGCTGACGATAGGACGATATGAAAATGGAGCATATCGCCCAACACTACTCTAAAACTTCAAAACCCCCAAAAATAATGCAGGAGTCACAGCATATCTAAAATTCTGACCTTATCAGTTCTCAAAAAGCCTTGTTAATTTCATCCATACTACATGTCAGTGAAAAGGTCAAACAATGCCTGTAATATGAACAGTGAGCTTGCTAAAATCAAAAAAAGAGCATGTAATAATGAAACCATGATATTGACACGCATGAAGGAGATATTAGTGCATTGGTAAAAATATGGCTATTGTTCAAACCAAGGATATAGCAAGCAAACTATGCATTATGTAGCCTAAATATAACAATGTATATGTCGTGTTGCATTACAGTTTGTCTTGCTTGCATACATTACAAAACAATATTGCTTCCAAATAGGGATGGGGTTTTTTTTTGACATGGATTGGAGGAAGGACCATATTTAGGCACCACCAGAATATTATAAACAACCTGATAAAAATGGTGACTGCCATTTAAAATGATATTTAACACCCAAGTTGATGCATAGCAGCATGCTAAACCAATCTGAAGACCTTGAAGGCCAAAATCCTTCAGTGCTGATAATTGAAAACCTACCCAGAAAATGTGATGCTACTACGCTAGAGAATAAAGCCAAATAAATAAATGAAACATTCAGACAGTCTTATTTTAGTAATATATTATCTTTATACTTGCTGTTATTGGGATCCATCTTTTCCAAATACAGAGTATCATTTCATTTATTCACTGACGAAACCAACTGTATCTTCCATTTAAACAAGAAATCCTTGCATGTTTTCAGGAAGTAAAACTATGGCTTACACACAATTCTTTGGCTTTAAATGAGAATTACATCGTAACTTTGGCCAACCGTGGGTTGTTCTTAAATGTGCTTTATAAATAAATAATGAATGAAAATTATATGATGAATGAGGGTTAATTGCAAACGCTCTATGTTCTGGCAGTTCAGAGACTGCAGACCTTGAGCTTGAGTGTGTAACGGGCACATGCAATTGGATGTGTGTGTGCACAGCATGGGAGTGTTTAGCCAGCTGTCTCACACACACACGCACAAACCCTTTGACAGAAGCGTTAATGAGATTTGGGCTGCCCCGTAGAGGCCACACCCCTTAAGACGACTAGCAGGTCTTAGCACTAATACTGTTTTTGTTTACAATCATTTGAATAAGTCCTGAGCCATGACACAATCTCAGGAATGCACACACACAACAAGCAGGCAGGAGCAGAGGGATTTCCACACTCTATCGGGAGGAAGCTTTAGATTACGCATTCCCCTTCCCTCGCCGCATTGAAGGAGTGGCGGTTGGCATAGTAATCTCTGACTGCATGTGGCACTAATGCATGTATTATGCGTGTAAAGCTTTGCTCAACTCCTCCTCAGGAATCTCTTAATCATAAACAACTACACCACCACAAAATTGCAATTCAAACACCCCCTGCCGAAACCTTTTCTTAACATCTCAAATATTTGGCATTTCAATTACCCTATTTCAGCCATCTACAGTAACATAATAAATCACAATCTGAAGTCATTACTGAATCTAGAGGTGCTGACGTAGCATCTAAGTTGATGGGTGAAGCTCCGAAGAGCAGCAGAAGGGCCATTACCACCTCCGTGTGCCAGTCTGCAGATTAAATCCATACTGGTGATGGGATTCCTGCTGATTGGCTGGCTGTAACATTATCAGAGCTTGCCAGGGGCTGGCAAAGAGACTATGTTTTAGAATGAGGTGGTCTCCAGAGTCCAGGCCTGCACACACCAGCCACACCTACAACACAACACAACTAGGGGGGTTGTGACGTTTAATATATAACTGTGAGATGGACGCTTATAGTTAAAACTCTGTTAAGACAACACCGCTGTCGCAATGAAACTACACAACCACACGCACAATATATTTCATTCACATTGTTTAAAACCCTGCTAAACTGAATACATTTAAATATACTAACAACAATTATTATTATTAATTGAAATAATATAAAAAAGTAAAAGACTTGAATAGCTAGTATTTTTGTTGTCATTATTTTTGTTGTTTTATATTCATTTTAAATGTAGACAAATGCTGAACCATACATGAATGGAGTGCTAGATTTCAGCGCTGAGGTGATTTTGAAGGTTAAGGAGCATTATTTAGAGTAGATCAGCAACGAATAATTTCACAATTAACTTGCAAATCTGTTGAATTAGAATAAAATCCCAAAGCCAATGAAGGTACGATCTAATAACAAGATACAAGCAACAACCAAATACAGACAGCCCGGCGCAAGATGAGAGCACATTTTATCTCAAACGCAGAGTCAACAGCACTTTAGTTCCTATAGGAAGACCTGACCTATGAGCTCACACTGAGAAAGTTAAACTCTCGCTCCAGGAGAACAATGACTCCTGAGACAATGTTAACATGAGAAAAGCAAACCTTCCATCATAAATTTCCCGATTTTAATCGATTCAAACTTTTACAAACCGATATCGATTCTTAAATCCCAAGAGTCGGTTAGGCTAGTCATCCTGTTTTCAGTTGATGAATGAACGGAACAATCTAGCACACATCCTACCCATTAAATTGCAATAATCTTTGTGCTTTGTTATTATTGATATGAAACAAAGTCTGAGATTTCAAATTAATACGTCCATTTTCTTACGAAATTCAAAAACATCCCTTTTGGAGCTGTGGAGTGAGTTCGCTCTGGCTAAGCTCAAGAGAAGCAGCAGTGCATGATCTTCTCTTCCGCCTTTATAATACCAGTTACAAAGCGAAATAAACATGAATGAGCATTCATAAGTGATTAGATACTAAAGATACAGTACAACTTATCGAAATCCGTATCATGTCACATGCAATCACTAACTCTGTGTCTCAACCATGGAAAGACGTCAGTAAAACAGCTGGTAAACAAGGTATCACATTTACCTCAGAAAAACCATAATCCAGTGACCATAAACTCATTAGTCTGCTAGAAAAATTAACTCTTGAGGAGCATTTTGCAAAATATATATGCACCATTTTTGAATAGATCTGGCAAGTTTTTATGATTTTATACATTTAAAAAAAAAAAATCTGTAATTTAGGCTAAGTGTTTGTATACAAATCAGTAAATTTTTACCTTCAATCAATATTATAGTTGGCTAATGAAGCCTAGTAGGCTACTAGTGACCATAATTTACAGCATTAGTTGAGAGATTTGTTTTCCTTGAGAAAATTTGCCATGTATTGTACCTGATATCCAAATGTGTCTACAGAGCAGTCTACTGAGTTTATTTTTAAAACAAACCCACACAGGCTTCAATCTTTGCCGAGCGTTCAATGCACAAACACAATCTGCTCTTGTATGAGTGACTCCATTATGTCGTTGTATCTATATATAGCAATTTTAAGAGGTTGTGCAACCGTATGACCAAGATAAACATCCCCAGGATTCCTGACACAGTTTCATAATGCTGTATAATTCTTAATTTTTTTAATGAACAAGCAAAACTCCTTAAAATGAATATATAAAATGTACAAGAAAAACCTAGACAGGCAAGAAAAAACCCCAGCCAAAGAGAACAAATCTTACAATAGACAAACTCTTTATGTTCTCCAGAAAAGATTTATAAATCGTTCCAAGTATAATTTCTGTATGGCCAGCAGCTGTGCTCTAATATATTGAGAAAATCCTGTGTAACTTGAAAAACATAGATTCCATTCATGTGTTCAGTATGAAATCAGCCAAAGAGGAAAATTTCTGAGGCAGGCGGTCAGCTTGTCAATGCCTCCATTTCCCCTCTGCTTTTGTCCAATGAATCCAAGCAGTAAGTAATGCATCAAGAAGCCCCCTGGTATTCTATCGGTATTCACAAAAACTGTTCAGTATTTGCTGGCATTCACATTTGTTGAAGAATCTATGCAGGATGGGAAGTTAACCTTTCTGCAGTTGTCTTTTTTTTTTTATCCCAACATTAAACTTCTAACAGAATATCACTGAAAACATCTCAAACTTCTTTTTACCTAGAAGCGGAGAAAGAAAAAGAACTTTGCAGCGAGTATATCAGGACCTTAACCATAACCCTCAGCCATCAACAGCCAAACAGAGAGAAAATCTGTATTTCTCACGTTTTGTCAGGATAACAAATGATAAGCTCCAGCAATCGATATCTTCATTGGGTTGTTCATTGAAAGCCAGGCTACAGCCTGTGCAATGGAGGAGGGGTAAACAGCTTTACATATTCAACTTATTTTAATCTCTCCCTCATTACCTCATACTGATGATTAAATGCTCTTATCTATCCAACTCATGCACGTTCGAAGGTTAATTACACTGTGTATGGGACCTCAGGACAGATTTAACCTCATACAACTGCAAGACAACTCAATAACCAGACCAAATAACAGTCCTTTTTTTAAATAAAACAGCGTGCGGCATCAACGCATCTAAAACATTTCTCACAGTGGTTTGAAAGCTCTCTTGAGCCTATTACAACAATGTGCATCCTGATATGACACAAAAGGATTGTTTTTATCCAGGCTTTGCCTGTAGTCATCTTCTCATTGATTCCTCATGACAGTGAACCAGTGATCTTTTGAAATGTCAAACTCCCTGATAAATCCACGGTCCTTTACTGTAATCAAAAGTTGAATGAGGTACGAACACTCAAAGATGATGTCAATCACACATTCATAGATGTATTTTAAATGGTGTGCTATGGTCACAGCACAGCTCTGCGATTGAGAAGAGATCAGAGAACTTACAGCTCGTCACGTTGCCTCTGTGACAGCACCATGGTGGCGGTGGGGACAGGGCGGGGATGGGGTCAGGTGTAGAGTGTGCAGCAACTGCTGTCTCCTTGGCAGGAGATCAGAGAGAGGACGCCGGGTCCGGTTGCAGGGCGGTCAGCAGCTCACCCAAAACACTTCTCCTTAAAGACGGTCTCCAGGAAAACCACGTATTGAGAGCCTGCAGGCATCTACCAACCAGAAAGTCCTTGCATCTATGAAGAGAGAAAAAAAAGATTTTCATTCACAATAACAGGACAGAATCAGAATGCAATAAGTGCAGTCAGGATGCGCAGTGCTCATACAGGCTTAAGGCAACAGTGGAAATATGCTACTGACCCTGTTCCTCTGACAGTAGCTTTGGGGGCTAACACACATTTCATATCAGGTGTTCCATCTGCTCTATTTCCCCCAGCCCGCATCTCATTCTAGCCTGCATTCAGTCCACCCCATCGGCTGCCATGTGGAGCGTTTTGTTACGGACTCCTGCTGCCCCTGTCAGGAGCTCTGAACATGTGTAAAGGGGACCGCTGACCCAGATTTTAACATCAACCTACTTCTCCACTCCAGTGAGATGCACAGTTTGACAGCAACAAGAAGGCCTCTGAATTTCTCTCAGCTAAAAGAGAGATCACTGTGCAGTGCAGTGTGGATAGCAAAAGTACTGCTACTTTACAACCAAGGCCTGAAGATCACAACAACTGGTAATCCCCAGTCAACAGAGTTGGGTATCGAGATAAAACGGTATGAAAATTTCATATCACGATTATTAATGTTATCACGGTTTTGTTAAAGCTGCAGTCCCGTAGCTTTTTTGGGGGTTAAACATTATCCAAAATACATATTTGAGAAAATACATAGCCAGCAAGTGTTCAAAACTCTCTGCTTGCCGTAGCTCGATTCAAAGCGGTAAGCTTGTAATGTTTTTAATTCCAGTGGTACTGGTGGATTTCCACAGGAGATTCGAGCTTGTCTTTACATCACATCTGTACACATAAAGTAGTATCAACTAGTAGGCTATATTGCCTGTGAGAATGTTGGAGGAAGTGATTTATAGCATTTTCTCACAGCACTTGTTATAATTAAACTTATCAATTTGATGGCGGATCCAGAAAGGTTCAAAAGACAATCACCAGTGACAACAGATTCACCCGTTGTAAAATGCAAAAGACTTTGTTTGGACTTCGGAGTGGCTACAGAAAAAAAAAAAGAGACCGCAACCAGACCCATGCGAAAACAAGGATAATATCGGAAGGACATTAAATGTAGTCATGCAATGCTGACATTGTTAACATTAACAATTTGAGAAGAAAGTATAATTTGCAAGGTTTTGCATGATAGCATAACTTAAGCGATGTGTTAGATTTAATCAGCGCAATTTACTGCAATGTCAGAAGCAGAACAAAGGTGGATGTTTCTTACAATTACATTTATTCATTTTAGCTGATGCTTTTATCCAAAGTGACTTACAATTGCTAGTTATGTCAGAGGTTGTACGCCTCTGGAGCAACTAGGAGTTAAGTGTCTTGCTCAGGGACACATTGGTGTCTCACAGTGGATTCGAACCTGAGTCTCTCACACCAAAGGCATGCTTAAAGGGTTAGTTCACCCAAAAATGAAAATTAAGTCATTAATTACTCACCCCCATGCTGTACCAACCCCGTAAGACCTTCGTTCATCTTCGGAACACAAATAAGATATTTTTGATTGAATCTGAGAGCTGGATCAGTCCTACATAGACTGCCTAAGGGACTGGCTCTTGACGGCCCATAAAGTCATTAAAGAAAAGGTTTAAACATTCCATGTGCCTACAGCGGCTCAATTATAAGTTTATCAAGCGACGAGACTACTTTTTGTGCGAAAAAAACATAAATAACGACTTTATTCCACTATTCCATTACTTCCTTATGGGCGCATGCGCGAGAACTGAGACGAGGACGTTCTCATTCGTCTACTTCTTGTTACCGGCTGCTCACCGCTTAGGAGTTTTACCGCCCCTTACCGTATAAGATGATGTGCTGATATAGCTGGAAGCGCAAAACTTTCTGTTTACAAGCAGAGGAAGATGCGCGCTGTACATACGCTTTTCAATTTGCGTATTTTCCGCACTATAAGGTGCACTTAAAAGCCTTTAATCTTCTCAAAAAACGACAGTGTTCCTTATAATCCGGAGCGCCTTATATATGGATCATCATTTTATACGGTAGGTGGCGGTACTACTCCTAAGTGGAGCAGCCAGTAACAAAAAGTAGTCGAAGGAGAAGAACGTCCTCGTCTCAGTTCTCGCGCATGCGCCCATAAGGAAGTAATGGAATAGTGGAATAAAGTCGTTATTTATGTTTTTTTCGCACAAAAAGTAGTCTCGTCGCTTAATAAACTTATAATTGAGCCGCTGTAGGCACATGGAATATTTAAACCTTTTCTTTAACCCTCTGAGACCTAAGGGTATTTTTACAATAAATTTTCCGTCTGGTGTCATTTACTAAAAAAGCTTGTAAAATATCAACCCTTTGGTGCACAGACAATTGACACACCTCTTTTTTTTCAGGACAAATTGAACTTTCAGCATATCTGTGTTACATTGATGTCACCTGAATGTAAAATAAGTTATGGGACCATAAAGACAAATGAAAAAATAAATCGGAAATGGAATCACTCAATTATTTATTGAAATCACACACAAATAAATAAAAGCTAAGCAATTTTCCTCTGGAAAATAGTTTGTTCATGTCTTTGGAGTCCTGGAGCACAGGAATAAACATTATAACTTGTACAGAACAAAAAATATTGACATTTTTCCAAAAGAAGTCCAGGCGTTTGGGGCCTCATGAAATTCACTGGTGCCAAGCCTCAAAACAGTTCCTATCAGCAATCACACAGAGGGCCACATCACAGGCTTTGCATTTCTATTTTATTTATTCTTTTATTTATTATGTTCTTTTTATTCTTTTATAATACATTTATACTACCATAATACTTTTTTACAGTAAATAAATAAATGGCACTTCAGCTGGGTCTATCCTGGTAATCTAGTTCCTCATCTGTCAAAAAGCTCTGTTCTCCTGAAAATCCTTCATCCTGCAATGCACCAAAATAGACCAGCACTTTATTTACGTCCATTTCGCTGTGTTTCTCTGTGAATCGCGCGTCTCCGTGAGTCTCTCTATCTCTCTACACTATATCAGCGCTTGGTTCATGCGTAATGACGCACACCAATGTTTACAACGGATCAACCTGTAATTGGTCAAAAACCATCACGTGAAAACATCACGTGATATCCAGGATGTCCGCTAGCATCGAGCTAGCGGCAAAAATGACCGAATATTTATGAATTATGGGCTTTAAGATTATCAAAGTTTGACATAAAGCGTTTGGATTTATTGCTGAAAACCTCTGAAAGGAAGCACAAGTTCCAGGCTGGATAGAAAACCTTCTGTAAAGGCTAGAAAGACCCGAAAGACACCCCCGTGATGGCTAGCTCGTTAGCTTTCTGCTGGAAAAAACGGTAAGAAAATCGATAAATCTGTCATCGAGTTATGTAAACATTTATCGGAGGTGACGTGTGGCATCGTCGACGACGCCGTCGGGCTCAGGGGGTTAATTACTTTATGGGCCGTCAAGAGCCAGTCCCTTAGGAAGCCTATGGAAGAGTGATCCAGCTCTCAGATTCAATCAAAAATATCTTTATTTGTGTTCCGAAGATGAACGAAGGTCTTACGGGGTTGGAACAGCATGGGGGTGAGTAATTAATGACTTAATTTTCATTTTTGGGTGAACTAACCCTTTAATATCAACTGTGCCATCACCACCCCTATAAGAACTAGTTTCTTAGTAGTTCAGATTACATTTTCCTGTGAAAATTCTTATGTTGGTCATACTTGGATGACGTGTTTGACAATATATTCTTATACAGTTTTCAGCTTTAATTTTTCCATTCAAATTGTGATATTAACATATCATTAACATTGTTTAGTTGAATATTAGCAAATTATATAATTCATAAAAATATTTAATTACAGTTACATTTCATTGTCTAAAATAACATTTAGTGTTCATTTTGACGAACCGCGTTCTGTAGCTCTGTTTGTTCGCTGTCGCCTACGGTAGAACCATGATGTCACAATATGTCGACCTTTATAGAAGGAGGTGCCCGTGGCTTTTAAAACTAAGCTAAGGTAATTAAAACATTACGGTTTATTAAGCAAGTTCTTTATACACCACTGAAAACATAGTTATGGATGTCATATTGCATTTCTGTTAATACTAAATATTTAAACATTACACTACTACTAATCTTCAAATGTCTGTCTTTTCAGGTCTACTTATGAGTGTGACTCATCAAATGCATTGAAAGATAACAATAAACAAGCACTGTAAAAGGTTTTTACTGACTGGCTTTTCTCCTGTATGATTTCACATAAGTCTCTTCAGACCTTACTGTATTTATGAGCTTTCAGAAGTTCTGACTGAGGCTGTGTGACACCTCATAATTGAACTGCTATCCACAAATTGACCTTATGCACAGCTGCACTACTTCCTGAACTTAAGCCAGCTCCTTGTTTCCTGTCTGCCATTATTGGCCGAACTTGATTAATTCAGGTGTGTCTGATTATTGTTGCCGTGACTACTGAGGTCAGGCACACCAGGATTAATCAATTTGTCCAATAATGACAGACATGAAACAAGGAGCTGGCTTAAGTTCAGGAAGTAGTGCAGCTGTGCATAAAGCCAATTGAACATAAAAGTAAAAATAAAATAAATAACAGTTGTCTCAGTTGTCTTATTAAGTGCAAAAAATAAGTGCAACCATAATCAAAGTACTGTACTGCCCAACAAAGGTAAAAGACCTTAACTTGCTAGAGTGTGGAACTGAGAAAAATGACTTTAAAAGATTTTTTTGTTGTCCTGTCTGGCAATTAGATGTTTAAGTAATGAATATCTTTGTAACAAAATTTTGATCTCCTTGACTTGACTTTTGACCACTATTTTAAAGTTACTGTACTCTGCCTTTGTATTGTCAGCAAAAAGTGAGAAGTCATGCCAAGGCAAAAGGCAGTAACTTACACATTATCAATATTTGGTTGCTGATCCCCATGAACAAAATCATTATAGAAACACATGTATATAATTTAGTGATCATGGCATTTATGTTGTATGATTTACAATAAACTATAGCCTTCTACTCATTGTGCTTTGGTTACATTCCGGTGGCCCTATTAATAAATTAGACCAGAGCTCCAGACTAACTTTTTTCCCTCTGTCCTGGAAGTTGGAACTGTCCTGAAAAACAATTTGAACCATTCTGAAGTGAATTTGAACCCATAAAAACAATAGCAGTTGAATGGCTTGAAGTGCTTTCAAACTAAATATTATTAACAAGAGTAAGAGAACAGACTTTATGACTATCAGCATTTGACCTGCTGAGCCAAACGTGTCTCTGTAAATTTGCCAGAACCCAAGCACCACTTGAACTATGAACAACTCTAGAGGCTCTGATATGCTGACAGGCCTGTCATTAAAACGAATCAGATAATCACTGAAAAATACAGAGAAGCAGAAATCAAATCACCATATCATGACAGCCTCAGCAGCAGGCTTGCCAATCCCAGCAACGTTACATGTGATGCACAAGAGAAGGGCAGCAGGACAAAATGCCATGACAGGAATGAGAATTATATGCAGAGCAAACTCTTTATCTCCCATCAACCACTGCTTTTCTTTTAAATGTTAAAAATAGAACATTAAAGTTAAAATAGAATGTAAAGTTAAAGTAGCTTTTTCAGTCTTTGTCATGCAAAACATTAACAGCAGGTGAGGGAATCCAATTCATGCAGACCCAATTTACTAGAGGCACAACATTTATTGCGTCGGACTACAATTTCATATGAGAAAGTGCTTTGAGACTTCTGCAAGACCAATTGTAATCTTTTTGAAAATTAGATTAGGGTCAGAGAAGCAGGTTCAGGCCACAAATAAGCAGTATAAGTAGTTATAAGCCTATACATTCTCAAACTCACAGGCCTTAGATAAGGCCCTTAGTCATACTTCATACCAAACTGAGCCATAACATATAATCCTGTCCATTTCAGCATGTAGACTGAATCAAAAACAGGGACAAAATGCTATTGATCCTTCCAACTGACCACCATCTTGAAATCTACATTTCACACATCAAACAGTGGAGCTTTTAGTTGCCATGGTGAATGCATTACTGATCCCCACTGGCACCGAAACACATTATGGCTGCTTCTTTACAGACACACATCCAGTGAGCAAACCAAACCCACAGTAACGGTACTTCATGCCACGCCACCTCCATCCTAGTCCTTATAAACTGCCTGTTGGGACTCCACAAACACACAATTATCCTGCGTTATTTCAGTCAAGGGCTTGGAGGGGTCTCCAGCAACCGTCTGTGTGTGTGCAGCCGAACCACTCAACTGAGGCAAAACAGTCCAGTAGTGATTATCCGTTACTGCTATAAAAAGACCAATGTAGAGCACTAACAAGAGTATGTTATTAAGAAAAAGAATGAAACAAAGAAATCCAACATTTGCTGTATTCTGGTTTATGCTATTTGTTTATTAGGAAGAGATAATGAGAGATATTCAACAAGGACTTAGGCTAGACTAATTATTATTATAGCACAAATGTTGCATGATAAGAAAAAAAGCAAAGTGTAATCTGTTTCCATCATTTTCTGTGCATCTCAAACCCAAAAAACAGGCCTGCAAGTCTGTCGATTCAATTAAGTCGATTCTTAAGTTTAAGACAGATGGCAAAAGGAAACACCCCTCTTTCTGAAATTGTGCAAGCTGGCAAAGACAGACAGCCAAAAAAGCTTGGACTTGTAATAATTTCTCACATTTCCTTAATGGAATTGCAGGATCACAAAACAATTCCACTAAGGCAATGTTGAGTAGCAGCAAATCTGAATGGCACAGAATTCAAAAGATGACCAGACGTGAGCTGAATATCACTAACTTGAGATCACAATGAAGCAGTACATTAAAACATTTTGTATTATTTTTAAAGAAATTCATACTTTTATTCAGCAAGGATGCATTACATAGATCAAAA
Source organism: Pimephales promelas (assembly GCF_016745375.1). Next base: position 7,371,027 of record NW_024121166.1, read on the forward strand.
GTGACAGTCAAGACATTTAATGTAAAAAAAGATTTGTATTAATCTATTACATAAAATCATCATGGTTATCTATTTTTTCCTTGATAGTGATTTAAAACAGGTATATTTTATTGGAAATAAGGTTGCTATGCTATCAAAATTTTAGATACCAGTGAAATCACAATTCACAACAAGTCTAACCAAACCCAAACTTTTCAGTATTATTATGTATATTAGGCTGTTCAGTGAACCTAATACAAGCTATAACATGCAACCATACATGACACCTGTCAAATAACTAGAGGGAGTGTACAGCAAACTGGGCACAATAGCTTAAACCTTAACGATTAAAGTACATCCAAAGTACACACGGTGCCACATTTATTCAAAGCATTCACACCTTGATAAGAAACATGCATACACCTGCCTCTTCAGCATGTTTAGTCTATGCCTGCTTGCAAGGTATTGTTATTGCAGTCGTTATATTAGTGCATGTAACATTATTGTTGCATACCGCTTTGGACTAACATTATAAAGATGACCAAATATACTGCAGTAGTGATAATTACATTCACATCACAACATTACAGACCATCACAGAGTCCCAACGGAATGAGCAGTGTCGGGTCTGCATGCAAAGAATTAGCTGACCTACATTTGAGACCAGTTCAGCACAGGTACCGGTCCAAATCTTTAACTCGCCCATAATGACTGCATGTTTTATAACGTTAGCTTAATAAATGTCAAACATCTCGTTTTTCATAACCTTGAAGCAATAGCACATATGTTGTCTAGGTTAAGCTTCATTATTATGTTTAAAGACAACCAAGGTGCTTGACAATCTGAAGCTCGTTTGAATACTAAACGTTTCTGTTTAGTATGTACAATCATACATAGCTAAGTTAACCCCAAATATGCCATCTAGGTAAGTAGTTCACTAGGTTTTGAAACACAGCCCTCATCACCCTTATTCTCAACCGGTATGCAAAAAAACCGACAATATGAATGATGTAACGTTTATGTATTTACCCAAACCGAAGTGGATATGGCAAGGTCAACCTTAAACTTAACGTTTATAGATGATAAAATAGAGATTTATGTTGACACGGGCGTTAGCCAACTGTTGCTAGCTAACATGACATTGATGTAACGACGTGTTGATTCGCCGACAACATACACCTATAACGACCCGCTAAAACAGACCTGGGCCGGTAATTTCTTGTATTTACAGCAATAAATACGGTTACCCAATTCACACTGCTGGAGCTGTAGATATATTCACGACCAATTAAGAAAAAACAGAAGCTGAAGTATTCCTCCAACGGCCGCGTCCGCCATTTTGAGACACCGAGAAAAGGAGGCGCAAAAATTACATCAACAGCTTTTCTACCGGCGAATTTTTATCTAGCATAGCTAACCACAAAGGGAGAAACAAAAGGGATGTTCTTACCTTACAGAGTTAGCGCAAAATGTTACTCCTCAGACGACGGTCGTAAGGGACGAAATGCGTGTTATTTTCGTGTTGAGAAGGGGGGCTGAAGTCTCGGGGTCTGCCTCCTTGCAGCGCCGCATTCGACTCTACATAGCACGGGAGCGCGCATGGGCTGACTTCAGCAGGCGGACGCGCGCACGCCCTTCAATCTCACGCCCTCCTTTCGAAAACTGTGGGCGTTACTTGAATAAATATTCAGCTCGTCGCAAAAAATGGACCGTGAAAAATGATTTCTTTACATGACCCACATCAATGAACTTTAATCTGAGTACAATCAGACCGCGTGGCGTTTGTTAGAGTCACTAGTGTCATTCTCAAGTCAGATGCACAAACCAGTTAACATTGTGATTCAGGCTTTGAAGGTAACTTCCCAGCCTCATGATGCAAATTATTTATATTGATACATCTATTAGGAGTAATAATACAAACTTTAAGTAAATACAAACTTTAGTTCCTCTGAAAGAAAATTTAGACAATACCGAAAACAAAGTGTCCTGCGTTTAGACATACACAATATTTCAATGAATAGGCCTATAATCACATTGTTTTCTAGTTTCTTTATTCATTTTATTACAAAAGGATACTCAGACCAAAAATAATTAGATTGTTATTTAGAAGAACTGACATTAATGTACCACTCATTAAAGAAACCAAAACAGACACACAAAGGACATGACAAATATTTCATGTCGAAAACAGGGAATTCAAAACAACAACAAAAAAAAGAAAAGAAATTCAGACATCCTGGGGTCTGTTTGTTAGACAGATGACAGCTTTAAGATAGATGACATTGAGACTGAGCACTATACATTGCTCTAAATTAATACATTAAAAAAATGTACGTTCTAGTTTATAATCTAGTTTTATGCAGATTATTTTAGAGCAAATGTAACTAAATGTGCTGCAGACTGAGTGTGGCAGGTGTCATAATTGTCATAATCATTTGCTAACATAAGATATTTAAATGAATTAAGCCTTAAAGTCTCTGACCTTAAAAAAATGTTCTCAGTTATCTTCAAACTATTTAAAATTCCAAAAATTAACTTGTTTTCTTTGTTAGGCCTTCACACAGAAACATTTTGTGATTAAACTGTAATTTAAATATTTTACCCAGGAAGACATTCAAGACACTTTAAATTCAGAAAGGAAAAAAATAATACAAATACCTGCCATTTTGTTTTTACATCTGGTGTAAATAAAACCCAAACCTTTCCAAAAAAAAAAAAAAAACACTAAACATCTCAATTACATTAAATTGGTTTGTCATGCAAGCAGTTATTGAAATCTTGTTGGACATGTTGATTTACTACATGAACACATCACAGATTTAGTGAACATTATTATGAAAATGACTTTGCGGCTAAATTCAAAACGGTTTTAATCTACCAATTTGTTCTCTGTGAGATGTGTAACTATAGAAGCATAAAGATATTCAATTAAGATCATACTTAACAATCTTGACTGCAGATTGTTTACTTGTTATTTTTATAGACCACAGCCCAGGAAAAACCTGCAGGTTAAGTACCAGGCTCAAGAACACAGACACAGGATTTTCTCATTAACCCTTCAGTTCAAAGGTCATACTTATTTGACACCGAACTTGAGATGCATCTGTTACCAACTCAGAGCTTTAACCACTAAGCTACCACCATCACGTCAACAGAAAATCAGTCAAGTTTCTAATAAGTTTTGGGTGTTAATACCTTTTTAACTCTTTCGATTCCAGCACTTGTTTCGTTTCAAATGTAGTTCTCATATTATAATGTAATGCATCAAAAAATTAGTTTATGTCCATTATCAATCGAATATATTGACTGCAGCACACCCATGTGGCACCTAAGGGTACTGAAATAGACATTCAATGACTTCTGTCCAACATCCAAGCTTTCGCATTACAAAAATCTACTGATGGCCATTGATGAATTGACAATTTAAAAAAAAAAAAAAGTACAGTTTTCAGACATTTTGACTTAAATAAGCACACATCTCACACACTATTAGATATTCTTGCTCATAAATATCATTTACCAGTAAAATTGTTTTTTCCCCACCAATTTTCAGAGACAAACCATTTTGTTAACAATTTTACTTTTTGTTTTATAGAGAAATACAACCAGGCTAGCCGTTTTCTTGCATCCATGTACATAATCCAAGGTGCACTTAGTTCCAGCATATTGCTTCATACACAGCAACAATTTTGACATTTGCAGGACACACACAAAGCATGTATACAAGCAAACACATCACCCTTGATCGTCTTTTCTTTTCTTTTTTTTTGGTAAGTTGCATCAAAGCAGCCAATCTTATTCCTCCTTTGGTGGTACTATTTGAAAACCACTCAAAAATTCAGCACTGGAAAGTGCAATAAATACTGCTAGGGAGAAACACGAGGCTCGCAAGTTCCTGAACGGGGTGCTAAATTATTCTGGAGAATATATTGATCTTGTTTCAAAAACCACATTTACAAGTACCACATTTTCACCATCTTCGTCTTAGCAGGTTGCATGAGTCCATGCGTTATCAATAATGTATGTATAAAAATATCATCACAATATTGTTCTGTTGCAGCAGCTTTGGAGGAATCCTCAGAATCCATTTCAGCACTAGCATGGACAACAATAAAGAGACGTACATACATAGACACGCACACATACACACGTTTAAAGTGAAAAAGAGTTTCAACACAACAGTCTAATTCAAACTGGACATTTCAAATCAGTATTTCAATCAAAACGAATCAAGCTCCCGTCCAACCCCCATGACAAAGCTTTATACAGCTTCCAAATGTATTTCTATAAAACATACATGGCTTAAATTAACGTTTACTTGAAAGATCTAATAGCTTCTCATGTACTTTTACAAAAAGATTCCTTGTTTTACAGACACCACCAATCTTAAATGACTGGATGAGAACACGCATCTGTAAAGTTGCATTGATCTGATTTTGTCTAAAGGCAGAAGCCATGGAGAGCGCAGAAATAACGTATGGGACACAATACTACCATTCGGTCCTGAGACTAGACCTCTAAAGTGTACATTCTTAAGCCCATGATTCTCATATGTCTATCTCTGTTGAATTGTACGGTGAACGTATCTCATCTGGCGAGCAGTGTAGAAATCACCTGAGTTTTCAGAAAAGGATGTTTTTAGGATCTCTCTACACTCGTGGGTTGGTTTGGGACGGATTGTGGTTTATCCTGGGCTCAGATGAGAAGGTATGAGATGGGGTTGATGGGTGGATGGATAAGGCTCTGGTATAAAATGTCATGGTCTTCCTTGCTCACCACCAGCCTCATCTCTGCAAACTCAGAGGGGAAGGACTCCATTCTCTCCTGCTTCCTCCTCTGGTAGACCTCGAGGGGTCATGTTGTTGAATTGCACGTGTAAAACATCTGCTTTCATTCTCTTTACAGCTATAAACTACACTCTGTACACTTTATTTGTCACCTGTTCCTGGTCCTCCCTTCCCCATTATGCTCAAATTGAATTGGTTAGATTAGACAGCTCAGTTCTCAGGTCCACTGGTTCATACAGATGGCTGCTGCATCGTGTCCTCCTCATATGGAGAGGGGCTGTATGGTTGGGTCTTTTAATCATCCACTGGCAGCTTGTCATCCAGCTCTAACTGACTACCCTGCTGCTCCTCAATTTTTCCAGAATCCTGCATCAGCTGCCGCCTCTGCACCTCGGCCTTCAGATTTTCCAGGTCTTTTTGGCTGTGTGAAGAAATGAATGGCTTGAATTGATATATAATTAATTATACATTATTATAATTTAAAAAGGTTTCTATTTGAATATATTTGAAAATGTAATTTATTCCAGTAATGCTAATCTGAATTTAACACTGAAGACTAGAGTAATGATTAATACAGCATTGGTGAGCATAAGAGACTTCTTTTCTTTTGAAAATTTTGAATGGCTAGTTAATATATATATATATATATATATATATATATATATTAATTAGCCGAGTATTTCTTCCACTGGGGGTGGTGATGACGCATACACACACAGTATGCATATATGCATATCTCACAAGGATAGTTATTACATGTTGTGTTATGATTATGTTGAAAAATATATTATATGCTTAAAATGATTATGTTGAAAAATCTATTATATGCTTAAAATGTTTAAAATGACACAAAAAAAAAATTGTCAAAACAAAATGTTTGGTTCGCTTTAGATAAAAGTTTATCTAAAGTTTTTGTAAAATAATTATATGCCTTTTCACTCTGGGTAAAAATGGACTACAATTATATAACAAAATATTTAAAAGACTGACTTTAAACTGACGACTAAAAGCGGTGTAAACTTTTACTCACCTGAGAGGAATAAAGATGATGCCATTGATGATATTAAGCTGTTCCAGAACACTGGCCATGTTTGGTGCCGTAAACTACAGAGAGAGAAAAATAAACCATCAACAAAGATCCTGAAAAGATGCAACAATGTTTAGCCACCGAGGCTCAGGACAGCTAAGGTGTGACTGACTTTGAGGGGCATTATGCTAGCGTTTGATCCATTCTTGTAGATCTCGTTCATGGTTCTCTGTAGAGCCACAGCCTGCTGTGTGAGGTACTTCAGGTACTCAGAGCTCTCCTTCGTCTTCTCGTGGCCTTCACCAACCTTAAACAAAAGTGTATTGTGTTGTTATTAACATCTATTATGATATTATCAGTGCACTACAAGTTCATTATTAAAATCAGCCTTTTATTTGTGTAGCGTTTTAAATTGCAAAGGTTTGTACAACCAATTGTAAGATTAAAAGTGCAGTCAGATTTACCATTATTTGTGAATTTTCACGAGTGAAATCAATAGGAATCTACAACATGCAATCAAAACATTTCCCCACGGCTTCAATATGGTCACATGAATTTGGTGCATTGACCAACAGAAGGCTGATCTGATCTAATAGTGACTTCTGTGTGAGTAGTGCTTCATAAAATTGGTACACTATAGATAATGGACAATGGACTTTCTTTGGCTACAAAATTTTATGGAATTTTACTAACAAAACTGCACCTTAAATGTATCATTAAAATTCAATCTATATGGGATAGCAGGTCTGATATACTGTACATGTAAGGTTGAGTGTACCTGGTTCTTGTATATGGTATAACCCTCCTTCTCATGCTGCAGTGCAGAGCGAAACTCAGCTTTGCTCTCATAAACTCTGGCCACCAGGTGATGACTACAGAAAAACAGAGGATGAACATTACTACACATTTTGACTGCATATAACACCAATGATTTGAACTAGGCCTGGGTTGGCAACATTGATTAGTTTGATGAACCAATATCGCTTCTTAAATCCCAAGAATTGATCTTTTAGTCGCAGCTGTTTTCTGTTGATGCATGAACAAAACTTCACTGATCGTTATTTGTAGCGCACCCCCCATTCAATAATTGTAATAAGCTTGTAACATGATATGAAACAGTCTTAGCTTTGAAATTGTCGATTTTATCTGGAAATTCAAATAATAAATGCCGTCTTGGCATTCTTTAATATGCCGTGAAAGTTCAAGCGGCAAGTGGGCCGATTATCTCTTCCACTTTATGACTAGTTATAGCATAAACATGAAGGAACATCAGAAGATAAGTCAAAAGAGACAAAACTTACTGTAATGCATCATGTCTCATGTAATCACTCAAACAGTGTTTCAGCCACAGAAAGACATCAATAAACAGCTTGTAAACAGTTACACAACTACATTTACCTCAGAAAAGCCATTTAAAATGTCCATAACTCGCTAATCAGCGTGAAAAATAGAGGAACATTTTGAAAAAAAATATGCACTATATTGCACATTCATTATATTTTTTACACACCTTTAAGTGATGTCTCATTTATTGTATGTTTGAATAAATCTGTCATGAAAACAAGTTGATAGCAACCATTTAAATGTTTATATTTGAATAACAAATTGGAGTAGAAACAATTATATCATTAAAAAGTTGCCATTTAAATGTCTGTATACAGGACTGTTTTTATTTGAGGTTGTTAATTTTAACCTTTTACATTACGTACCAACTGACAGAATTGCTTCAGATGAGCGATTGAAAGATTGTATTGTGCCAGACATAGCCAAACGAATCAATATTGAATATAATTGAATTGCAATCAAATCAAATGCATTGTGAAATCTGTGTCAATAACCAGGTCTAGTTTGAACTAGTGTGTAAACAGACATATGTACCTGAGGGCTACTTTCAAGGATCGTGTTCCATGGTATTTTGAATTGATGGCCAGGGCGTTCTCCAGGAAACGCAGAGACAGGTCATACTCCATCACACCATGAAGCACCAGACCAATATTGCTCTGGGTCAAAGACAAAAGATCACAGTGAGACGTTGTAATTGTTCCACTTGCCTCAACTAAGTGACAAGACTTCAATTTCCTCTCGTTGACAATTCAGGGATAACATCATCAACAAAAGAAGGTCAGAACAGGATGGCCAGAGGTTAAAGCTGCAGTCCATTGCTTTTTTGGGGGTTAAAAATTATCCAAAATACATATTTGTGAAAATACATAACAAGCCAGTGTTCAAAACTATCTGCTTGCTATAGCTTGATTCAAAGCGGCAAGCTTGTAATAATATTTTTAATTCCAGTAGTACTGGTGGATTTCCGCTGGAGATTCGAGCAGGTCTTTGCGTCATTATGTCACCCCTGTACACATAAAGAAGGAGTCTCAGCTAGTATAAGCTAAATTGCGCAAGGATACTGGAGGGGGAGATTTATAGCCTTTTCTCACAACACTTGATATAATTAAACTTATCAGTTTGACGGCAGGTCCAGAAAGGTTCAAACGACGATCCCCAGTGACAACAGATTCACTCTTTTTAAAATGCAAAAGACTCGGAGTGGCTACAGAAAAAACAGAGACCGCAACCAGACTCATGTGAAAACAAGGATACATATTGGAAGGACATTACGGGCCAATCCCAATTCTACCCCTTACCCCTTCACTTTCCCCTTCCCCTCCGTTTTGCGCGTCCACGTGAAGGGGTAGGGCTGTCCCAATTCTCTTTTGGTTGGAGGGGGAGGGCTAGGGTGAAGGGCCAGATAGCCCTTCAAACGAAGATTTTTCGGGAGCACACTTCAAACGAAGGGGTATGAGAAGTGTCACTGCTAACCCAGGCTGGCTGCCCAAGCGACAAAGGAGACCCATAAATTTAAGTATTTGTGGCTTTAATAAGTATTATAACGACAAATAATGATTTGCTTTATGTTACATTCAATATTGTGTTCATATTTACGGTCAGTTTCTTCACAGAAACGTTTGTAAAAAAAAAAAAAAAAAAAAAAAAAAAAATCGCTAAAATTACTGTAGTTTGCTAACGATAGTCCCGCAACATATTTTCGTCGTCTCCGTTGTTTCCTGCGAACTTCACAAGATGCAAGAACCCACGCGACTGAGATAACTGCAACTGTCGACGGGATCTTGGAAGTTGTGATAAACATCGGCGCATCTCCTGTGACGTAGGCGCTAGCGACGACTTATAATGACGTTTAACGGAGGCGTAGTGGTGTCCCATTTCTTAGGGGAATATATCACCCCTACACATTGCCACTCTGTTTCAAGGGTCAAGGGGAAGGCGAAGGGGTAGGGCTAGGGGAAAGGGAAGGGGTAAGGGGTAGAATTGGGATTGGCCCTACGTGTAGTCACGCAATGCTGATGTTGTTAACATTAACAATTTGAGAACAAAGTATAGTTTTGTGTGATATGATAACTTATAAGCGATTGTTGATTCTGAATGCCAGTATCTACACCGGCACATTGATTGACAGTTGCACACTCTCCTCAAACATCGTGTTCATCCGCGTTGTGCCGTGATGGCGACAAAGAGGAAAAACGCCGGACTGCAGCTTTAAGTATCAAAGCATAATAAATAGTTTAGTATATAGTCTAATAAAAGTTTTAGGCTTACGTCAAGCAGGGCCATTTCAGGATGGTCCTCCCCACACACCACGAGCATGAGGTAGCGAGCGCGGTATAGCAGCTTCAAGGCAGTGGACAGCTGGCCGTTGGCAAAGCAGTACAAAGCTAAGTGCATCTGTGGAGAACAAACATGGAACATTTAGAGATCACAGAGACTCATTTATTGGTTTGAGGTTCATTTATTGTTTTAACTTGACTTTGTAGCATTTGTACATTTTCTGAGTGGTAGCCAGTATCAGATCTGAATATCTGCTAGCACATTTCTAGGTGATAGCTATAGCAATACAAGTTCTTCAATGCTTGTCTACGTGATTTCCTTTCCAGTTTTATCATTCGTTTATCCTATGTCTTATCCCTTAGAAAAGTAACAGCGCACCACGTGATTTAAGAGAATAGGGTTTGTTTAAAGTAAGACAAATAGAACGAACAAATAAAATATGTACAGAAAATGATGTGACTACTTACATATTCTTGAATAGTGTTGGGGTGTTCAATACCCAGTGCTCTCTCACTCATCAGGACAGCCTTCTGCTGATTGCTCAGAGCCTTGAAAAGATGGGGAGAAAAAAAATCAGCATCACTAAATCCTAAAGAATTATCAATAAACAAGTCTTTTTTTATTATTATATTACATTTTTATAATATTAGTTCACACTTTCAATTAATAATATCAAATTATTTAGCATTCATTTTAAAATAGAAATCTTTTATAATATTATAAATGTCTTCAGTCACTTTTGATCAATGTAATGGATCCTTGCTGAACAATCTTACTAACCCCAAACTTTTGAACGGTAGTGTACATTTATCTACAAAATTAATCACAAGAAATTAAACACGAGTATAAAATATAAAGTTTTTTTAAAGGGATATTTCACCTCTGGAAAGATGAATGTGTATTTAAATTGGGTCATTTATGTAGTAGAAATGTGAAATTATTTTAGAAGCTGGTGCCTTCTAAACTGAGAAAAGCCATAAAATTTATTTTTGGCTTATGTGGATGAAAGACAACAACTCCCAGAATGCACTTGCTTTACTGCCCTATGAGGCCACTCCCAAGACACGCCTATCGGTCACAGAGGACAGTATCAGAAGAAATGCTACAACTAGGCTACTAGTTGACTCGAAACTGAAAAGACGCCATTTTATCGTGAGATCCCACCCCACATGGGCAGGTTGAAAAAAAGCCGGCCAAAAAAGCCTACAATGACGCAAAAGTTTTGCGTCATTGGTAAGTTTTTTTCCCAGACACACAATACAGAAATCTCCCGTCTCAGAGGTACATGAGGGAGGGAAGCATGGTCATTCGAAAATACTACCGGGTTTCTACTGATACAAAGCTTAATGTTAATCGAGGAAGTATCCCTTTAAATCATTTTATGACAAACTCATTCATTTTTATCCAAACATGTGAATTGTAACAGTTTGTAGGATGTACCTCAGGGTGATCACCCATGATGTAGTTGAGTCGGGCCAGAAGGCGCAGACAGGCACAGATCTCCACATGCATGGCTCCATACACATTGTTGAAGAGGTTCAATGCCTCGTTGATGAGCTCACAGCCCTCTTTTAAGAAGCCTATGAAACGAGGAAATATCAATCAGCATAACAAACCCATTGTATGTGTAGTTTCATTGATGATGTGTCGTAAAGTACCTTGCTGAACCTTGGCCTGCCCGCTTTGGAAGAAATGGAAGGCATCTGAGGCTTTGGGGTTGACGTGCTTCACAACAGGGAAGATATTCAGGATGTCCTCCTCGGTGAAGGCTGGCTTGTGGCGGCTGTCAAAGTTGTACTCCTTTATTAAGATCTGCAGGGGAAGCACAAAGGAAAGCCTTGTCACTACCGGCCTGACGGAGAACCTCAGAGACACGTAGCAAGATCGATAACAGCACTACCTGAATGCCAGTCTTGATTGATATCTCCCTCAGCAGTGTGATCTTCTGCAAGTTGTACTTCTCCACTGCTTGGTCCACACTTTCACTGCGAAACAAAAGCACAACACCATTAAAGCCGTGGTACAACTAGTAACAACAAAACTTTGTATTTTATTATACTACATATACTACATTATATATATATATATATATATATAGTTCTCACCATTGCAGATTAAAGTGATAGTAGCTTTGTGCCTCAGAGGTAATGTTCTTCCACAGCTCACTGGGTGTCAGGCTGGCCCAGGTCGTGTTGTCTCCTCCACCAGGGACACGGTTACGTCTCTTGCGGTTCTTTCTGCGGGACACCAGCTCATCTGCAGGAAGGTGAGCCACTGCATCTGGGAAAGAACTCAAGAAGCAGTTCAGGAAGTGGCTCACCGCAGCGGATAAAGCAGAGAGCTCCACACCCTGCAAATCCAAAAAAATACGAGCATTAACACAAAGGTAAATACTTCTTAAGTAATAAACAGTACAATGGTTCAGCAATTGTTCTTTTTTTGGAAAAGTTTCAAGATGCATAACATAAATCAAAAATGAATGCCATAAATCAACAATCCCATTTAACTACCATGGTAAAGAGATATACTTATCATTTATATCTAGATATGAACACTATAGTTCAAAAATGTTGAGTCATTTAAAAAGAAAATAAATGTTATATTCAGCAAGGATGCAATAAATTGATCAAAAGTGAAAGCACACACATTTATAATGATTTCTATTTCAAAGAAATGCTGTTCTTTGAAAATTTTTATATATGATTAAAATCTTCTTAAAAGGTATCAGTTTCCACAAAATATAATGCATCACAAACATTTTCAACAAAACTTAAAAATGTTTCTTGAGCAGCAAATCAGCATATTAGAAAGATTTCTGAAGGATAATGTGACACTGATTCAGCTTTGATAAAATAATAAAATGGAATGAAAAATTAAAATATATTATAAAATCAAAATAAATATATAAATTTAAATCATATTTAAATAAAAAAAAATATATAGTAAATTACGTTTAGAAATATTACAATCAAATAAATACAGGCTTGAGCATAAGAGACTTCTTTCAAAAACATTTAGAAAAACCTTACCAAAGCCCAAACCTTTGAATAGTAATATGCATGCATGCCAAAAAAAAAAAAAAAAAAGTAATAAGCATGTACCATGATATTCCTGTCAATGTACCAAAGTAGTAACTTACCTGAAGATATGTTTTGAAGATATGCTTTGCACATCTGGTGATCAGCTCACTGATACCTATTCTCTGCATAAACACAAATTAAATATATGGTCTTTATTATATATTACAAAAAAGTTATATTTTTATAAGTTAAAAAAAGTTATAAGTTCTAATATATATATATATATATATATATTTTTTTTTTGTAACATTAAAATATCAGGTGCACTTTATTTTACAGTATATGCACTTGAGTGTAGAAAGTACCCAGGAATATAAGGCAACAAAATTAACGTGGTTAAGGTTATGTTGTAGGTGCAAGGTCAGTACCTAATTATAGCAATAACTATAATAAGTACATACTATGTACATGTGGAACGGGACTGTAAAATAAAGTGCTACCGAATCATCCTTCACTTACATAGATGTGTTCAAGTTGTGCTTTTGACGGCATGTTGTCCACAAACTCCAGCACAGTACCAAGATAACGTATATTAATGCCACGCTGATGAAGGGCTTCTATCATTGTTGCACCATCCATAGGCAAAGTGCTGTGATCTAAACAGTCTTTTACCTGCACACAAAGATAAAAAAAAAAAACATTTAGGTCAGCAGTCAAATTATTATATTCTAAAAACACTTTCAAAGGCATCTATGCCTTTGTACATGTTATCTAAAATAAGTATGTGCAACAATATAATATTAATGTGTCAAGCTGCTATGTTGCTTGGAAACTGCAAACAGCACATGATTTCATATCAGTGAATCATATCATTTAGGATGAATGGCCTATTGGTGGAATATTGTTTTAATATTTATTTAAAAGTGGGTTATTTTATCATATTGCAATATACCTGCAAGTTTATAATAATAATAAGCCACTTAAGGGAGTGCATTCAGATTACTTTCCCACAGCCTGTGATAGATTATTGCTTTAATATACATGTTTTTTGTTTTGTTTTGAGAAAGCAGGTGTTCACTAACAAAAGAAGGGATCTGGCAGGACACTAGGAAGGCTGCCGCCTCTTTGAGAAGCTGCTTCTGTTTCTTGATGTCCTCAGCACTGTCATCTGGGAAGCGGACTCCTGTAAGAGATGGATGAGGTCATGTGACCAAGTTTGCCCATACTGTCAAAAAGATAAATCACACACAAAAAAAATATACTATACCTGGAGAGAAGATATCTGGATTGAAGCGAATGTCGAAAGAGGTGTTGCTGATAGAGCCTACAGCTTTACAGGCGTTGAGGACCACCTCTCTGCTTTTAGGGTCTGTGTAAAGGCAAATGTTCCACAAAATGTCAACAAATAAAAAAAAACACACACTAAAATAAATAATAATAAAAAAAAAAAAAACAATCACAAACGATTGACAACCATAATAGGGTGTTTGGTTGAATCAGAGGTTTTCAAACTGGTGGTCTACAAAAGACTTCATAAATTTAAAGGGGTCATGAACGGCAATTATATATTCTTATAAAATATTTCCTGAAGTGTAATTGTTAGTATGATTTTTACATCAAAAATTAATGTAAAAAAATGTAAAAAAATATTTTTTTACTCTGATTTTAGCCCACCGTTTTGAACACTTTGTTGGCGTGTCTGTTTTAAGACTCCAGTGTAAACGCTCACTTTTGTGATTGGCTAACATCTTTGCATTTGAAATAAGTATTACATGTGGACATGTGTTACATGTGTAGTACACTTGTACTACATTTTTACTATTACAGCTGTCAAGATAAACTAACCATGAAAAGTATTGATAGCATTATATTTAGATCTACTCACGTCGTTTTTGGACTAACGGGGAAGTTTTGAGTTCTGAAACTTGCTGTTTTGAGTTCTGAAACTTGCTGTTTTGATAGCACAAATGATCTCTTACATGTCAAAAGATCTCTCAAATCGCGATTTCTCAAATCATGACCTCTTTAAAATCATCTAAGTATAATCCATGGAAATTGACAAACATTAAAATATATTCAAAATAATACATTTGAATATTAAAACATCTATATAAAGTTTGAAAAACCCTGGTTTCAATTATTAGAATAATTAACAACGGGGTTATAAAACAAATAATCACCACACGTTAATCCAACACACAATAAATTCATTTGGTTTGAATTGGAAAAATCTCAGGTTTTCTAATCACCACAGAGAAAGATTAGAAGGGAGAGTGTTGACAGGTGGAAGACGTGGGGATAATAAACTGAAATCCCAACACAGTGGAGCCAGATTACTATATAGCCAATCTAGGAGATCCTCGTCTCCGTTAATGAGTCTCAGAGAGAACATGAGCACACAGCAAGAGGAGAGATGCACTGAATACACACAGATAGCAAAAGTAAAAGACAACAGCAGGGCATATCTAATGAGTTGATGACAGAACTCAGATGAAGCTAAGATAAGAAAAGGCGGGGGGGGGGGGGGACCCCAATATGAGTGCATGTCTCTGCCAGCTCTTGCTCTTGTTCCCTCTCATGCTCTTTTCGGTCGCTCACAGGACGTACCAATACCTGATCCATCTTCCGCTGCTAAGGACTCGGCCAGCTCTTTAGCTTGGGCAAGTCCAGGAATTATTTCATCAGCTTCCTTACCCTCCAAGAGACTATCACACCCTCCATTCTGCCTCTCTGGAGCTGAAGGCTCATGAGTACCGTTGGTGTTTGCCGTAGGAACTTGGGCTGCCTGGTTCTCAGGAGCAGAGTTTTCGGACACAGTGTTTGACTCTGAGTCATTAGGGGTCAGAGTGGATTCAGACTCAGAGGAAGTTGGAGAGGTTGGTTTGTCGTCAGGAACCTTTTCAGATGCTTCAAGAGCCTGCGGTTTGCTTTCAGACTCCACATCTGCAGTGCTCGTGTCATGCAGGGCTGCGGCCTTGTCTTTGTTTGCTTTCTGCTGCATTAGCTGGAGTGCGGCCATCTTCATGAAGAGGAGATATCTGAGGCACAAGAGAATGACATGTTTACACCCACTGACAAACTAGCCTTCAGGACATTCAAGAAATATGCAATTAAGGAGAAAATTAAATACTTAAAACATAATAAAATCTCTAATTCACACACATTTTCTAAGTTTTTTTTTTTTTTTTTTTAATTTTTGAATGGTTATATTTCTATTAATAATAGTATTAGTAACTATTACAAAAATCACTAACTAAACTAAAATATATTTAAATATTTACTTTCTATTTTTTGAAAAAGTCACTAAGAATAAAAAAATATAATATTAACAGTAATATCATTATTATTTTACCTTTAACTATTAACAAAATTTAACAGTGGGTGGTGATAGCGCAGTGGATAAGACAAATGTAAATGTAAAATATATTTGTAAATTAGATAATTATAAAATTATATAAGTGCAATTATTATAATATATATGTAAATTATATATACACACACACACAAATTACTAATATAAGTTATTAATAATATTAAAAATAATTAGTAGTAAAAATAGCACAAAATTAATGGTAAAATGGGTTAAAAAATATTTACCTTTTACTTTTAAACTAGTTACAAATAATAATTTGTATTATTCTTATTATATTATTAGTAATTTATCTAACAATGAATATAATAGTTACAAACGATTTTTCATACCTATTTTTCTTTAATTTTATACTAGTAGTTACTTCTATATTTATAATAATAAAAATCATCATAATTCATATTTTTATCATTAATTATAATATTAATTCTATTAATTATATATAATTTATATAAATAAAAATATTATTTATATAAATTATATATTTATATAAATATATATAATAAAAATCATCATCATGATTCATATTTTTATATGATATAATGATTTATATGATTTATCATATATCATGATTAACAACAAAGTATGTGGCTTCATTCTTATGAGATAATTTTACTAAAAAACTGAAAGTGGTACACAAACCATACTTCCATTACACAACAAATGGGAGATCAACTTTACTCTACTTTACATGTTGATCAAGTAGCAGGAACACACCTGTGCTCTACAAAGGCCTCAATGAGCTCCTGGCGCAAGCAAGCCAGGCGATGGCGATGTAGCCGGGGGAAACCCAGCTTCTGGCTCTCGGCCGTGAGCTCTTCTCCTTCCACTGGCAGGAAGTTGAGGTCAGGAGGGAAGGTACGCAATAGGTCCAGGATGTAATGGCGCCCATCGTTGCCAATGATACCCTTACACTCCACAGAGGAGCAAAGCTCTACAGAAGCGTCTTTCTCGTTGAGCACATCATGCCGCTGCACCTTCAGAGGGCGGCTGGTCTTCTCCAAAAACTCCAGATACTTGGGATGGGACACTACGGTCTTACCAAAGTCAATGGAGCCATAGATGACACTCTGCTCTTGCTCCCGCTCCAAGATGCCAGGAATGATGGACTGAGCGGTTACACGATAACCTCTGTAGTCCACCACCACCGTGCCCAGGGTGTAGAGCCCCTCCACATCCACAGCACTGTATGCCCTCACCCCATTCAAGTCGTTGGTGGGGGCGGCGTGGGCGGCAGCGTCCCCGCCCAGCTCCTTGTAGTGGTCACGTACGTCAAAGCCCAAGCTGAAGAAAATGTTGTTCCAGATGAACATCTGCATTCGCGTCTCCTCTCCAGGATTGATCGCCATGACATTACCATCAATCACTGCCATCGCACCACGCGTCGCCGCAGCGGCAAAGTCACTATGAACCTGGGGAACAGAAGTGCGTTGGTGAGCAGAACAATTTATCAAGTGAAAACGACTTGTTCTGAAGCTAGTGCTGGTATGTTCACCTTGAATATGGCTCGTTCTCTCAGCAGACGCTCAGGGAGGTTCTTACGAGAAAGTTCTCTGGTTGTCTGGAGCTCCTCGTTCCAGTCTCTAGTCTATCATAGAGAACAAGAACATTTTAATAGCCCTATAAATTAAATGACTCAAAATTAAAACTTTGTAAGACATACTTGGCCAGGTATGTGCTCTTCATAACCCAGACGGGAGGTGTAGGCATCCTCAGCTCTCACACAGTCCATGGCATGGTCGATCTGTGGTGCAGTCCAGCTGTACACTTGGAAGGGAGTAGCTATTCTCTCAAACGGATGTCTTTGTACCCTATTATCAATAACATGACATAGCATAAATGAAGAACAAAATGCCTCTAAAACTGTGACACAAATAAACATTTACACCAGATGTTCTCAACTAGGGGGCCTCAGCAAACAAACAAAGGACGCCACGGGATGGCAATGTATTTAAATGAATACATTATTCAAATATTCTTGAACCTAAACTAAAATGATAATCAAGATGTAAACTGAAATCAAATAATAATTATTGTTTTTACTGAAGAACATGCGTTCTTAAAACTTTTGAAGTCACATAATGAATCATGATAATTCATTTAAATATCTTTCTGTTCCTGTAAATAAATTTTTTTGAAAACAAGCAGTTGTGTCATAACAACTACACCAGATTACCCTGAAGGGAGGATTTCTGATTTTGTGACCACATATGACCTGCGACTTCATAGCATTGATTATGCAATGATGACTTGCGATATCATAGCATTACTGTATGTTGATAATGCACAGTAAAGTAAGCTTGCATTCTGCTGCTCCCAAGTGTCCTTTGTCACACTGCTCAGTAGGATGTTAATATTAAGTGCAAACGTGGCCTAGCTGAGATAAAACGGTCATGATTCTTTAAACAGGCTAGAGCTGGTTTACACAAAAGGAGTTCTTTGTCAGTTTAATCCAAATATAAGTGAAAGATAAACTAAACTGGTATTAATAATGCATTACCTCTTCTTTTGCAGAGCAGTAAAGTTCTTCTTGAAGGTGGGGCTAATCTGACTCAGCAGTTCAACTAGAGAGTGGCTGAGGAAGCTGGGGTTGGCTGGCTTGGGGTTGAAGATATAAGTTGTGGACCTGCAACAAATCACCAATAATATTACAATTCTACACTATTTTGTCTAAATAAACATTTTACACGCTATAAATGAACATAGGCATCACAATATTATAATGTAAGAGAAAATGATTGAAATGATGCAGGCTGAAGGCTTCGACAAAAGCATACAACATTGGTTAACAACCTCGTAGCTCAAAGGCCCAGTTTTAAAGATTTAAATTATCATTGAAGGCAAGGTAGGCGATTTGTTCTATAATTTTTTTTTATGCTGGTTAAAAGTCGTTGTGTGGTCTAAATGTATTCATATGTATATACTAGGGAGTGGTATTGCATCCTTTAAATCTCCAAAAAGTCTTTAATTTTATTATATTTATAAAAGAAAGATAGGCTGTACCGAGTCTTTCCATAAAAAAAACGAGCGGTTGGAGGCATGCCGTGTGGGCGGAGCTAAATAATCACGAGTGCGCAAAGCTTTTGCGTTGAGAGTGTCTGGAAGCTGTGACATCCCAAAACACACAATGGCTAACAATCAGATTCAGCCATACATTTTTGATCCCGAATCAGATCCCGAGGCTGAAATTGAAGGCGAGCAGCAGCAGTAATGACTACAGCAGGACGTCTCTATGTGGTGTGTACTGGAACTGTATAATTTATATTTGCTTAACGGTTTTTGTAAATGACTAATTTTCACTTTATGTTGTTGTATTTATTTATTTATTTTGTGGGAAGTATACGCCTTATTCACGGTAGCGCCATCTTTGATTTTTAATGAGAATGAAAGCAAGGCTGTGAGGGATAGTCATGCATCTCTTCAATGGGCTGTACTGTTATTTAATGTGTTTTCAGATTGTTCTGCTCATGAAACACTGGAAAAATATCTTTCCAAGAAATTTCAGTTGACAAAAAAACTCCCTACAATGTAAGCTGTGGAAAATTGTAAGTAATCTAGGAGCTTTTTACAGCGGATGCCATTGGAAACACGGTAAGTCTATCCCTCACAGCCTCACTTTCATACCGGTCATGGCGCTGCTCTGAATAAGGTCTATAGTTTGATGCCGACCACAATAGAAAAAAAAACAGCCGAAACTTGTATCAACACGGAAGTAAGATTTACACAGGACCGAATTTTTTTTTTTCAAATGTATGCATTTCAATGTCAATATTATCAAAGGAGAAATGAATAGCAGCAGTCAGGTTTACAAACTGTGATGTGGGTTCATGTGTTTTAAAGAAGGCGTTTGAAGGCGCTCTGAAGGGAGGGTGGGATCTTAAGCTTTCAAAGCTAACATGCTATTGCAAGCCGCTCTGAAATTTGCCTACCTTACCTTTAAAAATTAAGTAAATTAATTGGATTTTTACTTCAGCAACCCAACTACTGCACTCTACAACTGATCATGAAATGCCACAATGACCCATCAGAATCAAGTATTCATATTAAATTCGCTTACTGATTGAGGTAGAATCCACGGGTGGAGGCAGTGATGCTGACGTGTCTGTCCTCAACAGTCACGATGTACAGATACATAAGGTCTCCGTGCATCTTCCTGTTGCCAGGCGGTGGGTTCCAGCCACTCATTGTCAAGACCTTCAGGCACTGCATAGGCTGTAGACAGAGAACAAGGCAAAAGTAAACTAAAATCTCAAAACAAAAGCAAGTCATGGCAAAAATCTGTAATCTACTCTGACCTTCCAGTCTTTATTCTGTGGCTGAAGGGGCACCAAAGGACGCTCTTTGCTGCCTGGCAGAATGTGTTCAGGTGGTGTGCAATCAATCTGCTCAAGTTCACTGCCCTTCTTTTTGCGTCTCCCAGTATCTGCGGATGGTAAGAGCAAACAGGCAATCGATTACCAGCTGTCAATCTCCTAGAAACCATTTAAGACCTCACATTCTTCCTGTCACAGACCTCCAAGATCTCCATCGGTGAAGACACTGAGGAACGAGAGGGAGTTGCAGTCCACTCCATTATAAGCGTCTGATGGATCAAGACTCTTCAGCAGGTCTCTGATGTGACGGACGTGAATACGAGCTTCACGCACTGTGTAGGGCTCTACACGGGTGAAAGAAACGTTGAAAGCTCAGTACCTTCAAATGAGACGTATACTTATGGTAGAAGGTCTCGAATTGTACCTTCGACCACTTTGAGAAGAGAGCCTTCCTGCAGGCCCTCAATGGACTTGAGCTCGGCAAAGTTGTCAAGTACATTTCCGTCGAGCTGTAAGGAAAAGCAGGTGCGGTGGCAGGTATCCTCGCGGTCCATCAGTACTTGATGGATCTCTTGCACCATCTCTTGTGGTGACACCTGAGTAGGAACCACAGATTTTGTTACAATATTTTGTTACCAATGTCTGTGATGTGAAGTCAGTGTAAGAACAGGAATTACCTGAAGGTCAAAGGGTTCGGTTCCAGGTGCTTGGATCTTCACAGTGAAGCCAGTGTCTTGAATTACGATCACTTCCTGTTCGTTGGCATCCTCTGCAAGGTCTGCATCGGCACCGCCATCCTGCTTGGAGTCGGCCTCCTCATGACCAGCGTCCCCGTTCATTACTGCAGTGTCCCCACGGTGTCCTGTGGGTAGAGAAATAAAAGTGTTACTATTAGATTAACTTTCAGAAAAAGAAGTTGACACATTTTATCTTGTGAGGTGGCGTTAGTTAATTACAAATATTATGTTATAATTATTAAAATTGAAACAGTTTCAAACTTGCTTGTGATTAGAATCAGACTGAATCACTCATCCACAACTGATACCTAAATCTGAAGTCATTTTTCTGTCATGTAGTACATCTCTAAATGTGTCTGTAAGTCTTACGCGAGTCTGTTTACTGAGGTGTTGTTCATATGACAATAAGTAAATAAAAGACATTCACAACATGAAAAAACAACAATTGAAAACAGTACAAATAAAATCACGATCCCTAGATCGAAACTACCACATACAAATAGAAAACACCATAGTTCATTTATATTAAGTTATTAAGTTTTATATATTTATATTTAATACAGTTTTGTTATTAACTAGAACCAAATAATTCAGTCATTTTCAGTAAAAGAAAAAAAAAAATGAGTTAGAAATTCTCCCTCTGCAACAACGAGTAGGAAAATTTAAGTTTTTAAACTGGAACAAAATGAAATAAAATGACAAAAGCAAATAACAAAATTACTAAAACTATAATTAAAATGAAAACCAATCTATAGCTTTAGTATATAAAGAAAAAATAGAAAACTTTTCCAATAATCATTATATTACTTATCTTAATTCATTAATTACAACCCCTCTATAGTTTCACAAAGGAAGTTACTCACAACACAAATCTCACTAATCACGGAGGAGCTGAATAAGGCTAGTGGATTTTTACCACTAGGTCAGCCAACTAGCACACACCGGTCATCTTCTGAGGGCCTGTGACACTTCACACACTGTACACAATACAGCTCCCACAGCGTAATACCGAGCTGCCATGGAGATCTCCACGGCAACAGTTTAAGTCCTGGGTCTTGGGGGGCAATCATTCCCGGCACGCTCTCTGGCTGAATGAATGTGCCGCTGCAATATCATCTTACTCAACAGTTTGAGGAAGTTCCTTCTGCCTTACTGACTGATTCACTCAAAGAGATCTGCTGAGGCAGCATGTTTTGTGATTAAATAAACTGAATTAGATGACAAGGATTTGACATTCCAGCCCAGGCAGACATGTTTTCCAATGCCACAGCTGTCTCGGCCATAACTCACAGATAAAATACACTGTTTGCTCAAGACAACTGCAGCATGTCCTTGGCTCTCCTCAATGGTCACGGCTATGACAACAAGCAGCTGGTCTCACACTTCAGACAGTGAGGGCCACAGGGGAGGCAGATCACAAAATTCCCCAATCCACATAATATTTATGTATTAAATATGTATCCCTAAGTGTAAATAGCATGTAATGAGTCATTTACTTTCACTGACTAAATTGAATGAGGAGCTTGTGCTTTCTTTCAGTCACTTACAGCAGCCATCTTCAATTCAACCCGAAACCAACTGTTTCTACAGACCTAGCGGCACCATATGGGTATTTTATCTTGCTCTAGATTTGAGTGTTTACACAGATCTCCCCCAATCCAATCCAAATCTAATTTTGAGCATTAGGTTAGGTGGTTCTAAGTATAGGAGCTGCTAACACAAAAAAGCTAAAGTGAAATTCTGTAAATGGAGTGTGTATTCAAAGTATTTAGGGCACACACAAAAAAAACAGGAACATGGCGTTATTATTTTTTATATTTAGCATATTTTTCATTTTAAAGTTTTAATTTAGAGCATACATCAACTGAAAGCAAATTAAATGATCCTCACTGCAGAACACGAAATCCAGGTGGAGGAGTTGGATCCAGATACAACTCTTCCCACTTTATATACATCTAAACCTACCATCTCTGCCCCCTGATCCCTAACCCCACCCCTAAACCTACCCATCTCCGCCACTGATCCCTAACCCCACCCCTAAACCTACCCATCTCCACCCCTGATCCCTAACCCCACCCCTAATCCTACCCATCTCCACCCCCAAATCCCTAACCCCAATCCTAAACCTACCCATCTGCGCCCCTGATCTCTAACCCCACCCCTAAACCAACCCATCTCCACCCCTGATCCCTAACCTCACCCCTAATCCTACCCATCTCCACCCCAAAAATCCCTAACCCCATTCCTAAACCTACCCATCTGCGCCCCTGATCTCTAACCCCACCCCTAAACCTACCCATCTGCGCCCCTGATCTCTAATCCCACTCCTAAACCTACCCATCTGCACCCCTGATCCATAACCCCACCCCTAAACATACCCATCTCCACCCTAATACCTAACCCCACCCCTAAACATACCCATCTCCACCCCTGATACCTAACCCCACCCCTAAACCTACCCATCTCCACCCCTTAGATCGGGGATCTTTTTTCCCCCTCATTTTAAATCTCGAGTTCTCCTTGGAAATTTGCTGGGGTCCCCTAGTGGGCCCCGGGCTCCTGGTTAAGAACTACTGAACTAAAATTATTTCAAGTCGGGCAATCAAATGTATTGCATCACAAAAATGGATGACTTTTAAATAGAACAAAGTGTGTATGAGGTTCGTGCCTTAGGATTGCACAACCCCAAAGTCAATCCCCCTGTCCTTTATTCCTCCCTCTCACTGGGTGAAGTCCAGGTGTACGCCACATTCAGAGAATTTGAAAGGCTGGAGGATCAGACGAAAACAGTTTACATTATGCTAAACTGATATGATATTCTCCCTATAACAGTCGAACATGTTTAAATACTTCATTCCATCCTTTTTCCATTTAATCCCATCACAATCGAGTTTAAAACATTAACACATGCACATTATGACACTGGTGGAGAGGTTTATAGAAATAAAACCCTGACGATTCATTTGCAACAATATGCAGGTAAATCATTCAGAGTGGTCAGGAGAGATATTTATACTTCACAATTACACTCTTCCTAACTTGCCAAACTTCAAGTTTGACTTATGCTAAAGTAAAAGGCAAGTGCAAAGTAACATTGTGACAACAATAACACTTAAACAATCCAAAAAAAAAAAAAAGGTAGTTAAACCAGCACTAGTCACACACACACAAGGGACACATTGACAGACTTTCACAACTGAAATTATAAGTGACACACAAGTGAGGCTGCAGCCCATACAGATCCCCTTTGAAGTGACAAAATGATGTGTTGGGACAACAGAGCGTGGTGTCGGAACATTTGGCACCGGAAATGCAAAAGCTGCAGGAAGTGATCCTTGTAATCTTAGTTATGTAAAAACTACACTGCCATGATTTGTTTTTATCTAACAAGTAAAAGTATCCATAAACAAAAGGGATGATCATACATGAAACAGATGATCATACAGTATCAACAACATAGCCTCCCCTTTGAGGACCCATTATATGCAAGATAACATATTATGTGCAAAACATTTTTGGATTAAGAAAATGATGCATCTTCAAAAGCATTTGATACAAAATGTGTGATGAGGCTAAACAAAACTTGCAGATTAGCAATACAACTTGCAGTATTGCCTAATTACAGACAACAGAGTAACAAATCAAATATGGCCTAACCAGCTTCCTACGTGGCTTTATTAATATGTATTTGCGTGTATAATAATCATGATCCATTTGCATACAAATCATGTCAAATGTACAAAGACAGCAGAAAATTCACAATCAGAGAGATCAGACCAGTCACAAGTAGGCATCATCCCGGGCTTCAAATTCAACATATTAAACGTGTTATCAGAATGACCAATTCCACAGCTGTCAGGTGCCATAACAACTGTCAGACTCTTCCAAGGTCTCCTTAAATGTGACACGGATTGCAGCAGTTAGCTAACTGACACTGTCAGTGACAGTGTGCACAGCAGCCGGCTATTTGCTCTAAAAACGATTTAATGACAGCATGTAACGTTAGATAGATAGAAAATACGTCGTAAATTACAGGATCGCCCCTACGAGCTAGGCAAAGTATGTAATCCCAAAACTTACCAAACAGATCCCACTATATATAACTGGTTGCAATAACCTTCTATCGGCATACAAGCACCATGACTTTCCATGTGCAGCTACTTCCGCATCCGGGTCGAGGAGCGCAACACTTTACTGAATGAAAACAGGAGGGGGGCCGATAAACACACGCGCGTTTAAACAAGCTATACATTGCTAATACGATTTTTTTTCCCAAGAACATATTCTTAATTTCCAGATATAATAGGTTATTTTGGCCATTAAAATTATTCAATACAGGGCCACTTAAGATTCAGACCGTAGTGAAACAACGCTCTCCTCTCTCTGGCTCAATGGTTCCGTCCCAATGAAGGTGACCTTCAGTTTATTAGTGTTCATGCGCGCTGTAACAGAACATGTGCTTCAAGATCTCCTCACACACAGCTACACTTTACACTGATGATAATGAAAGTAAACTTGTAAATAACGAGTAAATCACTAGCGTTCACGTTTAAGAGCTTCACATGGTCGTTAAATCATTTATCCCAGATCTGCACTTTCTATTGACTTTGCTAGAGCAGAGGCAGGAGTAAATATGTCTTGCTGTGTGTTATTGTCATTTACTTCACTACTTTATTGCAATAGTCATTTATGAGCATTAACTACTTAAAACTTTTTAAACAATTTAATTGAACCACAGTATACTGTTGAATATAAAAAGGACACATGAAATTACAATAAACACCCTTTTGTCACTGCTATTTGTGTATACTCATGCAAAAGAGACACCTTACATTAACCTTTGCTAAAGTTTACCATCCTACTAGCTTAAGTTAAATTAGTCTGGCCTCCAATTAAAATAGCATGAATAATTAAACTTAATTGCTCAGCTTTAAAACATTTAAGTTAGTTGGATGGAAATTGTTCAACCACTACAAGATAATTCCAAACATTTTAGCCAGTAATAACAAAATACTAGGGAAAAAAAACAGAAAGAGAACTCAAGCATTCTGACACTGCAAGGACATTTTAAGTCAATTTTAGTTTGACAACCTGCCTTCTTACAGAAAATATAATACTGAGAACCAAGCTGTGAATAAGTTTATCTACACCAAGCAGCAAGATAAGATCTAAATCAAGAGCAGAACGTATTAAGACTTAAAATGAATGGCCTGCACAAGGTTGTGAGCACAATGAAAGCACCTACTTCCCATTCAGAAACACAATGGTGATAATGGGTGTAAAGCAGACACCCCCACGGGACAGCGCGTTTATGTCCTTTGATACCTAACGTTACTTCCTTTTGACCTCTATCCAGTTCAAGTCAATCATACATCATTCACTCAAAAGTGACGTGTTAAAATACAACAAGATCAGAGAGAGCACAGTGATTTTTGCCTTTGTGGCTGCATGCTACAGTGCAACCTGCTTTAATGCTTAAGTTACATACCGCAAGCACATGGATCCTTCAAGGCTGTCTTGCTGCTGTCTTTGCTGTTTTCTGTCTCGCCTTCCCGGGCAAGATCAACGGGCACTGATGCTGGGATGTCATCCGTCTTGCTAACCATGATTCGTTTCCCAGAATGCTAGTTTGGTTTCAGAGTTAGCAACAGATGTCCGTTGCTGAGAGCTGTGATGTGGGTCTGTTGAATGGCCTTCCGTCGGACGGAATGGCTAGTTACATCCAAAGATATTACAAAAACAACTTGACTTGAGAAGGACAGTTCTCAACTCAGCCTGGCTGTCACACGTGGTTTCTCCTCCTCTTGACCTGCTTGCCTTTGTATTTGTCCCACCCACCAAACACACGGCTGCCTACGGCAACCCTATAGCTCCATTTTGAGAAGCGCGTTTTACCCATACACAGTATAAGAAGGTTTTAATATTTATTTTACTATTATTATATTTATATTATATTAGTTCGTTCTTTATGAGGTAGGATATGGGATTTGCAAAACGGCCGGTAGATTATGAAAATACACAATTCAAAAGGTCCTACCTAGGGTGACCATATTTTGGTGGTTATAAATGACACAAATTCAGATAGGCTAGCTTCTCAGGCTCAGAGGTTACTCCACATGTTTTATTACATGTTTCAAAAATAATGAATGAAATAATGTCTCGTATTAGAAAAATAAATATATAAATAATAAATAACTAAAAGAAATACCTCCAAATTGAACAAAAATAGCTCTCACAATCATACAAAAACGAACTGACAAAATGTATTTATATCTTAAGTTTTTTTCCTCTTTGTCCTGTTTTTCTTGCTCATCCTTGTTTGGCCATCTATGTTTTGCTCTAGAGCTGATCTTTCCCAGCAGGTTTTTTTTTTTTTTGCTCTAGAGCTGATCTTTCCCAGGTTTTTTTTTCTTTTTTTTTTTTTAAACCAGGACATTTTCATCACTTTATAAAAAACAGCCAGGACAGGACGTGAAAACAGAACTGTTGGTTACCCTATCCTACATTCTTTCCTCCTCACAGTCTCTCTGTACATTTTCTTGTCATTTGGTTTATTTAATGAACGAAATGAACGAGTTGACTCTGGAAAAGATTCGTTCATTTTGATGAACGAGTTCGAACAGGAGAGTCACGAAAGCAAATCACAGAACAGAGCAAGGCGACCATTTGAGCTTATTTAAACTTAAACTTTGTTATTTTTTTTAAATGAGTGATCGTTTCGCTTGATAAGACCCTTATTCATCGTCTGGAATCGTATAAACCCTTTGAACAGTTTGCAGTTTGTACTGAAAGTGTCTTTTGGACCTTAAACCGTTTGGTTCCCAATTAAGTCCATTATATGGAGAAAAATCCTAGAATGTTTTCACCAAAAACCTTAATTTCTTTTCGACTGAAGAAAGAAAGACATGGACATCTTGGATGACATGGGGGTGAGTAATAATAATAGTAATAATAATAAATAATCAGCAAAAGTTTTTTTTTTAAAGTGAACTACTCCTTTAAGTGTTAAGGAAATTATAACAACATCTGCAACAATACAATTGTTATTCTCTAAAGTTGACATTTCTAACCATGATTAAGGTTGCAATTAACACAGTAATTTAAAATAAACCCACTTATGTAAACAGTGAATTATTTATTGCGACACATTGTCATTCGACAAGTTGCACAATGGGTTGCTCGTAAGAGATTTGAAGTACTGTGTGTACATTTCAAGACTTTCCAAATGTTTGTGAAACAGCACACTGATGCTATTGGCCAAACATGCAAATACAGTGTGTGAACATTGCTGCATAATCACTTATTTCCCTGTCATATACCTGTCATTCTTAAAAACAGGACAAACAAAAAATAAGTTTTAAAACCTTTATCATATAACAGTCAGACTGTTAAAAGGAAGACTTTTTTCCACACTTAAGGATAGAAAAAATCCAAATAAAATCACCATAAAACCCTCGGTAACCACAATGTTAACCGCATGGAAGTGGAGAGAACAAAATAACATAAGAACCATCAGATATTGCATTTACTGTATCTATGGATTATTGTTTCCAATTTAACACAATTTTCAAATATGTATGCTGTAAATATGATTATATAGAAATCATCATGTGCGGCAGTATTGCTTCTCTTTTTAACATCACAACGGTATAATAAAGAGCTAAATAAAAATTAGACAATTAATCACTTCATAATCATCAATGTGTTACCAAGATGAAACATTAAATGAAAAACAAAAAAAATTATTAAATAACTAATGTGATTATATCATGTATCACAGTCTAAACCAACCTAATGTCCTAAATCGTTCATATGTCTGCACTGATACAATACAAAAACTGGTTATAGGCCTTTTAAATAGTCAGGCATATCAGCGTATACATTTACAAAATAAGATTTCAGACCCTGAGTGAAGCTAATATCACTTTTTGTTAGGGCTGTGTCAAATTAGACACAATTTTAAGCTAAAAGGAAAACATTTTATGCATTCAGTTACAATCCCTATTCAAACTGCTTTTCATTTTTGGATTTTTAACAAACTTATATTCAACATTACAAGCAAAATTACCATTCGGATCTAATAAAGCAAAGAGAAATATCACATATACAATTGTAAATATCTTTAGAAAAGCTCAGTTTGCAAATAGGTGGTAAACCACCTTTACTGTCATGTTTCAGCAGAATTACAGTCTTCATTGCAGGTGTGATACCATGGTAGCCTACTCATTAGACCCCATTATTAAAAATTATTAGTGTCTGTTAATTGTCAAGAAAGGTAATATTGTCTGTCACTCCCATTCAATCCATTTCCATAGACTAACTAATGCTCTTTTAGTTACGCATCTTATGAATTTACAAGCTTTTGTGTGATACGAACAGTTAATATGTTTGTTTAATAAGTATCACATATTAATCATCATATCACCAAAGCTCGGTATATGCACATACACATGACCTCACAGAATTATAGATTGCGATTCGAATGAAACGTCTGCAATATCTGCAACATCCCACTAGAATATTACAGCATAAGCAGCAGCATAAAACTAATCAGTCCTCTGTGATCACTGGCTCATTTAATGATGCCAGAACAATGGCGCGTTGATCCTCAACCCCACTCTCTTCTAATCAACAAGCCCACGCGTAAACACTATATACCAGATAAAGCACTTAAGCAAATGATTCAGACTGTACAGCAGATCTCATTCACACAGGATTTCTCTAACTGGACCAGTATCTATCCCCATAAAGCATCAGGAAGGATGAGAGAGTGCACTTGTGGTGACACCAGATAACCCGATCATTCAGAAATATCTGCGCTGAGGCATTCCACAACAAGCGAATAGATTAAAACCAGTTGAACCCAGACTCAGCAGCAGTAACCGGTTCACAAGGACACACGTTTCGCACATCATGCGTCTGCAGTGAATAAACAGCAGGGTCATGCTTTCACACTGACAGTGCTTTGCTAGCTCTATACAGAAATTGAAGTGGTTTATGAGTTACATATAGCATATATCTTATCTATTTTCCTTTAAATTAGGAGGGGACGGCATTTGAATAGTATTTACATCTATTCAAACACCTTTGTGTAACAATGATGATATCCATTAAATTGTATTTTTATCCATTCCAAACAGCAATATTTTAATGTTATTTAATGCCTTACATCTGGCATGAACATTTTGTTTCCGGATATTAACTGAATTGCGTTTACACCTTCATTCTAATGCGTCTCCAGTGTGTGATCAAATTTCAGATCACATTTACATGCGCAAAATGCAAATCGCCACATTATTATTAGATAATAGAGTACATTAACTATTGGTTTAACTTAAAAAAGTAAGTAACCTGGTTGCCTTCAAATTTTAAGTTGATTGAACTGGAAAAAGTGAGTTAATACAATGAAGGAGATTAATTTAATTATCAGAAACTCAAAATAATAAGTTATCTTAAAGTTGATTTGACAAAAGAAAAAATGTTGTGATGGCAAATCTTGAATTTTTTTTTTTTTAGAATTTTAAAAACATTGCTGTATAATTCAATATGCTTTCAGTCGTTAATTGCATTTCCCTTCTTTCGCCTAATGACAACACATGTGCATTTACACTTAAATAGAATTAGGCTGAATTCGGAACCTCATACCACTCTTGCTACACGCAAAAAAATGATATGTTGGCTTTAATTAACTTTTGTATGTCAGCAGGTTCCACATAACTGGGTTACGTTAAACAAACATCATTTGTTCATGTAACTGCAACACAATGGAATTAAGTCCTTTTAAGTGATGAACACTGAAGCAGTATTAAAGTTAACAAGATAATTAAGTGAATAATTGAGGGATGATTGATCATTATTGAAGACACATGATGGTAACAAGCAGAATCACCGGAATTTGCAAGTCACCATTATGGTGATCAAAGTGTGTTTTAGTTGGGCTCTTAATCAACTTTAACACTGCTTCAGTGTTCATTTAACACTTGATTGCGTCACTTAAAATGACTTATTCCATGATGTTGAAGTTACATGAACAAATTATGTTTGTTTAACGTAACCCAGTTATGTGGAACCTGTTAACATAAAAAAGTTGATTAAAGCCAACATATCATTTATTTTTTTGAGTGTATTTCTGCCATAGAAAGATATGGTAAGCGTGACAATGTGGTTCCGAATTCAGCGATAGAATCGATCTCAGACCACCTCCAAATGTTTTTTTTTTCAGTCAGTGATCACAGTCAATTCGATTCTGATGTGAACCCAGAGGATATAATAATATAATATGACGTGTAATGCAGCTTACATAAGACTACACGATTTTATTCCTGGTTTTCCAGTCACCAACAGTGAATTGCAATCGCGGACGAAATCAGAGGTAAATAGGTGCTCGTTCACGCAAGTAACGATGGCTATATGCGTGAATTTTCAAATAGGCGAGGCGATCTTGAGAGATATTTATCCTACATTTATTAAGCAGGTTAATGACAACATGAAATTAAATTCACCTTTTTATTTTGTAAATGCATGTTATAAATCTTACTGTGACTAATTCATCAATGTAAATGATAATCATTAGCCTATTTTATTTATGTAGTGTGAAATACAATAGCAATATAATGTGTGGGTGGCATAAATGTCAGTGTGAAGGCTGTAACCTCTTAATATTGCAAGTGAAAAAAACGAATGCCGCAGATGCAGGATGCGTGAAACGGTATAGAGGACCGTGGGTTATTTTTGATTACAAAAATGCTTTACAGCAACATAAACTTCAATTTTGGTTTAACAAGAGCGTAAGCAAGAATCTCTCCTCTGTCTATTCATCACTGCATGTGCAAACTGTGTATAAAAACAAAAAAAACTAGCAAATATAAACAATTCTGTCACTGTCATAATGCAAAAGGGCTCAAGGTGCAATTCAGGGGAAAATATCATAAAAAGGAGTAGGTTGTTGAGGCGACCTGTAAAAGAAACGCTCATTCAGCGTTGTTCTCTGTAGTGGTCGCAGTGGCTTTAGCTACTGTTGTTGCCAGTCTGCTCACTGAAGCTCCCTGATCGAGCTCCTCCGCATCCTCTCCGTCTGCCTCCTGCAGGGGGAGTCTGTGTGGCGGACGGGGCCGGGATCTGTGTCTGTACGGGTACAGGAAGAGGGCGGGGTCAGGCATGGCCATTGGCTCCTCGGGGCCCGTCACCCTCTCGCGCGGCACGCACTCCCTGGCACGCTCGATGTGGAGGTGCGAGGAGGGCCGGCTCGAGCTCCGCCGTTTGGGTTTGATCACTGTTGGGCTGCTGGCGCTGGCCTGAGGTGAAGGGTGGACAGGGGGCTTGTCCGTGCCGAGCTGGGCCGGCCTCCTCCGCTGCTGCTGCTGCTGCTGCCTCTGCTGCGCGAGTTTCTGCTTTGCTGAATGCAGCTGGAAGGACAGGTATGCAGCCGCCTCTGTCTGCTTCTGCAGCTCGGTGTTGAGCACAGTGGTCCTGTGGCTGCGGTGTTTTAATTCATCAAGGAAACGCCGCTCCTTCTCCTTCAGACTGGCCCGGAGAGCGCCCACCAGAACTGACTTCTGGCTCAGCTCCCATCTCAGGTCACTCTGGACCTCCTGCTGGTCCTGCAGTTGCTCCTCCACCTCCTGACAATGGGCTTCCAGCTGCTTTTCTTCCTCATGCACATCTGGAACACATATAGAACAGAAACTTTTGAGGTAAAAACCTCGATTCAGTGGTTCTGTGAACCAAGTTTAAGCACTGTGTGAATTATACTAGGACTTTCAGGAAAATTTCTAAAGGTAATTTTCATGGGATTGTTCTAGCACAATTTAAACTCTCTTTAGACGCTCCAAGCAAAATTAGTTAGCATCAACTGACAATCTTGAAAACGTTTAGGATAAAATCATTTTAAATTACATTACATCATTCATTTTAAATAAAAGTCTTTTGATCAATTTAAAGGAGTAGTTCACTTCAAAAAAAACTTTTGCTGATAATTTACTCTCCCCCATGTCATTCAAGATGTCCATGTCTTTCTTTCTTCAGTCGAAAATAAATGAAGGTTGTTGATGAAAACATTACAGAATTTTTCCCCATATAATGGACTTTACTGAAACGGTCCAGTTTCAGTGCAGCTTCAAAGCGCTTTAAACGACACCAGACGATGAATAAGGGTCTTATCAAGCGAAACGATTGGTCATTTCAAAAATAAATAAAAAACTTTAAGTTTTATAAGCACAAATGCTCGCCTTGCTCTGTTCTGTGATGCGCGTTTGTGACTCTCCTGTTCGAACTCGTTCATCAAAATGAACAAATCTTTTCTCAAGTCGAAAGAACAGAGCAAGGGGAGCATTTGTGCTTATGAAACTTAAACTTTTTTAAATGACAGATCGTTTCGCTTGATAAGACCCTTATTCATCATCTGGAGTCGTTTAAAGCCCTTTGAAGCTGCACTGAAACTGTCTTTTGGACCTTGAACCATTTGGTTCCCATTGAAGTCCATTATATGGAGAAAATCCTGGAATGTTTTCATCAAAAACCTCAATTTCTTTTCGACTGAAGAAAGAATGATATGGACATTTTGGATGACATGGGGGTGAGTAAATTATCAGCAAAAGTTTTTTTTTTTTTTTTTTTAAAAGTGAACTACTCCTTTATGCATGCTTGCTGAATAAAAATAATAATATACGTTTTTTTTGTTTTTTTTTTTATCATACTGACCCCAAACTTTTGATTGGTAGTTTATGAGTAATTAAAATGTTTGGTATACATATGGCCAGTTTCACAGACTAGGCTCTAGCTTGTCCCAGACTAAAATGCATGTTTGTGCTCTTTTTTTACTGAAAGCAACTTCCACTGACATTTCTTAAAAAATGTCAGAGCCATTGTTTTGTCTCAGGGTGCACATCAGTAATGTTTTTTTCTAAGGCATGTTTATAAAAGCTACTTAAATGCCCTAATTGAACTAAAACCTAATCCTGGCTTTATCTCAGCCCTTTCAGTGAAACCGAACTTTTTGTTTGGTGGGGGGATCAAAACCCCCTGTAATTCATACATCTTACAGTTTTACATTTTACATGCAGAAGCTTCATCTCACATGTCTGCTGCTAAAATGAGTGTATGATCTTATGTATGATCCATCTTGTGATAAGAAACAGACATATCTAATATGAACAAGCCCCTGCGTGCGTTTAAAATCCGATTTTAGCCATAAAAGCGAATTTGTAACTAATCTGAGATCTAAAAGGTAAGTGGATGTGGTTGAGGAAAGCAGACAAAGAGCTCTTCTGTGCCAAAGGATTACAGACTCACTGAGTAAATCCAAATCAACCAATCTCAACTCTGGTCTGGCTACTGGCGGTGTTGCCATCTGTTCAAGGTTATCAGACACATTAAATGTCTAGGACATGACCTCCCAGAGCATGCTTGACTACTGTGCCCACAAAGCAGAGAGCAAATGTGAAGTGAATTGCTTGCACACACACACACACACACACACATACAAAACAAATGACATAATAAGAAACTGTTTTTTTGGCAGAAATGATACATCAATGGTCAAACTGTCAAACTGAAACTGAAAGGTGAATTCATTGGTATTTTCATCTTTTCCTAAATATTAAAATAAACTAAAATTCTGCAATTAGACCTTCAATACTTCATGGAAATGTGACATGCTATCACTGTTTGTTTTTTGCTCTGCTTTCGGTTATTAGCATCTTGTATTTTTCTAATTTGTAAGTCGCTTTAGAAAAAAAGCATCTACTAAATAAATACATGTAAATGTATATTGCACTATTACCATCACTCCCACATTACTAAAAAAAATGACATAATTTACAGTATTTAGTGTCAGATATGAGTAGGAAAATGTGCCATAGAATTAGACAGAAGCAAGGAAGAGCAGCTGGCGTATGGCACGTCATTTATTACAAACAAATGAAGGATAAAACATGTATTTCCCAGTTTTTCAAGTGTCTTTACGCTTATATATGAATGTAATGTGTTTCAGATCAATTGCAGGCTATGGACTGAAAAGGAATAATGTAATCAGTGTCCTTCAAATGATCCACTCAAACTTAATGACCTCGTGCTGAGTTCAACATCATTCTATAAATATTGTCTCTGGTGCTCTCCTTTATTTTACTGCAACTAGCACAAATCTGTCTCTCAATTTGTCCAGATTGTCCCGATTTCACAGTCGGTCTATCAGCCTCACCCATGCGTCCAGAAAGAGATGAGCTCATGGTGTGAATATAGAAAATGTTGTGTTATCTGATCCTTAAATCTGATCTCTCTACTGTTCCTCAATGAGTTCACTCTTTGCGGCCTCTGACCCTTTTAATAGAATATGTAATGAAACTGAGATGTCGACAACCATCGGTTGACAAAGACATTAGGGCAGATAAGAATGATAGACAAAAAAAGCATTGTTCATTTAATACTCACATTGCGCCAGCAATATGCTTGTAAATTAGAAAATCATTTTCACTATTAATCAGTGTTTGGTTCCTCTGGGGTTTCTTTGACGAATTCTCTCAAAGTTATGAACAAACGTTTTTCCAGTAACAAATAGAATGTTTGTTTAAATTTATCTGGTCTTTAATAATGTTCTTAAAACGTTAGAACAGTTGTTGTTAAAGGATGCGCGTTTGTGACTCTCCTGTTCGAACTTGTTCATAAAAATGAACGATTCTTTTTCCGAGTCAATTCGTTCATTTCGTTTGTTGAATGAACCAATTGACTCGAAAAAAGATTCGTTCATTTTCATGAACGAGTTCGAACAGTAGAGTCATGAACGCACATCACAGAACAGAGCAAGGCGAGCATTTGAGCTTATAAAACTTAAACTTTGTTATTTATTTTTTAAATGAACGATCGTTTCGCTTGATAAGACCCTTATTCATCGTCTGTAATCGTTTAAAGCCCTTTGAACAGTTTGCAGTTTGCACTGAAACTTGCTTTTGGACCTTGAACCATTTG
Organism: Pimephales promelas; assembly: GCF_016745375.1. The sequence goes on from NW_024121166.1 coordinate 7,406,842, forward strand.
GTTCCCAGTAAAGTGCATTATATGGAGAAAATCCTGGAATGTTTTCATCAAAAACCTTAATTTCTTTTCGACTGAAGAAAGAAAGACATTTTCATCTTGGATGACATGGGGGTGAGTAAATTATCAGAGAAAGTATTTTTAAAAGTGAACTATTCCTTTAATTGGACATTCACCAAACATTTATTATTATTAGTATTTTTTTTTAATTACTGCTAATTTCAAGATGTTAGAAGATTCAAAAGTAACATTCCCAAAATGTTTCCAAAATGATAAAAAGGAATGTTCCCTTAACGTTCGCATAACCAAGAAAAAACATTTTTTGGACATTTAAAACGATGAGAGACCATTCTGAAATAATGTTCATATCATTAATTCATAGAATTATTTCATAACTGAATGTTATGAAAATTTCATTCTATAACTTAATGGGAATGTTAAAATTTGTTAGCTGGGTATGTGTTGCTAAGCGACTGAAAGGTTGATTCTACTTTTGTCTGGAATTATTTTCATTGGCAAAGCACAAATACCTAAAGTAAATGCTAATATTATGTCTTAAGTGTAAGTTACACAATATTGACCTCATCATGTTTATTGATCTCTTATATGAAAGCAATATCACACTCACAATCATGCTGCTGGAAGCTTCACAATTAGGCCATTTTACTGATAACAGCTTTGTTTTGAGTAGAGAATACATTAAAATAAAAATGTTAAGTTAATGTATATATTGCTGAATATAAGTATTAGTATCTTTAAAAGAAACTGTTACTGTGCCCAAAAGTTTGGTTGGTATAATGTGTTATGTTCATACTGTGGTATTTAATTTAGATAACTGATTACATGTTTACTAAAACGTATGATTAGAATTTAGAAATCTCTTTTTTTCTCTCCTATACTCAGCTTTCTTTTGCTATTCCTCTCTGTCTCCTTGCCCGACTTTGTCTCAGCAAAATAGCATGCAGTAATTGGACACCCCCACTGGGACTGTGCAGCAAAAGCAGAGGAAAACGCAGGCAAGATCAATTTGTGGGTGGATAAGGGCTGCGTCGGGCTGGAGGAGAGAGGGATGACCTGCGGTATAAGAGGAGTCTTCTGCTTAACAGTGATGCCTCTTGATGTGATATTGACTATTTTTAAATCAATTATTATTACAATCATAAGACACAGTCATCAAAAACACTATATGTGCCTTGTTGAGGCTAATCACTTCAATTCAGCCAATTGCATGAAATTGTAACAACAAAAGAAGAGCTGAGTGCAAAATAGTATTTATTATCAGTCAATTGAAGACGCTAGAGTCTTTCAAATGTGATCTAGTATTAACAGATACCAAAATACTGTATATGCAGATAGTAAAGATACTAGATGCTGTTGTATTAAATAGACCTACTGCTGTTCTTCTCGTTGCTTTGTACAAGTAAACACATGGGCTAACAATCCATAAGTAATTCTGCTCACAAATAAATCAGAGCTCACCTGCTACGCTCCTGCCTGGGGGCTTCAAGTTGAGTTCTTGTGTGAGTTCTGCAAGTAATAAACATGTGAAATATTTTTTTTTTTTTGATTCTTTATTTTCTGCATTTTAAAACTGACACATTATAAAATAATTTATAAATCATGCCATAGGTCTTGCATGATCCATGATCCAATTAATTGTTATTAGATAAAATGTCACATCCTACATTTCATTTGGCACAGATTATGGAAGTGAAAGCAATAATAAAGCTCGGTTTATTTATTAAATTATAAAAAGTGACAGTAGACACATTTATAATGTTTCAAATTATTTTTATTCCAAAATAAATGCTTTTCTTTTGACACACTGGAGTAATGGCTTTTGAAATGTTGATATTACTAGAGTAATGGCTTTTAAAATAGTTTTATTTCACAAAATTACAGTTTTTACTGTTTTTTTTCCCCAAATAAAAGCTGCCTTGGTAAGCATAAGGTACTCCTTTGAAAACATTAACATAACATACCTTTTAATGGTAAGTTATGCATGAAAGGGTATGAAGATAAAAACTGATTTCCTGTGGTTATGAATTAGAATGATTGGTTAGAAGAGCAGAAAAGCAAAGGGATGAATATGCAATATGCTGCTTTTTCTTGCCTAGCTGGCTCAGCACATTTACAGCAGCGTTCAGGTAGAAAGGCTGTGTACTATATTACTGAGAGGGAAAACACAAGCCCTGTGCTGACAGGAAGCTATTGACCTGTGGTCCTCTCTGTGGAGCAAAGAGAGCAACGTAACCCTGCTCTTCTCTGCAGAGGATCCTGGCATTATGCATTCAGGGCATTGTCTATGCATTTAGATTTAGATTGTGTGACAACATTATTTTTGGAACAACATCCAATTATGTTCTGATTTAATAATAAATGAAATGTCACTCAATTTAATTATGCATGTAATGTATGCACACTGAAATTAAAATGCTGAAGGATACTGTACAGTGGGAATGGTCTTGACACACACCTGTGCAGCGTTTCTGGAGGGACAGGATCTCCAGGTGTAGTCCGTGCAGCAGAGACAGCTGTTCCTGTCTAAGGAAGACAATGCTCCTCTCCACACCCTCCACCTGCCGCTCTAGAGAGACCACCGGTGATCCCTTTACCATACAAAACACAGGGATATTTATTTACAGTATATGATAGTACGTTCCTGTCCTCTAAGTCTTCTAAGAGTACTGACATTTAGTACAAAACTGGGACTTTCCACTGTTTAAATCAGAGCATCTGTCTTTTTTTCTCACTCCATAATGCTCTCATGAGTGAGGAAATAAAAGTGGTGCAGGGATGACATATTTTTGAAGGCCAAAACTAGAAACGAGTTAGCATTTTAGCACCTCTGGTTCCATTGTCTTGAAGTCAAGGGGTGTTTCTCAAGTGGAAGGCTGCATACTTTCGAGACTGTGTCCTTTCTAGACAGTCCTTCTGAGGACTGTTCAAAGGGCTTTAAACGATTCCAGACTATGAATAAGGGTCGTTCATCAAAATGAACAAATCTTTTTCTGAGTCATTTGGTTCATTCAACGAACAAAAGGAACGAATTGACTCGAAAAAGATTCGTTCATTTTGATGAACGAGTTCGAACAGGAGAGTCACAAACGCGTGTCACTGAACAGAGCAAGGCGAGCATTTGAGCTTATAAAACTCAAACTTTGTTATTTATTTTTTTAAATGAGCGATCATTTTGCTTGATAAGACCCTTATTCATCGTCTGGAATCGTTTAAAGCCCTTTGAACAGTTTGCACTGAAAGTTTCTTTTGGACCTTGAACCGTTTGGTTCCCATTGAAGTCCATTATATGCAGAAAAATCCTGGAATGTTTTCATCAAAAACCTTAATTTCTTTTCGACTGAAGAAAGAATGACATGGACATCTTGGGTGACGTGGGGGTGAGTAAATTATCAGCAAAAGTTTTTTGAAAAGTGAACTACTCCTTTAACCTCCTGAGACCCTGCGTGCACATACGGGGACATCACATTTTTGGTTCTGTGCAGCATAATACTTAATTCTGTGTGACTGGAACATGTTTTTCACAAACGAGGACACTTACACTGCCATCTGGTGGCGTCAGAAGAGAAAAAAAATTAACATAAATAATTTAAAGATGGCAGAGAAAACAGGTCACATGTCACGCAGCCACTCCAGACCAAAACTTCCACAAGGTAAACAATCTAATAACATTTCATTGTTGATTCTTGTTAAGTTATGCATAATAGTGTTGTATGTTTGAAACGGCATGCACATTTGACAAACTTTTGTAAAAATAAAGATTTACCAAGCTGCTAAAGTTGATGTCCCCATATGTGGACATTGGGACTAAGCTTCGTTGAAACTTGCAAAAAAAATGAAAATTTGTAGTTGCATTGAGCTTCGTGGCAGGCTCACACACTCGAGCGCACACACACACACACACACACTCAACGGGGCGGGGCTTCACTCACGATCGCGCATGCACACATACACACACTTGCTCACTCGCACACACACACACACGCGCGCACTCCCTCTCTCTCTCTCTCGCTCGCTCACTCACTCGCTATCGCTTACACACACATCACTCACTCGCGATCGCGCGCACACACACACACACATACGCTCTCTCTTGCTCGATCTCCACCGTGGTGGAGCTCTGAAAATCAAAAAATCCCCTGAAAAAGATGGGCTGATTTTTAGAATTGCGCATCCAATGGCGCACCTCTCCTGGGCACGAATAAAGCCCATGGAGGGTTCAGGGGCAACAGTTACACAGTCTTTCACACCGGTTAAGTGTGATCCACTGTTCCCACAGATAAAAAGAAGATTTCTAGTTTGGAGAAGCAGAAATTTTGGAGCATTGCAAAAAAGAAATCAAATTTTCAATTTGTTTTGGATATGTTTTTTTATGTGGATATTATATATTATTATGGATATTATATTTCATTATTATATTTATTTTGTTTTTCCATATCAATTTTCAGAAGTTATGCATGCAAGAGTAACAATGAAAAATGTTCAGGCACAATGCTCATGCTGTAAAAAAAAAATAGATTTGCACTTTTTTACACAATGGTGTATTGATTGTTTTCTGTGCATACAAACAATTTTTTGTTTTTTGTTTTTTCCAAAAGTGCTTCATGTTCAAATATAATATCTGGTTATATTTCTTGCTCCCTCCTAACCCCAAAAAGCTAAGAAATCTAAAAGCACACCAAACCAAAACTCAGGTCTCAAGTAGTTAAGATAGACCCACTGTCCTTGCATGAGGACATCATTTTATGCAAAAACTACTTCCTGTACAAAAACAAATTTTAGTTATTATACTTATTAGGTCCTACTTGTCCCAAATAGCAAGAAAAATTATAAAATGCACACCAGGCAAACTCTCGGGTCTCAGGAGGTTAAACGCTAGAAAGAGATGGTCTAGTAAGAGCGCATAAGAATGTCACTCACGCTTCTGCCGCATGGGCACGGCATGAAAATACTATTAAAACCTAATTTTGGATAAATGCTTTATTAAAAATCTTTCTATTAACTGGCTTTCTATTATTGCAATACAATGAATGACAGCTGTCTGTGGTCTCCCAGTGGCTTACAATATAGGCAGTTTACTGTTTGTGATTTTTTTACAGCCAAACAAATGATAACATTTGCTTTTATGTCCAAACACATTATTTTTAATAAACTGAGACAAGCTTAATAACCGACCTGTTTTCTCTCTGTTTATTTTGAGCAAATGATTGTGGGTGATTGAGATGTTTGATGTTGAGTTATGCACCCTTCATAGGAAGGAGCCTTGCGTTTGAGAAACACCCAATGAGTTTTGAATGGGTTTTCGTGTTTTGTTAATTGGACTTTCAGTTTGTATTTTACCCTGTGCTGTTGCTGTTTCTTGTCCTGTGTGCCATTTTTTGTAGTTTTTCTAGTAGAGACCTATCAATATATCGGCCGATATATCCTAACTATCGGTATTGGCATTTATAATGGCCAATAAATAAAAATTTTTTTTAAATGCGGGTGTGGTGATTCATGTAAGGGTGGCGATGCCAATAAAGCATAAAAGCTGTCACAAAGAACTGGCAAAAGTAATGATTGAGAATACATCAAATATAGCAAGGAGACATTTTAATTGTTTATTAATAAACAAGTGTTTTCAGTCAGTGTCGCTGCAAAGCTGACGACGCTGACTTGTGATCTTCAGTGAACACACCAGAGATAAATGCACATTTCATATGGATTACAGCACTTTCGTTTTGAATTGCTCTGTTTAAAATTAGACATTTCTCAGGTCTATACGCAGAGTTTCGGTTCATTTATGAGACGAGTTGCAGTTCACACGCCTACCCATAAAAAGTTTGTACACACCAATTGGAAAGTATGTCCAAACTTTTGACTGGTACTGTACTATAATACACATACACAATATTGCTACTGTATTATAATATACACATTAATAATATCGGTCGATATATCGGTATCTGGCTTTTTTTTTTATCGGTATCGGCATTGGCCCCCAAAAATCCATATCGGTCAGGCTCTATTTTCTAGTTGATTAGTTCTGCGATGATTGCCCAGGTATATTTCTTTCCTCTAGGATTTATACCCCAGTGTTTCTTGCATTCCTTGTCCTTGCATGGATGTTTTGATGGGGTGCTTATTCCGCTTCCATGGTTCTCTTACGAGAGGTTCTCTCGTATTGCGTAAGCTAGCTTACGCTACGGGAAAGATTCATCTTTGCTGAGAAGTTGAAGCCAAAAAATTATTCCATAATTTTGTAATCATTGTCAACGCAGTCTCCTCTGAGGCAGACCATGAGCGGGCTAGCTAGCGGCTCATTGGTTCGCTCAGAGAGAATGCACGAACCTATGGGAGAGCGGCGCTGAGTCCGCGGCCAATGAGCGGACGGCGCTCGCTCACTGCGTCACAGCCCGCCAAAAGGGGCGTGGCTACAGTGTATAAAGGTCGCTCTCCCAGCTCGTTCGTTGATTCTTGTTCATTCAGCGAGCTACACGCATCCGCTGTCCTGGAAGAAGCCGCCGTCGTTGAGAAGGCACCGTCTAGCGAGCTCCGGAGTCTGAGGAAGCCGGCCGTCTGCCACCTTCAGCCGCCCAGCAAGCTAGCGCCATCCGACGCGTATCCTTTTTACTATTCCATATTCCTAAAGAGCCGAGCGTCTTTTTCAAGATGCCTCGAATTTCCTGCGGCTCATGCCGCTCTTCACTCGAGGAAGGAGACCGCTTCTGCGTTCTCTGTTTCGGAGTGGAACACGCAGAGCTCGCCAACGGAGGATGCGACCACTGCGAGGACCTGCCTCCGTCTTCCCTGCGGGCTCGACTACAGGCAGTCAGAACCGCTCCCGCGCCGCCTCTCACTTCGCCGCGGAAGAAGAAACGCCGCTCCCAGAGGCCGCCGGAGCCCCCTGCGGATCCATGTGGGCCGCCGCCGCCGCCCACCGACCGCTCTCCCTCTCCGCCCCTGCCGGACTTACAGTTGCCGCCGTATGGCCGCTCTGTCGCCTCCGACGACACCGCGGATGAGAAGGACTCTTGTTCGCTGCACCCTTCTGACAGCGAGGATTGGTCGTCGATCGGCTCATCGACGAGAGAGTCTGCGGGGACCCGCGCCGGCATCGAGGAGGATCTATCGCGCCTCCCTTCGCAGGCCTTCAACCGCCTGGGTCTCGAGTGGTCTCCTCCCCCGAGCAACCACCGAACCGGCGCTCGACCCCCGCCTGCAGCCGGGCTGCACCATTCCTGCCTGAGCTTCACTACGAGCTCACTAAATCCTGGAATGCCCCTCTTTCGGCTCGTATCCGCTCCGAGGGGTCCGCTTCGCTCAGTGGACGTAGCCGCCGAGATGGGTTATACTGCCATGCTGCCCGCGCCTTTGCCGCCGCCGAACAGGCCGCCTCAGCGCTGCATTCCATCCAGGCGCTCCAGAGCGACATCTTGTGCGAGATGGCGAACAGCGGTAGGAACCCGCCCATCCTTTCGGATCTGAGAAGCGCGACGGATCTTTCCTTTCGCGCCACTAAAGCCGCCGCACAAGCCCTGGGAAAATGCATGGCCGCCCTCGTTGTCACTGAAAGACACTTGTGGCTCACGCTCACCGATATGGGAGATTCAGAACGCGCCCTGTTCCTCAACGCGCCTATTTCTCCCACCGGGCTCTTCGGATCTGCCGTCACGGGCATCGTTGACCGCTTCTCCGAGGTTCAGAAAGCGACTCAGTCCATGAATCTGTTCTTGCCCCGCCGCTCTAGTTCTTCGACAGGCCGCTCTCACGAGCCTCCTGCCAGAACCCCACAGCAGCGCCCGCCTCAGCAAGCTCAGCAGCCCCAGCGTAGACAGGGCGGCCGCCCTCGCTCTCGCTCAGATAGCCGCCGCAGACAGCCTCCTCCCAGGGGGCCTCGACCCAAGATCGCGCTGAAGCCCGATCAACAGAAGTCTGCCTAGCACAGCTGAGAAAAGGACGGCTTCTCCCGCTGCGGCCGGATCACCGTAAAAGCCTCGCCCACTGTTAGTCCCCGTCTCACCGCTGACTGCAGTAGTGTTTACCGCCACAAACAAGCCGGTTTCCCTGCCCGCTTGCGAGCGTCTAAAAGCCGTTTTCACGGCTATCCAGAGAGTTCACAAAAGAGCATAAAAGCCTCAAGTGTAATAAATGTGCCCACAAGCATGTGCTCACATACACACTCAAGCACCTTATGCCCAGGGTCTCTCACAGAGCCCATTCTCACGGAGCGTGCACTTTCCGCTCCAGCAGCAGAGAACATAAGCACGCCCACGAGCCCGTGCGCGTGTCCCCCCTCTGCCCGCTCTGTCACACGGCCCATAAAACTCCTCTCTGAGTGTAAGTCCCGTTGCCACCCACATTATGAGCGTGCCCACACACAGTGTCCAGCCCGCGATGTGCAGCTATCAGGGCAAAATCGCCATTCAACCGCTTACGAAGCGTGGGAAGCCATCCCTGGCATCTCCCCGTGGGTTTAAGCATAATAAAAGAATGGTTATCGATTACAGTTTCGTCGCCGCCCGCCACGCTCGCGCGTGCGGCTCGAATCCACTGTCAGCCGCCCGCTATGAACACGCTTCGCTTAGAAATAGCCAAGCTACTGCAGAAGGGCGCTATAGAGAGAGTCCCACCATCTATGACCGAGTCGGGGTTTTACGGCCGTTATTTTCTGGTTCCCAAGAAAGACGGCGGCCTCAGGCCGATCTTAGATCTCAGGGCTTTGAACAAAGCGCTCATGAAGAGACCGTTCAAAATGCTCACAGTCAGGAAACTCCTCGCGCACGTCCGCCAGGGGACTGGTTCATCTCTCTAGACCTGAAAGACACCTATTTTCAGATCCAGATAAACCCTCATCACAGGCCATTCCTACGTTTCGCCTTCGAGGGCCAAGTTTACCAGTATGCCGTTCTCCCGTTCGGCTATCCTTAGCACCCCGTACGTTCACGAAGTGCATGGATACAGCGCTCGCCCCCCTGCGAAGTCAGGGGCTGCGCATACTGAATTATCTGGACGACTGGCTGATGCTAGCAGATTCCCAGACGGAGCTGCTGTCGCACCGCACAGTTCTCCTCAACCATCTGGAAGCGCTGGGACTCTCTGTCAACTGGACAAAGAGCTCTCTCCAGCCCAGTCAAACTATTTCGTTCCTTGGAATAGATTTGAACTCTATCACTATGACGGCTCGCTTATCCACACAGCGCGCGCGCCGTGTTCAGCGCCTAGCCGCCTCGTTCAGATGGGTACCCATACATCCCTGAAATCGCTTCAGAGGATGCTGGGTCATATGGCTTCAGCCTCCGCTGTGCTACAGCTGGGTCTTCTGCACATGCGCCCCCTTCAACTCTGGTTATAGAGCCGCGTATCCCACCACGAGTGGACGACGGGCCGCCAGATGATCAGGATTACTCAGACACGTATCACTGCACTGCAGCCATGGGCAGTAAGCGAGTGGTTTCAGAGGGGCGTTACCATGGGAACCTTCTCTCGCCGGAAAGTTATCTCGACAGACGCATCCAACTCGGGTTGGGGAGCGGTTTGCGAGGGCTCACCGGCCGCCGGCCAGTGGTCGAGCCACGAGAGTTCCCTACACATAAACTGTCTGTATATGATCGCGGTCGAGAACGCGCTGCTATGCTTCCTCCCGCGCATAAACGGTCACCACGTCCTGATTCGCTCCGACAATATGGCCGTGGTATCATACATCAACCGTCAGGGCGGCGTCAGATCCAAGAATCTCTTTCATCTGACACGCCGCATCCTATTGTGGTCCAGAGTCACCTGCTCTCGCTCAGAGCGACGCACGTGCCGGGCCATCTGAGCGACGGTCCAGACAGCCTGTCCAGGAACCTGGTCTCCCCCGGAGAATGGTCCCTGCACACTCAAACAGTCCAAACACTGTGGCGCCTATTCGGCAGAGCGGAGATAGATCTTTTCGCTTCAGAAGAGAACGCTCACTGCCCAATATTCTTTTCAAAGAGCGAGGACGCGCTAGCCCAGGATTGGCCCCGCCGCCCGCTCTATGCTTTTCCCCGATTTCTCTGCTACCGCAGGTCATTCAGAGAATCAGGGACTCACGCCACTCGGTGCTCCTCATAGCCCCGCGCTGGGAGAATCAGATTGGTTCCGGAGCTAACGCGGCTGTCACAGACAGCCCCGTGGCCCATTCCAATCAGAGCAGATCTCCTCACTCAAGCCCGCGGCTCGATCTGGCATCCCCATCCACAGCGCTGGGCGCTTCATGCATGGGTGACCAACGACTACGCGTCGAATTGCCAGAAGGGGTTTTGAACACGATCAAACACGCCAGAGCGGATTCTACCAGAAAGCTCTATGCTGCAAAATGGTCTGTGTTCTCCAAATGGTGCACCGACAAGAATTTGGACCCACGGACGTGCGAGGTTTCGTCTTTGCTAGTGTTCCTTCAGGAGATGCTGGATAAAGGCAGGTCCCCATCCACTCTTAAGGTTTACGTGGCAGCCGTCGCGGCGTTCGTTGAACCCCGGCGCGCCCAGTCTCTGGGCAAAGACGAGCTAATCATCCGCTTCCTCAGGGGAGCCAGAAGGATGAACCCCCCTCGCCCCCTACGGTGCCGGTCTGGGATCTTTCTATAGTTCTAGAAGCTCTGAAAGCCCCACCGTTTGAACCACTTGAGTCCGTGGAACTAAAATACCTCTCGTTAAAAACCGTTCTTCTGACGGCTCTCGCTTCAGTAAAACGTGTGGGGGACATTCACGCGCTGTCTTCGAGCGCCGCGTGCCTAGAGTTTGGACCGAGTGACTCCATAGTCATTCTAAAGCCTAGACACGGTTATGTTCCAAAAGCGATTGGTACCCCTTTCAGGGCGCAAGTGATCTCTCTATCGGCGCTGCCTGCATCCGATAGCGAACGAGACGCTGACCGCCTCTGCCCGGTTCGGGCTATCAGAGTGCACACTACACGCGTTGCCGCGTTCAGACGCTCGGAGCAGCTGTTGTGTCGTTCGGTGGCCGCACCAAGGGACTAGCCGCCTCGAAACAGACCCTAGCCAGGTGGATAGTAGACGCGATTGCCTCTGCTTATGCCGCTAAAGACCTGCCTCGCCCTCTGGGCATCAGGGCTCATTCCACCAGAGGCATGGCCTCGTCGTGGGCATGGTCCTGCGGGATTTCCATCCAGGACATTGTGTGGCTGCGGGATGGGCCTCCCCCTCCACTTTTGTCAGGTTTTATAACTTGGAAGTTCCAGCCTTACAGGCTAAAATTCTGGCGGTCTAGTACTCACAGCCCTCCTATAGAAGCCGCACTATCGGGAGTTCCATCACAACCGGCTCACCCCTTGTGTTCCCCTATGTGCTTATGCATTAGCCTACACATCACGGCCCGCCTTCGCCGGCCGCCTTGGGCGTTTTGCACTAGATGATAACGGCCGCTATGCTGGCCGCCGTATTATCTTCATCCACTTTAGATTCCCCCGGTGTTTCCCCTGGGATGCTTAGTGGTTACTTAGCGCGCACGGCGTTGACCAGGTGTTCCCGTAGCGTAAGCTAGCTTACGCAATACGAGAGAACCTCTCGTAAGAGAACGAATCGGTTACCTAACGTAACCTCGGTTCTCTCTAGATGAGGGAACGAGTATTGCGTTCCCGGCCGTGCTTGCGCCACTAGCGTTTCGCTTCATGCTACAGAATCAACGAACGAGCTGGGAGAGCGACCTTTATACACTGTAGCCACGCCCCTTTTGGCGGGCTGTGACGCAGTGAGCGAGCGCCGTCCGCTCATTGGCCGCGGACTCAGCGCCGCTCTCCCATAGGTTCGTGCATTCTCTCTGAGCGAACCAATGAGCCGCTAGCTAGCCCGCTCATGGTCTGCCTCAGAGGAGACTGCGTTGACAATGATTACAAAATTATGGAATAATTTTTTGGCTTCAACTTCTCAGCAAAGATGAATCTTTCCCGTAGCGTAAGCTAGCTTACGCAATACTCGTTCCCTCATCTAGAGAGAACCGAGGTTACGTTAGGTAACCGATTCGTTTTCTAGTTTGCATGTTTGTTTTGTTATGTATATTCTTTCAAATAAAATAACTGGATTTGGATCCAGCTCTCCTTTGTTTTTGAGTTTTGAGTGTAGTAAACACAAGCTCAAAATATTTTCACTTTATATTCTACGACATAATTAACACGTAAGGAATAATTGCTCTGTACTGAATAAAACACTCTTGTGTGTAGGACTAATTTCTAACTGATTTCCCACGCCTCCGTTGCTAATTCCAAAACATTATTTTAGTGCAAGTAACTGAGGCTTAACTTATTGATAGCAGACTAATGCAGTAATTAATGATGAAGTTAAAGAGAAAGAGATTAAGCGTATTACCTGAGTCTGTGCATCACTTAATAGTGTTCTGCAGCAGCGTCTCTACTAATAGCGAAATTGAACAGTGCCGTTATTATCTCTCTCTTGAGAAATGTCATGTAGCTTTTAATTTGCTCAACTATTTTACTGATAAAATCGTCAGAGCAACACTGACAACATGTCTCTGAGAGTGTGCCCATATGTGTGTGCGTTTGAGTGAGTGGAGAGAGAGAGAGAAAAGAGATTATGTGCTTTCCATACATAATAAAATGTAATTTTGTCTCAAAAACATGGGAAATAATTTGTCATTTTTATCCTATAGTTTACTTGCTTGGTTTTGCCATTGTGGGTTTTAATGACCTTTGAAATAACTGTAATCATTTAGCGAAGTGATATAGAAATGTAACGCGGTCAAGACCTAACTGGAACTACTTTAGCCGTGGTATCTGAAACTAATTACACACCTTAGAACGTTTGTCAACCAATCATATTCAAGCATTCATTGATATAGTAGTATGTCTCAGTAATAAACAATTGTTTACTGTCTTGTAAAGACGGTAGCTAAAAGTGGTTAAATGAGACTTAAGGGAGTTTGTCGGGGACATTAAACATCATCATCCGAACAGGTAAACTCATCTCACCAGTTCATTTTCACAGCCTGTGTTATAATCGTGCGCTTGCAAACTATTATACTCTAACTTTCAGGGAAAATGTTTATTAGTGAAGACTGAAAGAGTTGTCTGAAGTTAAGTGATTGAGGCGTTGAAGTTATAAGGCTAAAATTTGTTTATAGCCAAACATTAGCTTTTGACCTCTGAAGATTGTATTTATGTTTTAAAATTCATAAATGTTGTGTTCATTTGTGAAGATTGTCATGAAAAACAAAATGCATAAGAAACATATGCTTGTATTAGTCACACTCACAGACCTACTTTCTGCAATAATCCAAGAGCCAATGGAAAAATCCTATTGGGTTTTTGTCGAAAAGAGACCAGGATGATGCTAATTTCCTACAAAAATAGGCTACATCATCTCTGCACCACTCTATTGAAAACCGGATTACAGAACATTTTGAAAATATATTGTGTTGATATATATTACCTACAACATATGAGAGAAGAATGTTGTCCCGGGCCTCGTAATAAGAGGTCTAGCTTAGCCTACTCTCTGTGGACCCATATTTGGTTCCGGGCCCCATGAATTTACATACACTAAGGGTCAGAAATGAATAAAGACTTGCAAAATCCCACCAAATTTGACAAAAATACCCATGAAATTCAAAATGTGGTACAAAATTCTGCATTATCTGATATTTATCCTAATGATTTATTTTATAATTTTACATGTCCCCCCTCATAAAGCTAAAAAAAAGGCCCTTAAAAAGATAAACAATAATGACTGAATTTCTGAATAGTTCTTCTGTATCTGCTGACCTGACCCTTAAATTGTTGGTGTGACCTAATGTAGCCTAGGTTGATTCATTCATAATATTTTGGACTTTATTTATAGTAATTTTATTGACACCATGCATTTTATTTAAAATAGAGTGCATCTTAAGAGCACATATAAGCACGAACAAAATATTTTAAGGCCTATTATTAAGCTACTATATTATATCACTATAGCAAAAGATATTACATTTTTATACTTGATAATTTGAACATTTTGTTTTGACGTAGGCTATTATTCGTGTGATGATGTCAAATAAAACTTCTGAGCGTTATTCTTCATAAAGCAGCGAGGTTATTAGAAACATTTAGGCTAATGTCGACTTCTCGAAGGTACCTTAATACAACCAGGCTACATCGTAAAACATAAATGTCAATCTGTTAAATAGTCATCTTTCTCATATAGGCTACATAACAATAAAAGCCTTATAGGCTTAGATAACACTGCGCATAATATTACAGCACTCACCGTGTTTTCCATATTAGTATCCAACAGATGAGGCGTTATAATGAAGAGGATGAACGAGCTCCTTCACTTCCACATCTCTGCCCTTCAACGAACCGACCCATGAACATACAGGATGACGACATCTTTAAAGAAGATCAATACACATCTCAATGGGAGAATAAAACACGGATATGCCACGGACTAACGGCAGAGGTTTCACGAGAACCATGAATCCTTTACAATCTTGGTGAAAGTAGGCTACAATTGTTTTATCCGACAATGTCACGATAGATTAAAGTGATCCCGGCGTTTAGCTGGCACAAGCGTGTTCGTCTGCCCTGTATCTAGCCTACTGAACAGCATCATCGCGATGACAGACAGCAGGAAGAGGCTCCTTCAGCCAGGGCAATGATGCAACTGATGTAGGAAACACGATGCTCTGAGGAAACTCCACTGCAGATCCGATCATCTCACGCGCGCAACAACACATTAAGCTAAGGCGCATTATGTATTAAAAATATCTAAACTAATGTCTAATTTAGCACAGCTGTATTAGCTACAACAGTTAGTTTCAGTCCTCGAATTTGATTGGTCGAGCGGCGTTTCCAAAGCACTAATTAGCATAGCAAATGGGACATTTCGCGAAACGAATAGTTTGAATGATATCACTCGAGACCACCAGAGACAGATGGCTTTTGTCATTTTATCTTTTGTTTATTCATATTTTATTATTTGGATTGTTTATTGTTACAGACTAGGCTATTTGTGGCTTCATTTGTGTTGCGGAGTGGAGTTGTATGGCTGCAAGGAGCGGTGGTTTCCCGCTTCCACCACATTAGAAATAATACAGCAAAATTTAGTGTACGAAGTAAATATCGTGCGCTGGGGAGGACAATCTTTCATTTGAAAGCCACGTTTCTAGGATCTGTAAAACCGATTTCTTCCATCTTAAAAGTATATCTAAATTACGACATATGCTTTCAATGAAAAATGCGGAACAACTAGTTCATGCGTTCATGACCTCAGGCTAGATAATTGTAATGCTCTACTGGGTGGTTGCCCTGTACGCTTAATAAACAAACTCCAGTTGGTCCAAAACGCAGAAGTTAGAGTTCTCACTAGAACCAGGAAGTATGAGAGTGAATTCAGGGAGCTTTGATTTCTATAATTAATTTCAGTAGGCGCGGTTGTGGAGTTAAAGACGAGTGTAAATTTCTGTCGCCAATCCGCTCCACTCGCATACGAACGCTGTTCCAGAACGTATTTTTAGTATGGGAGTTGATTCGTAACATGGAAGGCTGAACTATTTCTTTTTTAAATCATCTTCATTAGCAGAGACGAAATTGACTAATTCTACCACTAATTTTGCATGAAGCAACATTAAAAAAAGTCAAATAATAGGAAAATGATTTGGTTTAATGTAAATCATATATGATTATTAAATCCTCTTATACCATCTTATCTTTTCCATAAAACAAAAACTTCAAATAAAGTGTTAATAACATGTTTTATTTCACAATTGACAACAAAATGGTCAAACAAATAATTTTATATTAATTACAAAATTCACCCAAATAAAAATAAAATTATTATGCTATATATATACATTTTTAGATACAATTGTTTAAAATTCAGTTCATTGGGATAACTCATACAGCAAGGGTAAAAAAAAAATAATAATAATAATAATTTTGTTCTGCTCTCCTATAGGCATGGGCATGGTAATCTATTTTTTCAGCTGGGATTTCTTTATTTTTTAGAAATTCTGGCTTTGGATAACTGCAACACTGTGGTCAAAAAAATCAGATCCACAATAAAACAGTAACTTATCATTCACCAAACACAGTACAGAACTCCACTCTCAAGTAAATGACAATCAAACTGCTGCAATTCTATTTAAAAAAAAGTCACATCAGCTTTTCTCTCAACTAAAATTGAAAATGTTTCCTTCTTAAATACATTGAAATACCAATTACCTCACTAAGGGAGCACATATACAAGCACACAGTCTCAACGTGAAGCTGCCAATAGTTAAAAAAACTCAGTTTTACTACTTCAATGCAAACGTTTACATTTTCTATTTTTCACGTGCTTTCAAGTTCCTGCAATAGTTTTGACATGAGCAGCTTTATCTGTTCTTCAATCAGTAAAATAAGGCAGGAGTATCTGAAAGAAACATTATGAATAAACTTTGGTGATTTGAAAAGAATATTTTTGTGGCACAAGTCGGTGATGCTACATGTGATTATAGTGCGTCAACATTCCCACCGGATAAACAGGCCACTATTGCCCAATCAAATTATAATCCGACTTCAGTCTATAATCTCAATGGCACGGAGTACATGAAATAAGGCTAAACAAATAAATGCCTTTACTTTAGTACATCTCACCAGGACCGTTCTTTGTTCACCATCAACAAAATCACAACATCATTTTGCACAAAACAGTGTTCCACCATTCAATGTGTTTGAAAAAAAAGTTTTTTTTTTTTGCAGTTTGCATCAAACCACAACAATCAAGGATATTAAGGACAAATAAATTACAGTTATACAAAACACACACAAAAAAAGAAACATTACAAAGTTGCATTTAAAAAAAAATCTGCACCTTTAAATCAAAATAAGTACTGCTTTAACCATGCCTCTCTATAGTCTAAGCATTAGCATAAGCTAACATGAGGTCTCATTGTTTGTGTGTGTGTGTGTGTGTGTGTGTGTAGTGCCACCTAAAGGCATGATTTGTGCAATGACAGTCCTGTCAGATCTCAAACCTCACACATATTGCTCTATAATAATGAGCAGGGGTGTTTTTAATTCTGATAACGGTTGTAAAGACTCCAGCATGGAGATTTAGATCCTCCACTTAAAGGGTAAATTACTAACAGTGATCTTTATGCTCAGGGTAAGACTGTGGTCATGACGACCAAATCAAATCCTACCCCAATTTTGTGAAATACAGTACTGATCACTGAGCACTTCCTGTCCATGGTCAGCTGATTTACTATTACTAGTCAGTACAGAGAGTTTCAATTACAATTCAGCTCTAAGAAATTCTACTACAAAAAAAATATATATATATATTAAAGGGACAGTTCACCCAAAAATGTAATATCTGTCCTTAAATGTATGAACTGATTTTATTTTTTGGGGGGGAATTTGACAGCCACCGGTTATCATTCACTTTCATTGTATGGAAAATAGCAGCGTGAACATTCAACTAAACCTCTTCATTTGTGTTCCACAGAAGAAAGGGAATATTCATTTTTGGATGAATTGTCCCTGTGTACAGAATTAGGATGATCCTGCTACAAGCTAATGAGGTAGCAGCTGTAGGTGTTAATGAGGCAAGCTTAAATAAATCAAACTTTTATGTTCTTTTTTCATATTTTTAACCTTACTTGAGTAGTTTGTAATTGAGCAGAATATTTGCTCATATTTAATAGGTAATGTATACATTAAGTGCGGTCAATCAGCATTAGCATGCGATTAGATTAAGGAAAGCAGATCCAGTTCCTTTGAAATTAAACATAATGTGTTTCATACGCTCAAGTCATTGTCTAAAAACCGTGCAGGAGTATTTGACCATAAGGTTGAATGTATAAATATGTCATCTGTTTCAGACATCTGTAAACCTGTGACAACAGCCATCATAGAGATATCTTAGCACAGCTTGAGGTCTTCATGAGATGGAGTCAAAATGACTGGACAAGCAGGTGTTGAAGTAATGAAGTCAGCAAGTTTTTCCCCAAAGTCTGGAAACAGTTGGCGATGAGAGTGGATTTGGTTGGAGCTGTAGTGGGAGAGCAGGAGTCGTCGTCGTCTTTCTACATTTCTTTCTCCTTCTCACTCCTCACCTCTTTCTCACGGCTGGACTTCATGAAGTCACTTCTCATCAGGCGGTAAAACAGCACAATGTTCATGGCGGTCATGATGGCCAGACCCACGCTGCCGATGGTGTAGCTGGCCAGGGGGATAAGGTCACGATTCAGCACCAGCCAGCGGGTCATCCAGGCCAGAGTGTTGATGCGAAACACCACGTAGGTGCCCAGGTTTATCATGCTGTTGACACGGTAAAAAGTACTTTTGGCCAGGCTGGCCATGCGGAGCACTTGCCTCAGGTGCAGAAAGATCGAATTGATCTCAACCAACAGCGCGACCACTGAAAAACCCACATACCGACAGGTCAGAACTGAGATCCCGAAACAGGTGATCACCTGCAAACAGAAGAGATTGAGATTTTTTTTTATTAGGAATGCACTCAAATTTATGAAATGGACAATTATCTGTACATGTTTTTTTTTTATATATACTTGCCCTATTTAATCTTTTTTTGTAAAGATTATTTGTTACTGGAAATTTACACACAAATGTAAAAATATTCAAATGCACTAGAAGTAACAATACCTTCCCCCTTTTTCATACCAATTATCAATTAAAAGGTTAGTTCACCCAAAAATTATGTCATAAATGACTCGCCCGCATGTGGTTCCAAGCCCGTAAGACCTCTGTTCATCTTCAGAACACAGTTTAAGATATTTTAGATTTAGTCCGAGAGTTTTCTGTCCCTCCATTGAAAATGTATGTACGGTATACTGTCCTTGTCCAGAAAGGAAATAAAGAAGACATCAAAGTAGTCCACACATTGGTTCATAAATAACGACTTTATTCAGCATTGTATTGTCTCCCGGTTCTGTTGTCAATCCGTTTCAGTGACGCTGATGAAGTAAGATGCTGCTGACGTGTATCTGGTGTATGTATTCTGGTTCAAATATATATATATATATATATATATATATATGGCTGAGCAAAAAAATGCAAGTCTTCCTCTGTGTCGAAATCCTTAGACATGTTTGCGAAGAGTGTTTTGTTTACAGCGTGCATCTCCCTCAGACTGTGAACGAAGCTTGCACACACCAGATACACGGTAGCAGAGTCTTACGTCATCAGCGTCACTGAAATCTTCCGGTTCTTTACAACAGAACCGTAAGACAATACAATGCTGAATAAAGTCGTAATTTTTGTTGCGTTGCTTCAAAACCCACTGATGTCACATGGACAACTTTGATGATGTCTTTATTTCCTTTCTGGACAAGGACAGTATACAGTACATACATTTTCAATATTGACCACAGCAGTCTAATAATCCAATAAATTCCTGATGGACAAAATTAAATCTCATCCTACATTTTGTTTCTGCTTGAGAAGCCATTTTCTCTTGGATATTAGTCACAATAATGAAGAAAAGACTTTGTTCCTCAACCAGTTCTTCCAGTTTTTACAATATTACGATAGATTGGCAGAATTGTGTTCACCTGTGACGACATTCAAAACATCTAAAGCTAAATATAAAGGCTGAGAAACTTCTGTTGCTGAAGAATTTGCCACATTACCTAAAGCAAAAGCCTTTTATCCCTTGGTGTATGTTCTTAAACACTTTTTGTATGTAAAAGCCAGTTTGGGCTAGATAGATTTATTTTGAGATCATTGTTAGTCTTGTACTGAACATCACATTCATTCACATGCTGTTTTATCTTCTATACCAGTGTTTCTCAATTGGTGGGTCGCAAGACCGTTTGAGTGTGTAGTCAAAGAAACAACAACAAACTACATAATTCTTCTAAACATTTTTCTCATGCGAGAAAAAAGTGCACGAACGCTGTTGACTCTTCTGTCAGACGCAGTTTAATTCAACTGATTCGTTCAAAATGCAGATTAAGATGCAACTCTGTTCTGCTGTGTTTGTTTGGAACTATTTTCATTGCGAAATAAAGCAATAAATCTAAAAAAGTAACTTTTTATTGAATTGTTACATAAAATAAATATCACATTTGCAATCATGCTGATAGGGTATTTGAGAAAAACAGCTCTCAAGCTAGTGTGATATTACAACTCATTAGAAGGACATTTTTGCTCCCAAATCTCAAATTGAGGCATTTTTATTCATTTTGGTGGCAGTTTTGCCCCACACTCCTATTAATTTCCGACTACTAGACAACCGAAACATGACATATAACCTACAATTTAAAGATTACTACATTAAATTTGATGAAATGCGAGTGAGAAATCGAAACTGCAGAGTGGATTAGAGAAAGAGTCATTACAGAATGCTTTTAGCATGGACTGAAATCCACTCCACTCATACTGTGGTATGCCTGCTAGAGGGACACCTCAGCCCATGAGGGCAAAGTAGTTTTTAGCTAATTCGTTCTTTATTTCCAAATAAGCATTTAATTTAGGGGGTGCCTACTGTGCCCAAAAATATTTGGCTTAATTTGTGTGGCCTCCCATGAATTTCAAGGTTAGCACATTTAGTGCAAAACCATTGTGCAGCCATCCATATTGCAATTATTACCTTCAGAAACAATCTTTCATCATATCATTTTAAGGTTGTGTCTGACCCATCCATTCATCTACAGAAAGTTTAAATAGGCTAGTTAAGCTACACACAGACTAATGTGCTTAATTTCAGAAGCAGCTCTTTCATCTTCTCAACACTAATCTGCTGCGAGGAGACAAGAAACAAATGAACGTGTGTTTTGAATCATCTGATAACAGCAGGGAGAGGTTGAGCTGAGGACAAGGAGCACAAAGGCTCTGTTGATCAGTCCAAAACCCGACATGACAGCAGCCAAAGCGTTCAATCACAATGAGCGACACTAATCCAGCTGGAGTTCTACAGTTTAAACCGACCCCAGAGATGATTTCAACACTACAAATAGTTTCATTCCCCTTTAATTGTCTCTATAAGCATTTATTAGCATTCTTAAAGAGATGGTTTACCCAAAAATGAAAATTGTGTCCATTTACTCACCATCAAGTTCAATTTCTTTCCTCTAAAATGGGGTATTTTGAAGAAAATGGGTAACTAAACATTTTCTGGTCCCCATTGACTTTGTATTGTATTTTTTCTCTACTATAGAAGTCAATGGTGCCCTACAACTGTTTGGTTACAGTCATTCTTCAAAATATCTTCTTTTGTGTTCAACAGAAGAAACAAATTCATTCAGGTTTGGAAAAACTTGAGGGTGAGTACATGACAATTTTAATTTTTGGGTTTAACATCCCTTTAAATAAAGAATACCAAGTCTTGAACCAAACCAACCAGCTCTAAGAATAATCTGAGCAAAAAAACAAACAAAACAAAAGGTGAAATTTCTGACTGACTGTGTATGTGGCATTGATTTTAATTTAATGAAATAATGTGAATGAAAAAAAAATACTATGGTACAATATAAAACTATTTACTTATACTATTGAAAAAAATATTGTTTTCAAAAAATATATATATCTGATAACGTATCTTTTTTGGGGGTGGGTTTTTTTTTTTTTTTTTTAAATGTAAAATTTCCTTTTGGATGAAAGAGGATTGAAAAGGAAAGTTATCTTCCACTAGATGGCAGTCTATACCTAACATTACAAAACATTGTAACGACCATGGACTAATCTGAAATTGTATGTCATCTAAAGCACTTATTAAATATTGAGCATTTAGATCCATGAGTATTATAATTCTGAACTCGTGCAATTTATATAATTTATTTACGTTTAAAATAACATACAAATCTGTTATCAAAACCGGTGTCATGAGTCTTACATAGAGCACAAAGGTGCGGTTACATGACGTCCAATACTAAGTTACATGACTGGGCGTTGTTCCAGTGACGCAACTGCTTTTGTAACAGAACATAAATTTCGCGGGATGAGTCTGTAATGCAACCTTTCACATGACACCCGCCTGGTTCTTGTGGTCAGGAGGAATGTCACAGCAGTAAAGGCTAGTAATGTTATTGCCATTAGCACTGCTGCTCTCTCTCAAAAGCCCATGGTGTGCGTGTTTGAAGCAGGCAAGTAATGTATGATAGCTGACTATCTAGCTATGTGGACTGTAAACACTTCCAAGTATGCTTTACATTGTCTAACAAAAGAGGTTTACAGTTAGACCACAGGTTACAGTAAACAGTAATAGTTGGATTTTTTTTTTTTACTTTATTTAAAGCAATTACACAGAAAAGATTAGCAATCTGCTGGTTTAGCAAGACCGCTAGCTCTGTAAAATGCTTCACTGCAGCAGTGAAGGGCCTGTTTTTCCAAAGACGGTTGATTACTAAATAAGATTTGTGTGACCTCAGTCTTATGACTGGGAGGATGTTGACCTTTGGTTATTACTTTGTCTTTCTCTTGATGGGGTTAACTTGTCTGCTTACACAACGCTTGAGTTGGATAACTCTCTGAACATCACAAACAAACCTGTTATCTTCAGGAGACTATTTTTCTCTTAAAGGTGAGAAGAACATCAGTCTACTATATGGAAGTAGTAAAATACTATGTTGATGAACATATCATATTAGTAAGAATATAACAAGACCTGCCTTAAACACAAAATTAGACATCATGTCGCCAGTCAAAGACATCAAAAACAAACACTCACTATTGTACAATTCCTAATATTTGAACGGAGACCATAATAAAGAGATAAAACACTTTAACACCCTTCTCAGCCTTGACAAGAACATAATCATTGACAACAAAAGAGCAAAGTCTTAATGTCATATTCATCACATAACATGTTATAGACACATATACTGATTTAATGTATAGTTTTACTGTAATGTACAGCACACTTTTATTCACCAAGGATGCATTAAATTAATAAAAAATGACATTATAAAAACATTTATAATGTTACCAAAAAAGTAATTTGCTAATAAATGCTGTTCTTTTGAACTTTCTAGTCATTAGTTTTATTATATTAGAAATGTGTGTATTATTCATACAAATATTAAGCGACACTACCGTTTTAAATTTGATAATAATAAAGCAAATCAGTTTATTAGAATGATTTCTGAAGGATTATGTGACACTGGAGAGTGGAGTAATGATGATGAAAATTCAACTAGTATCACAGGAATAAATTACTTTTTAAAATATATTCAAAGAAAATCAGTTCTTTTTGAATAGGTGGTTTGCAGTCACATGATTGTGTTGACGCGTGGAATGCAGATGGAGGGCAAGGAGTGAAGAGCGCAATGGACGAGATGGAGGAAAATCCGTACTGTACTATTTTAGACGATATTACAAGAGAAATATATCAACAGAAAATTACAAGAGAAATATATCAACAGAAAATCTAAACATATGTTGGACGTGATCCTTACGTTATGAAGAGGACCGATTTTCAACTGAATGGGCTCTATGCACGGCGTTATTTCCGGTGAAGGATTAAGGATGCTCGATAACTTCCGCCGATCATAGAGTCCAATGCAATACCGAGAATTTATATTGAATTTTATACTCCATGGTTATACTAATGAAACGTTAGTCACAAAAACAGATAAAACAGACACCCCTCGTTGTGTTTATGCTTCTTTTTAAAATTATATTAAATAAACATAACTATATATAAAATTACATCTAAACGTATGTACGTTTCGTTTCAAAGACGGGAGGACAGTAAATATTGAAGACTCTGCCATAATCCCGTTTTCTCCGGTTTTCCTCCGCTTTAATCTACACAACCGGAAATGGACGAGCATCCTTACGTCAAATGCGGAACTTATGCGTGCATATAGCCCATTGAGATTTTCCTGCCATCGAGGCTGTAGATATCAGCAACTAACTCGTCTTACAGACATACTTGGACTTTACAAATTTCGGAAACTGGTACGTTACACAAACAGCCACATAAGTGTATTTAAACACCTGAATAATGTAATTATAAGCCACATAAATAATGTATTATGTAATGATTAAGTGATCACAGCTCACACACACAGCCATTTTCCCATTCGGCTCCTCCCGACAGCAGACGTAGGTTTGCAAGGCATTTTTCCCAGTGTTTTTCTGTCAATTTCTTGTATTTTCCCCCCTTATGAACAACAAATTTTGGCACACGATAAAAACTCCTTGTGGTTTGATCAATTTGAGCAACCATAAACGATGGAATTTTGAGTTTGTTATAGTGCTTCCTAAATATAGAAAATCACTTCCTGCCCTGCCCTCCATCTGCATTTCGCGCCATGGGAACGCAGTGGCGTGATGTCATATGAAAACAAGAAATTGTAATAATATTTTTCAATATTACAGTTTTTACAACATTTTTGATCAAATAAATGCATCCTTGGTGAGAATAATTACAATCCTGGACATGACATGCAGAGGATAGAAAGAAAAGAAAAAACATGGGAGCAATAAAAAAAGCATATGCTGATCACACCTGTATTTTTGTTTACATCAAAAAACCCTATTTTCAATACAATTATGCATAAAAAGTAATAATGCTGATGCAATAATAACATCAGATCAGCACATGCCTGTTAGAATGCCCCCATGTTGCTTACCTGTTGTAAACCAACAGGTTGTTTCCCTGTTGTAAACCTAAAGGTCTGTGTATGTGTCTTTGGTTTCATTAACCTCTCCCTGCGGGGTCAATTATCACTAGTACGTCTCTAATTTCTCCATTACACACACACACACACACACACAAAAACATGGCAGACACAAACAACTCCTGAGTATGGGGGTAGCAGTTCTAGTCTGAAACCAGTTAGCCTGGTTACAGGTGAAACTCGTTTAGGTGAAACGGTTTGCCTACAGGCCCACTTGAGCAGCATGTGAGGAATACAAGCTCAGTGAGAAAGTTCTCATAGTCAATTCTATGCAGATGCAAGCGCTGTGATTGGTCTGCTAGAACCCCTCCTTCGGGTTTATGCCCAGCTGCACTACTTCCTGAACTTCAGCCAGCTTCTTGTTTCCTGTCTGCCATTATTGGCCAAATTGATTAATTCAGGTGTGTCTGATTATTGTTGCCATGACAACTGAGGTCAGGCACACCTGGATTAATCAATTTGGCCAATAATTGCAGACAGGAAACAAGGAGCTGGCTTAAGTTCAGGAAGTAGTGCAGCTTGGCATAAAGCCCATTGCGAGTCAACGCAGACAATGACGCAGAAGTATAAATGAAAACCAACACGTAGTCTATCGCGTTGAGTCTCCGGCGTAGGTCCGACTCAGAAGTATAAATCAGCCTTAACAGCGAGGACACAAACTTCGTTGAAGATAAACACAAACGCACACAAATGAAAGCATTTGATGGATAGTTGGTATGGTCACTTTTACGATGATTCAAGAAAGAAAAACCTTTAAAAGTGGCCCATATATATTGTGCACTATTTACACCACCATTCAAAAGTTTGGGGTCAGTACAAAAAAAAAATTGTTCATTCATAAATGTAACAAAATCATATCAAATATGCTGCTCTTTTAAACCCTCAAAATATTAAGCAGCACATCCGTTTCTACATTGATAAGAACCAAATCAGCATATTAGAATGATTTCTGAAGGATCATGTGACACTGAATGACCGCTACAAATCAGCTTTGCAATCACAGAAATAAATTATATTTTAAAATTTAACCGCAATTATCATGGCCAAACCTTTCAGATATAAGCAAAAATATCAATTTCTCCTCACCACTGGGTGACACTGTCCAGAAAATAGGCCTACACTCAGGTCATGGTTTTCATAACACAAACATACCCTGTCCATACTATCCATCCTAAACAGTGTAAGATTAAAATAAGTGTGTCCCAAAGCATATTAGAAAAAGAGTACGTCAGAAATCCCCGGACGGTATACGTGGCGAGCATGCAGAGCGAGGCCGAGGGCCGTGAGAGAAGGGCACGACACTGGCGCTTAGTGAAACACTTGCGCTCAATGTGCGACACTGGCGCAACGCACCGGCGTCGCATCTCTCTCGTGGAGAAGCGACGACAGTGAAGATGAAGAGAGGACAGGTCTGGACTTATTTTATTATATGCGACAGCAGTTGTCCGTAAGGGGCTGCTGTCTTTTACTTTTGTTTTGTATTTGTTTTGTACTTTCGTTTTGCAATTTATTATTAAATTGTGTGTTGGACATTCGCCAGTTACCCTGGCCCTATTGGCTGGTTTGGAACATCAACACGCTCGCCATATTGAGGGCAAGACTGCACTGCAAACAAATGCAAGTATGTTTGTATGTGGTTCCATCTCTAGTTATTTAAAATCTTGACAGTTAGACTTTTATATTTTTTTTAATAAGATATTGCCAAAGCTCAAGGCTTGTTTATGTATTTGGATTTTTATTCTTGCATAAGAATTGTGAAGACCCCCATACTAAATTACATTTTCATATTAAATGAAAAAGTTTTGGCTTTTCTTGTGTTCAGAACCGACCGCCATTGAGAAAATCGGCAAATTCGAAATTATGGTAGGAAATTAAATAAAATGGAGAATTTTTGATTGACAGGCCAGTTTACCATGTCAGGATGCAAGAGAGAGCAAGTTAAAGACGCAATTGTATACATGATAGTATGTCCCAAAGCTTGTCTACTTTCTGCTACACACTCAAAAGTATCTACTTTTTCTTCACAAAAAGAGTAAATACTTTTAGGGTCTAGTATAAATAGGCGAATTGAGACGCAGCACAAGTTTGGTCAAAATACGCTAAATCATTGCATTTATGTTGGCACAAATTCATTTGCGCGTATTTCGAGAACAATTTAATAAATTAATTAACTTGAATTTTTTTTTATCTTAATTAAATTTTATTAAACTAAATTAAACTAAATTAAATGAAACTTAATTAAAAGTGAAATAAATTATAGACAGAGACACAATTTGTTTAATAAACCACTGTTTAATAATAATTAAAAAAATATGCGCTATTTACATATTTACACACATATATATATATATATATATATATATATATATATATATATATATATATATGTTTAATAAGCAAGTCCCTCCCAGTTCAAGAGCAAGGATGGGCCAGATGATGTGAGGATGTGAAAATGGGCTGGGAGATAAAGCTGAAGGCGTGTATGTGAAAATACAAGGTTGTGAAATGAAGGTGTTGAGAGAGCTGACCTCAAAGGGTGTGGTGAAGTGTTAGTGTTGGGAAAATAAGTAATGAACATGCCAGTTTGTGTTTATGAGTCCAACAATCCAGTGAATCATTGATGATTTTAAAGTTGGGTAACATGAGAGTTTGAAGCGGCCGGGGAGAAGAGAAGGTTTCTGAAACATTCCAAGATATGTATAGCTGTGAGTGATGGAGACATATGAAATCTATACTAAGCCAAACAATTTTCTGTGGAGACAAACTTCCTAGCAGGGTTTGGTGATATCTTTAATCTTCACAGTATTTTGTTTACTTCTGGTATACTGCACATGGATTTTTGTATGTGCCGAGAAGTTTCTCTACTCAAAAGACCAAGATTCCTTGCGAATAGAACATGACCAGAACACAAATCACTATGGGGATATGCCGATACGCGTTTACATGACCAAAAATTCGGGTTAGAAAAGGGGTACCCCAGGTATAATATTTTTTTTAAAATCCAAATTTTTTTAAAATATGTTTTTAAAATCCAGGACATGAGCATATTTTTGCCGGTGTTTACATGTCCGTTCGCGATCGGGTTATTGGCTGCATGTAAACGTAGTCAGTTATGTTTAAAGTGAACGGAAACATTTGAGAAATGTCAGGTCTTAAAGTGACATGGTATCCACATCAAAAGTGTGGCCAGTGAAAATACTGAGTGGCTAACTTTGGAAAACCACTAGCCACATATCTCTCTGAAAATGAACACTAAAAAGTGTAGGAGATGCTGACAGTTTTCCCTTCTATCTTTGTAAATGACAGTCAGATTGTGGTGGAGATGTTTACCCAGTCATGGTCAGGACAAAGTCCACACTGTGAAATAAAACACGAAAAAGTCACAAACCTCACCCTGACAAGACAGGGTAAATATAATTTGACCCTGAGGAAAGCAAGGCTAGGTTAGTACAACCCCCATAAAGCACATGTCAAATAATGGCAGGACCCTCCCCAAAAAATTACACATGCTAGCAGGCAAACATTTGAGGTCGGTAAAAATGATGAATACCATTTTGGGGAAATATTCTCTTATGCTCACAAAAGTCAGCATTTATTTTTTAAAATACAGTCAGGCCGTGTGTCCACCAAAGCATTTTTAGGGAGCTGAAAACGCTAGACGCTCTGCTGAAGACGCCTAGCTGAGGGCATTTGAGAGCGT
Source organism: Pimephales promelas (assembly GCF_016745375.1). The sequence continues at coordinate 7,435,144 of NW_024121166.1, forward strand.
TCTGGTAGCGCAGCGTTTTTTCCGTTGAGATGTTTCATTGCTATGATACAGAATATTCGCAGCACAGTTTACTTGTAACTGATTTCGCAGATGATTTGTTTCATACTAAAAATGTATTTTTCATCCATTTTGTTTGGTTAGCTCTACCGGTTTATGTCGTTTTACAGAAAGAAAGTTGTGACAGTTGGTCGGTGAGGTATTAGTCCTGCCCCTCCTCCACTTTGATTGGACGGCTAGGTAAAAAGTGACCGTGATGAGGGCTGCGTTTTATCCAAAGTTGAACATTTTTCAACTCTCAGTAACCATAGCGTTTAAAAAAACGCAGCACTCCCATTGAAAACATACGCCAAGTGCGAGGAAAAACGCTTTGGTGGACACACGGCTTAAAAGTAACAAATAAAATAATTAAAAAAAAATTTTTTTCATTCATTACTCCAGTGTCACATGTACCTTCAGAAATCATTTTAATATGATGATTTGCTGCTCAAGAAAGTATTATCAATGTTGAAAACAGTTGCTTAAAGTCCCAGTGAAATCAAAATTGAACCTATTTACTTTGTTAGCACATATTACTAGTCTTGTGGTGAACAATTAATCCGTGCAAGTAAAAATATATTTAAAAAATGTTTTACCTTGGTAATCTTTAATCAAAATCGGAAAAGTTACTTCCGGTCTGGAACGGTTTCTTTTTCTGATGACGTAGGTTTCACAGTTTGGGTGGGGAAACGCTTAACCACTCCCCTCAAACCATTAGTTTGCTATGAGCGAGAGATGGAGAGGAGGAGCGCTAGAGTAAAACCCTGCCCTCTGTTCAATATTCCGTTTCACTTGGAAATACGTCACAGCACTGGAGAAAAATCGTTTGCAACTTCCGGTTCACGTCACGGGGACTTTAAAAAAACACTATTTCAAAGAATCTTGAAAAAAAAGTATAAAGTTCAAAAGAACAGCATTTATTTAAAAAAATCATTTAAAAAATACATTATAAATGTCTTTACTGTCACATTTGACCAATTTAACGCATCCTTGCTAAAAAATATCTAACTGGCCCTGAACTTACGGTAGTTAATTCACCCTTTTACAACAAGCCATTTTGCATGTATTTGTTCATACTTGTTGGAGTATACTATGTTTATGTAAACCCAAATAAACTAGACAAAACAAAGACAGTACCATCATCTTTTGGCATCAGAATATTAAAGTACTGATATGAAAAAATCTGAAACTGTACACACAAAAGACCAAGCTATTTTTAAGCACAATAGCGTTTCAATCCCTCCATTTGATGAACAAAAACAGCATTCATAATTTGGGAACTGTGCATAGCATCATGCATTCACACATGCACAACACAGTTGCCATGGGAACCACACATGTACTATGGGGTGGTGCTCCAGATCCACTTAGAAGTACTCAGACTTGAGGCATTGAAACGCTCTGAATCAAACAGGACCATGTGTCTTCAGGCCTTATTCTCAGTACGATACACTCTGAACCCAACACGCCAATAATCGTTCCTTAGCCGGCAGCATTCCTGTGTTTTGTGATCATCACATCACTCAGTGCCAAAATTTACAAACATTTTCAGTCTGACTATTTATTGGAAAGACAAACATCAGATGAAACCACTTCATACAAGGAAGTTCCATTAAAAGAAATGCCAGGACGTTTTCAGAATTTCATGTAAATTTTCTTTTTTTTGGTTGCTAGAGGACAGATCTTATTTTATAAGTTGATTGTTTTGGCTCAGACATCATGTTATCCAGGAATGTTTGCTGCAGTAAGTACAAACAGAGGTCTCTCGTGATATGGCGAAGGGTCTATATCAGAGAAAGACAGAGGTTTCTAGATCTACAGGTTTTAGAGGAAATTGAGTATCTCTTTTATTAGGGTGCTGCTAAGCATGAGCATATGTGGACCAGATGTCTCTGCTTCTGTCTGGAAAATGCTGAATGCATGCTGCAAAAGGAGGAGGGATCCAACCACAAATACATTACACTCTGGAGACAAAAGTGGTTCCCTTGCTAGTACACATTCTTTCCTTCTCATTCCTCCGATGCCTCTTATTCTTTCCATTTCCTTCCAAAGCTGTTAACCTTTGACTTAATGTATACACTTTCTGTTATCATTTGCAGAAACAACTGCAGCGGATATACCGGTAGTCTGTGGGTAGGTAATACATTTTTTTTTTTAAATAAAATTACATTAGGTTACAAAGGAATTATATCAAATCAAACCAGAGTGTTGGGGAAAGTTACTTTTAAAAGAAATGATTTAAAATATCCCATTACTCCCTAAAAAGTAACTATTTGTGTTACTTAGTTACTTTTTAAAGAAAGTAATGCATTATGTTACTTTTTCTCTCCTGGGCTGGACTTGGTTGTTTGTTTTTAAATAACAACAAAAAGCTCTTTCAAACCAAAAGTGAAATGTTGCAGGAGAAGAAAATTTAACGCTCTTTTTCAGCAATAAAAAAAGATAAATGTGATGTTTAAAGGGGTACCATTTCTATTATGCCCTTTTACGAAGTCTTGATTTTGTTTTTGGGGTGTTCTACAATATGCTTTCATGATTGTTTAAAAAAAAACACTTTTACAGCAGTTTTAAAGATTATTAAGCCAAGTTCACACTAAAGGATTTTAAGCCTGATTTATGCCCGATTTACAAATCGTTGAGCTCGCCGACAGGTTAGGGTGTTATCGCGTGCAATTGCGGGGGATTAGCGGACGATCAACGCTTGCCAATCTGTTAGTATGAAAGAGCCAACAACGCAGCGAAGATACTCGCAGACGCATCGCCGAGCCCAGAAAAATATCTAGCATACTAGATATCCAGAGCTGTCGCGCGACTCAACCTCAGTGATGTCATGAGCTACAGCCAATCAGAGCAAGGCATGGGTTGAGGTCACCGGTAAATCTTAAGTTTTTCTTTTTTTGCCTTTTTTCTCAGAGCAAATCATCGCGCAAACACTAGTGTGCAGCACTAGTTTCTGTCTGACGTCCACATTGGCGTGTTGTGTTCTTCTCTTCTTTGCTGGGTTTTGGCGCATATGCTGTTTCGCGTCATTTCTGGTTAGTTTTATAGGTTATTAGCTGCTAAAAAATAAAAATAAACAGAAACTTTAGCATACTTAACCAAACCGAGTAGTTGGTTGAGCAAAACTATGCAGTTTCATTTAAACTTGTTTTCAATGTACAAAAACCAATGCAGTTGTAATGTCAGGAATGTGGAGGCCTTTTTTTTTTACTACAGATGAGTTGTTTACCACTCATGCAAACTCACACAGCTTTATCCAGAGTCAGCTTGAATCAGTCAGGGAAAGCTGCAGGTTTAACACAGCAGAGCTGGATTATCAGGCAGTTACTACAGAAAATGCAGGGGGCTGTAGTAGAGGTTCCTGGCATGGCACCACTCGACTGCATCACATTAGCTATTGAGTAAAATCTGTCATTGAGCAAATACAATCACCTCAGGCTTCTGTGTTTTGGTGAACTAACAATCACCCTTGACTCTGCCAAACCATCGCACTCTCTCCGCTGTGTTTTGTATTTTTCCACCGATTCTAGTAATGAATGAGCACTAATACAATTACAAACTGATCATCTGAGCCTCCTCTGAGGCCTGCAGGCTTTAATTAGCAAACTCAGTTGTGCTAAATGAATGTGGGATGAGACACATTTGCTCAACAAAGCCCCATTTCTGAGAAACTGATTTAAAGGAGGTTTGTGGTGATCCAAATGCCAAAAATGTTATTGGGTTAGCGTGATGTATTTCACAGAACCACCTCTGGAAGCTTGAGTATTTGCAAAAGTGACAGCCAAGCAGTAATACCCACAAACCAACAAAACCATTTTTAAATTTCACAAACCAAGCAAACCATTTTTAATTTAAGTAACAGTTCTCTTTTTCCGTTTACTATACTGGCATCCGACAACACTACTTTGGTAGATAGTGGGCCTCACTAACCGTGTTTGTCCAATGCAAATTTATGTCTCCTCAAGCAATCAGTATTTCCACGTCTTCACCTCATATCAGGCTCGTTCTTATGTACACGTTACCATTTAAGTTTTGAATAGGCAATTTTCTTTAAAAGAAATTAATATGTTTATTAAAGTTCATTCCATTCAAACCAGACACGTCTAAAACAAAGCTTCTCTTATTATTACAATTTGGCTCATGATGGAAACAGTAGGAAATAACAGGATGGGGTGGAGATGAGAGGGTCTGACAGTTTCTCACACTGCCATTAGGAATCTAGCTAAGCAGCATGTTCCCTCCAGGCACTTCACTGAATGAAATCCCAAGAAAAGAGGGAACAACAACAACAACTTGGCTACTTTACCAAATGTTGACGCCATAGAACACCAAACAAACCAAAGCTCAGAAAACCCACTTGGACAGTCTCCTTCCTCTGCCCATAGCAACAGAGCAGGTTATACTGGCTGTGATAATCTGTATATGTACTGAGCTAATGCAACCGATTTGTTCAAACGGCCTCTCTATTGATTTCTTTATTGTACATATCTTAGCTATTTCAGCAGTTTACCCTCGGTTACCTCTGCTGACCTTCTCACCTCAAGTATGTCTAAACACACACAAAGACACAAAGCAAAAAAAGGTGGTCAGACAGGTTGCACTACTTTGTGAATACACTGAAATCAGGTGTGTGTAGCTTTAATTAGATTAGTGAGTAATACCAAAACTGCTTTTGGAATGACGTTATGGTTTACCACCAAAATCTCCTTCACACCAAGTCAGTGGCTTTCTTTAATTCTCATTCATTTTTTTCTATTATTTTATTTAAAATGAAGCACAATTACCATCCAAATTTTCATTTCTGTAATTAAAAAGTAATGACATTTTATTTAAATTATTATGTACTAAGAAATTAAGATGGTACTTGTTGGCCTTTAATTTAATTTAAAAAAATCTGCATCAATTTATTAAAATAATCAGAATGTAATGAGACAAGAAATGTCTGGAAGCGTTACAAATGACAACTTGGAGAAAATCTGAGAAATCTTAAAGGGATAGTTCACTTTGAAATTAATTTTTGGTATGTTTTTGTTTACCTCAAGGGCATCCAAGATATTGGCGTCTTTGTTTCCGCATTAGTTTCAATTTTGATATTTTTAGGTTAAACTGTTCTTGTCTGTCAGTCATATAATGCAGGTCTATGGTCACCATCTCAAAGACCATGCACAGAGGAGTCCAAATTGAACACGATTCAATGACTCGTAAATGTAAGTAAATTGATGGTCTAAGACACGAAACGAGCGGTTTGTGTGAGAAAACAAACAGTATTTATATCGTTTTACCTTCTGTAACCACAGCTACATCCAAGTGATCTGAAGGCGTGGGCGATTTGGTCTGAGCAAGCGCCGGAAGTGATCTCCCGTGCGGTTGCGAAACACAAACAACGTTGTCTGTTGATATATCGAAATCGTCTTCTATTGTGATTTTCTGTATATCTAAATATGTTTAGATCTTCAGTGAAAGGTGTGACGTACACGCGTGAGAGATCACTTCCGGCACTTTCCAGCACTTGCGCAGACCGAAGTGCCCTCACCCTCAGATCACTTGGACGTGGCTGTGGTTACAAGAGGTTAAAAACTATATAAATACTGTTCTTTCTTTTTTTCACAAAAACCGCTCGTTTCGTGTCTAAGGCCATTAATGTGTACTTACATTTACATTGTTTGATTTGGACTTCTCTGTGCATGCTCTGAGGTGGTGACCATAGACCTGCATTATATGACTGATAGACAACAACGGTTTGACCTAAAAATATCCAAATTAAAACTACTGTGGAAACAAAGACAGCTACATCTTGGATGCCCTTGAGGTAAGCTAAAACATATCAAAAATTAATTTCAAAGTGAACTATCCCTTTAATGGTCTTAAACAAATGTTTTACCCATTTAGCAGTTAAGTAATTGGGATTCTCCAAATAATTCATAATTTCTTTTTACCATATTTTATGTCTACTCACCACTACATGGTGGAAAAGTAGCTCCCATGAATGGCTGATCTTCTGATTAATAACCATATCAAAGAAGTCATATATGAAGTACCCTGAAACACATAAATGCATATTAACACTGTATTTCTCAAACAGTGCAAAGATCATTCCAACAGGTTTTTCAACCAACAGATCCCATGACAACAATTGTGTTGGTTACCAAGATGTCATTTCTAGAGAGCTATTTATATCCATCCATTTCCCAATAAGAGGGTCTCCACAGAGAGACTGAATTTTAGAGCATATCAACAACAAATGAAGCCAAATATGAGACTTCATTAATATAAATGTACTGATAAGCATTTTCAAAGAACATGCCTGTTTTGGTTCATATTACACTAGTTAATTTTCTGAAACAAGCCTTACCATCTCAGGTGAAAGGATAAATAGATATTGTCTATATGTCTATAATGAAGCATTTTAGAAAAATGCGTTCCTCAGACTTTTGAGCAAGACCATGAAAAGCCACAATTAGGTTTTTATGGGTATATACATGCATAGATAACAGGATTGGGATACATGTTCTGTATTATTTTTATTATTGAGAGAAGATTATAAACTTAAATGCAAAGGCCCATTCATAAACAGCCATGTGACCTATGGGGGTAGCACTGGTGCCTTGCTGGGATGGATCATAAAGGCAGCCATTGATTCAATAGCTAAAGCTAACATCTCTGCCAACTGTATGTGGGATTCCTCACAGTATTCAGAATATTTCTGGTATTTGGAATTTTAAATGGGAGTCATCTACTTATTGGTTGAAATAAACATTCCAGTCAACTGTGCTACATTCAAGCAGTGCAAAACAGCACACTACACAAATTATAGCTAATAATCAAAAGGGAACAAAAAAATTACATTGGATGTTTTTGTTTTCTAAAAAGTTTCATGTCAGATAAATATCATTTTTGCAATGCAAAAATGCAGCCTTCACTGCAATGCAAATACATTATATATGATTTAAATAATAAAGTATTTATGAATCATGTTACTATTTGTTGTACCTTTAATTTATGCAAATAAAAATATTTCATAAGTAAAGAAAAACATGGATTAATCAGGAGCAATCAGATTTTGAGGAGATATGCTTAATTGTGTCAAAAAAAAATAAAAACAAAAAAGTCCAGTAAGGTCACCTGTGAAGTCTGACCCAGTTTCCTTCAATTACACTGGACATGACAGAAGAGAGTGTTTGTAAAACATGGGCATAATGCTGCCTTCACGTGCTATCGGAAATGTCCTACTTCCTACTGTTGAAGTCGTGATTACGAGCTCATCACATTAACATTTTGACGTGAGGGCGTTTATGTTCAATTTTTTAAATAGGAAAACAAAATTCTTTATACTTACCGATTGACACAGACACTAGGGCGTGAGAGAAAACGGAGTGCGTTGCTATTAAATCCTCAGCCATCTGGGGGTGCATGCAAAAACTACAAATACAGACGAATTATGATTAGGGCATGGCGTTTAAATAAAAGTGCATCACATTTGTAAAATATGTAGTAATGAACAACGCTCATATATCAAGTGATATAAACCACATGTGTCGTCAATGTGCAGCCTATCAAATGGCCAGTGTCTGTTTGTGGGTGGCAGGCGAAAAGATGGTACTCTTGGATAAAATTCTGAAACATCTGATAAAGGCATCAAACAGACGGTTCATATGGGAGTATATGGGTGTATTCCTCATGCACATGTGGGGGAATTCTGGCACTCACCATAGCACGGACCACACTCCAGTTATGACGCTGTGCACGAAAGATGTGGAGATGTTTTTCCATTTCCAAGCGTTCCTCTGAGCTGTCTCGGGAATGGGAAGTTTGCCGATTCCATAGTTTACCAATTTGAAAAAGCCCACCGAGGATCCAGCGGTCAAAATCACAGAATTCAACTCCATATTTTAAGCGCGCGCTTCTGTTTACTTGTTACAACCCGAGATACTCGCGCGCGTCTGGACTTTTCGTTGATAACCCCGCTTTTTGCGTTATTTCGTCAAATATACATCCCGAATTGTTTGTTTCTATTTTATTTTCACCTTCAGTAGTCCAAACAAAAGCGACTATGTCGTCTCTGTAGGCAGAGCCCTTGTGTGAATCAAATGTATCGATACTATCTTTGTTAATAAAAAAAAAAGGCTTTTTGTTTCAGTGCTCAGATTGTTCGGTCCGATACAACGTTGAAGATAAGACACTGACTGGTCAATTACGACTGGCAACAATGAAATAGTATCTAATACATATGTTACAAAAGCCTGACGCTGAACGCTTGTGTAACTTTTTCGTTTTTACAAAAACCAAACAAGAGAATCCCCGCCCATTCATCGTAAGGCGTGTTTGAGCAAATGAGCGTCTCGGGCGTGTGATTTCTTTACGTCTAGTCCCGCCCCTTCGTGTCAGAGTGGAATTGTGGGAGATGTAGTAGGCTTATATGTGCGGGGATTTCGTAATTTGCGAAAGTAGAAAAGAAAGTTGCCGACGTTTTTCGCTCAGATTGTATCTTTGATGCGCTAGAGCTTCTCCAGCCTCTTCATTATCCTTTATAGCCTAGTTCTTCATATAATCAATCCTTCTGAAGGCAAAGTCGGTCATTATAAATGTTCAAAATGGACTTTCCACCAGAATGTGCTTTGAGATATGTAGTGTGCATGGAGTTTTATAATTTCACTGTTGGACACACTAAACAACTGAAAGAAAATAGCATACTGTTGAGTCTGAAAAGCGTGCTTTATTGGAGTTTAATTTCCGAAAGTCCACATGGCTAGAAGAGCAGCAGGTGTTTGTTGTTTAAATTGATGGTGTGTCGGGCGACATCTTGTGGTTCTTTTTTAATGTAAGATATGTTGTAGCTTCAATAACAGACTATTACTACATGTCGCTGCTGAAAACATTAACAATTTAGATACAGTCAAAGTGTTAAAATGATAGCTTATAAATACGTATGAAGAAGACTTATTATCTGATTTATATAACTGCGAATCTATAATGTAGGTCTGCTGTAGCTCCTTTTTATTTGAGCCAAGGAATGTCAATTAGGCTATAAGTTGTCTCAGTACGATGTTTTATGCTCTTACAGAAGCAACATGACGGAGTAGGCTATGTTGTGAACGAACGTCTATGCTTGGCATACTGTATTCACAAACCATTCTACTATTCCTCCTTAAATATTATGGAAGTTGAATTTGCTTTTTTATAACAACACATAATAATGTCAAAATGTGATGTCCATCACACCTGAAAACAGAAATCAGAAGCTAGTCAGAGTTTGCTCGTTAGTTTCGCACGCTCAGTTTGATGTTTCAGTCACGTGCGCTGATTGGCCGAGGCTGAGCTCGAGCCTGTCTGTCGCTGTCTGAGATGCTGCGTCATGATGAGGTGTCAACGATTTAACTACTTTATTCTGAATGGACTGCTAACCATTTGACTTGACTACCGGAGAATTTCGTCCAGACAGGTAAGATATTAGAAAAATGGTAGGCTAAAGTAGCTTATACGCAAGGACGACAGATATACTAGCAACATTTGTAATACAGACGTATCGTGTTGTCCTCCTCCTGCGTTACAAGACATTTCATCTCAGCCCAGGGTGTTCAGTATTACGCGAAACCAGTGAGTGACAGCTGGTAACGTGCATTCGTTAAATAAATAATTAATAACTTTATTGCTTCTGCTCTAGCTCTTGTATAATCTAGTTACCATCACTACGTATCCCTATGGTGTATCTGGTGTTACAGATAAGTGCACTTCTGAAGTTCAAGTCTCTTCCTCTCCCAGCTTTAAGGTAAACAGCGTGGAAGCTGAGGAAGACCAGGCGAGCGTTGCTGTATAAAGGTAGTAGTATAGGCTGCACAGGTTGGAAACGGAGAGTGGCAAGTTTAGTTACATTACTGATTAGTTTTTATTTCTTCAGCTGACAAACTAACAATGGAGACAAAACAGTGTGAAGAGATCACGGAGATGGTGTGTTTAGAGTCAGATCTGCTGGATGGACAGTAAGCGATGTGATCCAAACATGTTACAGCAGCATATCATTTGTAGTAAATAAATAGGCTTAATTGAGTTATTTCCTACTTTATAGTATTACTATAATGATTATTTGAAATTCAAGAAATAATTACGATTTAAGTTTTGTTGTTGAAAGAAGTCTTTTATGCTCACCAAGCATTTATTTTATGGAAAATACAGTCAATCAGTAAAATTATGAAATATTATAACAATTTAAAATGACTGTTTTCTATTTTCAATATGCTGATTTTCTGCTCAAGAAAATTTCTTATCAGTATAGATATTAAAAGAAGTTGTGAATGTAAGATATAAATTAATACTTTTATTTAACATGCATTACATTAATGGTAAAGGTATTTATAATGTTACAAAATGTTTCCAAAACGTGTTTTTCAACACAAAAGATAACCTTTATAATATATCATAATAATAATAATATATATAATATAATAATAATATATAAGAATATATCCTGCTCTAAATTAGCATATTGCAATGAAGACACTGAAGACTGGAGTAATGGCTGCTGAAAATTCAACTTTGCCATCGCAGGAATTAATTAAAATAGATTAAAATAGAAAACAGTTATTATATTAGTTAATAATATTTTTATTTCGTAATAAAAAAAATGAAAATTTTCATTCCAATTTTTCAATAATGAAAAATGATTATTATTATTCCAAACTTTTGACTGCCAGTGTAAATAATTGTATTTATTTATTCATTCTGACACCATGTTACCCATGTTCGTCCTACAGAATGAAGGAGGTTGAGGTGGACCAGCAAAAAATCCTGTTGGTACGCAATAAGGGAGAATTTTCTGCTGTGGGTGGTCTGTGCACTCATTATGGCGCTCCACTTATCAAAGGTAGGGTATGGTCTCTGTTAATCACTAGACTAGGCTGACACAAACTGAGCGATAAATAACCTTGTCTTGTGTTTACTTAGAACTGTAAGTAAAATGAAAACAGGTTTTTTTTTCATTCATCATCTCGTGCCCTTTACTTGTCATTCTTATTCTGAGCTGTATCCAGTTACATTGCCTTTATTTTTTTCAAGTCTACCGTGACATTGTGTTTCCAACACATCATAAAAGTGGCTTTATGCTTGTAGGTGCATTGCTTGGAGATCGAGTTCGGTGCCCATTTCATGGGGCATGTTTCAATACTAAAACTGGAGATATTGAAGAATTTCCTGGACTGGACTCTCTGCCTACATACAAAGTATGAATATACACTGTATTTTTGTTGTGTCATGTGCCTGTTACAAATTCATATTTTATGTCGCATGCAATTTCCCATACAGTTTTATGAATTAATCCATTACTTATTTTTGTATGTCTCCTGTCCTGTTAAGGTCAAGGTAGAGGGTGGTAAAGTTTATGTAACTGCTGATGAAAAGGTTAGCACCCGTGCGATTTTAGGTCTTTTTGCTTTTGAGGAGCATTTCATGAAATGTTCTGTATTTTGTAATTCTTAGAAACTGAAGAAGCGAGTTAAGAAAATGTCCAGTAGAGTGCCTGGAGTCAGCCACACGGTTGTTCTGATTGGAGGAGGTGAGTAATAGATACTTAATCTAGACCAGGGGTCAGCCAAATAATGAACATATGTCTAAAAATGAAGAGTTCAGATGCAAAAGCCTCTAAATGCCATTTGAAATTTTCTTCTTTAATGATGATTTTTATCAAACTTGCATATTTAAGTTCAGTAATTTCACTTAAATAAAAATTAATAGGTAATTATCATTGCCATTTAAGTGAAATCACTGAACTTAAATATACAAGCTTGATAAAAATGATCATTTTAGAAGAAAATTTGAAATAGCACTTAGAGGCTTTTGCATCTGAACTCTTCAAATATACATCAGTAAATAAATAAATAAATAAAATTAAAGGCAATCCTCCATGGCCTGGAAAAGTTTGTATGCCTCTTCTCCAGTCTGTCATTTTGGGAAATGCTACATTTCTATGTGTTTGTGTTTCCACAGGCCCAGCTTCATTGCAATGTGCGGAAACCCTTCGTCAGAATGATTATGAAGGGAGAATTATAATGGTTACTAAAGATGAGCAGCTGCCTCTGGATAAGACCAAGCTTAGCAAGGTTGAAATCCATGGATCATATCGTGCGTTCATGTGCTATGGTAATTATGGTAAATGCTGTAATGTGGAAATTGCACATTAACACCCCCTCATGCGGTATTTTCCACTGGGCAGCTCGTTGAATATTTTGATGCACGAGTTGGTGACATGAGATAACCTTTGACCTTTTCAAAATGGCGGAGAGCAACGCGAGAGAGTCGTGAATGGTGAAAATATGTACTATTCATGATCTAGAAAATAAATCGATAAATTGATAAATCATTTTCTTGCTTTAGCAAATGACTTAAACAAACTAAAACAGTATTAGCTAAATAACCGGTCCGGCATCAAAAGCACTTGAACGCAACACACTGATAAATACCAGTTCACAGGTGGAAAATATGATGTTTACAATAGCACGTGAACGCACCAATAGATTAAACAAAACCAGATTGTTTGATTGGCTCTCCATTGCCTTATTGAATTCATTAACCTGTGTAGTTCCTTGTTTATGAAGGAAGGTTTTGTGTGTTCATGGACTCTTGTAGGCAATGAATATTGAAATTGAAAAGGTGTTGCTACGGCAGAGTGATTTCCTTCAACACCATGGGATTGAAGTGTGGACTAAAAAAGAGGTGGGTTTCTTTTAGTTTCTTTTCATCTTCCGTTCATTATCCTGGAATCACATGCATTGTATTTATTTGTGGATATTAACAAGAATTGTCCCTCAAAAGGTAAAGTCTGTTGACACAGAGGCTAAAACATTGACTTTCAAGGATGGCACTGTCCAACACTACGACCAGCTCTTGATTTCTACAGGGGGGAGGTCAGATCATAACTTTAGATCATAACTTTTTAGATCATCCTTTTAAAAGTGCTTAAGATTAGATAAATCTCATTTGGACCTTTTATCTAAATGCAATGTATAATGGTGAATTATGTACTTTTGTTTTAGAGCCAAACCTCTGCAGTGTCCTGGTGCTGAACTAAAAAACGTGAAATTGCTGCAGAGTTTTAAGGATGCCACGGAAATCCATCACATGAGTGCAGGCAACAAGGCCGTCATCGTTGGAACTTCATTCATAGGTATACAGAAATCAATTTAAAAGTATTCTTTCACAAACACTAGGGCTGTACCCAAAAGCTTAGTCAGTTGATTTGTTGCCTCATTGCCCTGTCAGGCAATGACAGCGTTTGTGGACTACCTCACGAAACTGATTGCAGACAAAACAGTTTAATGATAGCAACAAAAGAACAAATTGAATATTTAATTAGAACAATACTAATTTCCCACTAGAAATGAAATCAAAAGTGGAAAACGTTGGTCAAAAATGTACATTTACAAACTGACCACCAACCACATATTTCAGATGCCATTTTTATATTTTGGCTCAACTGTCACAAAATGAACACACAGGATGTTGCGATATTTAAGGCAGTGAAGGATACATCTATCCTGCCCTCAAAAATCAGGCATAGGTAGGTGTCTTACTAGACAGGATGTAACACAATCATTGGATTCAACGTGTCTTGTTGCTCTCCTGTCTCCGAATGCTGCCTGCAGAGGCAGCGTTTTTTTTATCTTTCGGACGCAGCCTAAGTTAATGGCAATATTGCATTATGACTTTCAATTATCAATCAGGAATGGAGGTAGCAGCTTATCTGTCTGACAAGGCAGCCAGCGTCACTGTTATTGGGAGCAGTAAGTTTCCTTTCCAGTCTTCACTGGGTCCAGATATCGGGAAAATGACAATGCAGGTCAGAGAATATTGTGATATTTTTCTTTCATTTTTGGCTTACTGCTTTTGGCTATCTATCGCAAGTGATACATAATCTGTTAAAGATGCTGGAAGAGAAAAACGTGAAGTTCTGCACAAGTAATGGTGTGGCTGAAATTCGGGGTGAAAATGGAAAGGTACTGTAAGCACAATACTAAACAATCGTAGAACTGATGTCAGTGCATTGTAAAAAAAACAACTTATTTGTTTAGGTCAGGGAAGTTGTTCTGAAAAATGGCGAAGTCCTTCCAGCGGATATTGTAATTGTGGGCATTGGTATGTACCAAAACAATTTTGTCATAGCAGTTTTGTTGTTGTCACTGAAAAGCTGTTTATTGCTAACATTTACATTCATATCCTTTCAAAGGTGTCATTCCCAACTCTGATTTCCTAAAGAGAACATCAGTGGAAATTGATTCACGCAATGCTGTTGTTGTTGACAAGGTAACTGTCTTCATATCACATTGAACAAACATTTTACTTAACAAATAGAGTAGTTTTTATGACATCTGTGTTTTTCAGTTCATGAAAACCAACATTCCTGATGTCTTTGCTGCTGGAGATGTGGTGTCTTTTCCACTTCCTTTGGTCGGACATAAGAGAGTCAATATTGGACATTGGCAATTGGCGCAAGCTCACGGTACCAGCTGATATAATAATACGATTTTGAATATTCAAAAATAGACTACCATTCAAAAGTCTGGTGTCAGTAAATTTTTTTTATTTTTTTTTAAAGAAATAATACAGCAAGGACACATTTCTTTTAGCAAGGCACATACAAAAATATTGTTCCCAGCAAACGTTCTTTTTTGGTTCCCAAAAAAATAACCTCATGGGACCATTCGGGAACGTTAGGGGAACGTTCTGTGTTTGCTGGGTTACCAAACATTTCTATTTAAAATAAATGCTATTTTTTTTTAACTTTCTCAAATCAAAAAATCAAAGAATCAAAGAATACTGAAACCATTATCATGGTTTCAAGAATAAAATATTAAGCAGCACAACTGTTTACAACATCAATAATAAGAAGAGATTTTCTTGAGCAGCAAATGAGCATATTAGAATGATTTCTGAAGGATCATGTGACACTGAAGACTGGAGTAATGACGCTGAAAATTCAGCTTTACTTTCACAGGAAATAATTACATGTTAAAATATATTAAAATAGAAGCAGCTATTGGAAATCATAATAATATTTCACAACAATGCTATTTTTTACTGTATTTTTGCAACTTTGGTGAGAAACAAAAAATTGAAGGCTCGTATTTGTGGTAATGTGTAAAATATGTGGCCGTGGTCTTCTACAGGAAGAATAGCTGGTTTAAGCATGCTGAATCAACAGGTTGCGATTAATACTGTGCCATATTTCTGGACCATGCTGTTAGGCAAAAGCATCCGATATACAGGTGACCATTCCAAGATAAATCTCCCTTCTCTAAGGAAATATGATATTTCAACACATGAATAAATAAATTTGAACTTAATCTATTTTTATTCCACCAGGCTATGGAGAAGGATACACTGACATTGTTTTTAAAGGAAGTACTAAGGAAAGAAAATTCTTGGCATTTTATATCAAGTAAGCTGATGATAGCAAATGAAGAAACCTTAAAAGTTCTTCAAATCTTTATGCCTTGAAATTAGGATTTCTCTCCGTTCATTGCTGTTTATTTCATAATCCAGAGATGAAGAAGTTGTTGCAGCTGCCAGCTTGAACTATGACCCTGCGGTCGCGAGGTTGGCGGAAATGTTATTGATGGGGAAGAGGATCACTAAGACTCAGGCACAGTAAGTAACCCTCAATTAATTGCATCCATGTGCCAGAGCTATGAATTAAAGCGGTTATTGAATGTTTTTGCATGCATACAAGTGAAACCTGTTTAGGGGATATACATAAGACAGGATTTTCTCTGCTTTCACAGATCTGATGACCTCAGCTGGTTGCAGCTCCCATGAAAGCGCTTTGGCAACACTTTCCTCCATGACTATATTGATTAAAGTTTGTCCGTCTATCATTTTATTTGATTTTCTTACCTATAGCTAATCTTCAGTAACAAAGACTGTACTTTTTGTCTTCCCCTTGGAAGGAATAAAACATTTTTGGTACAGTTATTCTTAGAATCATTTTTTACATTGTAGGTAATTTTGGATCCCCTGGGGAAAACATACGTATAAATCATACTAAATAATGTTTTGTTTTTGTTTAGGGGTTGGGTTAAGGTTTTGGGATAGAATATACAGTTTGTACATTATTAAAAATCAGTGTCTATGGAAAGTCCCCTTAAACGTAAAATTTAAAACCAGTGTATGTGTGTGTGTGTGATGCACATTAAACAAATTTTCAAAGCAGATCATTTGTTGTTAAGTTTCAAAGAATGGTGATACATTGCAACATCAGAAAAGGACAGATAATGGATATTGTGTGTCCACAGCTGTGGCTGTGGTCCATGGCTGTGTCCACACTAAAGATTTAGCCTACATCTAATGAAGTGTCACAAATTATGTTTCTATTTGGTTTTAATACACTTGAGTACTAATATTGCTAGGGAAGTAAGGTAAAAATTTTAATTCATCATACTGCATTATTGTATCACTCTTAATACTCATTTTAAACGTAAATATTTAGATTTCTTATTAATTAGTATGCTACACGTTCAATTATAGCAGACTTTTTAATACAATGAAAAGTTAAAGAACATAAATACAAATGTTCGACTGAAATGTTTAATGTGGCATGATGATAACACTGTGGCTGTGACATGCTGGGGCCAGCGGTGGTCAGTTCCCCGGATGAAGGTTCGGCGTGAATATGGCGCAGAGAGCACGAGCAGCGCGCTCGTGAGGGCTTCAGTGAGACTGATACGCGCACTTAGCCCGCTGAAGCTAACTTTACTCTCAAGAAACTTACCCGACCATATGAAGTTTATTTTTCAGCGAACACTGTTCTCACCACAGGTAGGACTTTTAAAACACGATTTGTATTACAAACGAGAGTCGTTTGTTTGCCATCGCAGTTTGTTTTGTTTGTCAGCCTGTAGTTTCGGTGAGTTTGTTCGTTGTGCTAATTTAGCTAATTCCTCACAGCTAGCTAAGTAGCTTGGTCTATCAAAACATTACTTAAAGTGATAAAAGATACTAACTAGAAATGTATCCCCGTTTCTAATACCACTGAAGTTTGTATCTATGTTGTCAGTTATAGATTGGGAATGAGTTACAATAGTCTGTAAATAAAGCCATCATTTCAGACCTACTTTTCACTCAAGGTTCGGATCAAGAGATAGATTTGTGAGCTTCTCCTGAATTGCTATCTGGATACGAATAAATGGGTCGTTATATTACTGTCAGAAGGACTTGTAAACTACTTGTAAGTTTGACTAAAGTCAAAAGTGTTTTCTCGTTGCTGGTTGTCCAGCTAGTGACATACAGTAAATAACACAAATGAATTTGACTCGTTGTTCTGTTAGAGCTTCTTAATCCCTATAATGTGGGAGCGATGCCTTACGTATGATGCTGACACGATCCATACAGTAACTAAGCTAACAAAGTTCACACTACTAACGATTCTTCCGAATGTAAATTATAGCAATTTGTACAATTTTAGTAGTGCAATGTTTGGTATCGATGGTTTTGAGTGGGCAGTGTATGGTTTCAGCTGTAGTATCGATTCTAGTCTGTATTTCTCAAAAGCATCGTAGCTAAGTTGATACTAGAGACTAATGGTGACTGGTTGATTTAGTGTATGAATCGCATCATGAGTCATTGTTTACGTAATTTAAAAGAGAAATTCCTCTTCTTTTAAAATCGGATGTAAAGCAATTTTTAATCAATCAACATATTCAGTATGCCCAACTTGTTTGACCTTTTTTTAATTGAACAGTTTATTTAAACTTTAAGACAAAATAAAACATGCATGTGTGTTGATTTGTATCATACCAGGCTTTAATGTCCATTAAAGACAAAATATGATATACCCTAGTGATAATATTGAGCTCTCATCTTCAGAAGACCTGTTTTATTCAGAGGCCCAAACTGAGAGGAAATTCTGATGGCTCACAAGTCATTTAAATCTTAAATAGTACAGCAGACTACTTGCATTAAATTAATGTCACTAACAGTTATTATCAGTCACTTGATATCTCCCAATAATAATGAGATTAAAGACTAATGATATTTGAAAAGCTTGCTTAGTTTTATTCTCATGATGTAAAGTATTTCTCTCTTGACCTATAGCTAACAATATTTTTTGTTTAATTAAAAAAAAAAATCACTAAAGATTGCACAATAAAAAGACACGTGTACCATAAACTGAAGGTAAACACATTTCCATTATACTAAAAGGACTTCACTTTAACTAAAAAATATTTACCACAATCACAGGGAAGTGTAAAAAAGTGACTGTTTTTTCTGCAAAGTTTTGATCATGTTTATGGGCCTTAGAAATTGATATTTTTAGTCTATCTGTGCTTTTATAATTATGTGTGCAACATGAAATATAATTGGAATGCTGCCTTTGTATTTGTGATGATGAACTACTATACAGAGTGATATAACACACTCTCACAAGTTACTCAATAGGTAGTGGGGTTGTCGTTCAGAATCTCTTGTGTCTTTTTCGAACCTTCCTATGTTCCTCGTTGGTGGTAGTTTCACTTTCATTGTTCCTGTACTTGTGTCCAGCAGCTGTGAGTTTGCGGGGATATGTCTGCTTCGAGGAGGTGTGATGGGAGATTCAGTCAGGGGTGCAGTCTGTACCGGGCACTCCAAACATTCCTTAAATACTTCAGTGCTGGACAGGGTCACTCATAATGTGCAATGTGGAATCTCTCATGCTACCACTTACTTTAGGCCAGCGTTTGACTTTTGCTCATTAAGTTCTAAATGAAAGAATAAAAGTGAAACCCTAAATGCTGCTTTTGAAAGACAAAGTGTGCTGTTAAATGTAATATCCTATCCTGCTTAATCAGTATAGGTTTAAACGTTCAGTTTTCCGATTGTATTGCTTCTCAATGACTGACTCGATTTTTAAATGAATCTGATCATTTTTAATGAAAACGGGTTGAATGAGACTGTCCCTTCTTCTGGCTTGAGAGGCAATTTTTCAGTTTCCTGTGTTTCTTTGTCTAGACTCTAGAGCTCTGATATGAATTTCAGGTCTGCCCCATGGAAATTGCTGTATTACCTTGTCACAATCGATTGTGCAACCATTAGTGATTTTCTTCAGTAACCAATGTGTGGACAACTTTTTTAAATTATTGTTCTATTTCTTCTGTTTTGTTGCATAAGTAATTTTTCAAAGAATGTTTTTTGTATTTGATTGAATTATCAGGGTAAAACAAATATACATTACTGTTCAATAGGTTGCTGTCGTTAAGAGTTTTGAAAGAAGGCAGTGGTTATTTTATCAAAGGTACAGCAAAAACAACAATAGTGAGAAGTTATTATTAATTAAAACAACTTTTTTTATTTTTTAATATTGGTATTCTGTGAATCTTTACTTGCCTCATAATTCATAAAAATTATCACATTCCATTTATTTCTTAAAAAAAGTATTCATCCATGTCCATTTCATTGTCCATTGCTCTAGTCTTCAGTGTCAAATGATCCTTTGAAATAATCCTTTGAAATAATTTTAATATGCTGATGAATGGTACTCAAGAAACAGTTGTGCTGCCTGCTTCCTTTTCTTTTGTGGAGAGACTGAGCATTTATTTTAAATATAATCTTTTATAAGATTATAAAAGTATTTAGCTGTCACTTACTCCCTTTTTAAAAAAAAAAAATATAAATAATAATCTGTTTGACCCAAAACTATTAGTTCGAATAATGTATATAAGCCATAAAGCAAAAGCTTTTTAATAAAGTATCCAGTGGCAGCCAATAAAGCTGCATCATATAAGGCTATTCTCAACTTTTTTGGGTGTATTAGCTGTTTGTTTCATTGGACAATGTGTTATTGTGACAAGAAGAGAATACAATTTTACACAGTAGGAAAGGAACAATATTTTCTAATGTTTTAAAATTACAGTTTTCAGCATTTTATTTACTAGTTCTTTTGGTTTGTATTTCATGGATTAAATAATCAAGGATGCTTTGTGACTGAGTTGAATCTATTGTTGCACGCAAGTTGTTCAGTAGTGCACTGCATTACCTAATTACCCATCAGCTGCAAACTGATGCCACTCTCCAACTTGCATGTGTGTTTTGTGAGTCGAGTCCCTGTACCGAACACTGTACTGTTGTCTTTGGTGAGATGATGTGTAATCCGTTCCATCAGAAAGCCCTCTATCAAGCTCTGACCTGCAGTCACGTTCACATAAAGACTTTGTGTATGTAGCACATGCAAAGCATTGTGGAACATTATCACATTGGAGTGAGGCTACTGCTTTTAGTGCTGCACAATGACTGAATAACAAATAACGGTTGTTGGCCAACAAGAAAAACACTGTTGTTTTTGTTGCATTATACATGCATTACCTGGAATATTCAAAAGGAGACTCAGTGTTTTGTTTCTGATGAATGACCTGAAACATAAAAAGACCCATGTCTATTCAAAGTTTTTAATATGTGTGTGAAATTAAGTTTTTGCCTGCAAATTGTGGAGCGTTGTTGGGAAATCTTTGTTTAAAACAAGCAACATTGACATTGCATTGCTCTTCTTGTTTTAATCACAGCATTTTAGTGGACAGAAGCAGCAGGTTCTGTAAACACTGGGTTGGTCTGATAAGGAGAACTAATGACAGAGTTTAGTTCCAAGGTCAAGCTGTTTTTGCAGTGCTCTGTACTGGGCTTGGAAAAACAAACACCGCAGGCCTGTTTCTGCTAAGCTAGCTTGCAAACTTTTACAAAGATATCAGCCTAATTGAATTGAATTGTTTCCCCAACTCTTTAGGCCGTTTTGAGGAGTCAGTATCTCTCCTTATTAAAAGCCAATCCGCAGAGACAGTGTTCCTGGCCAGGGCTCGTCTCAAGAGCATTGACCACAGAGACGTCTTTCTCACTGTTCACCAGTGCATAATGGTATGTGTCTGGAATGCCAGACTCAACCAGGAAGTGTTTGACTGTTCGAGTTTGACTGCTTTACACTTTTTAATGTCAGACACAAAGCTTGATTGATAGTGCTCTTTTGTAAACATTTCAAACCTTGTTTTGTGGGCTGATGTGGGCAGGAAGTGTTTATGGAAAATGATTAATTTACACTTATTGTGTTAGTATTGTAATGCATTTGTATTTCTGTGTCATGTGTGAAGCAGCTGTACATGTAGATCTCTGCTAGAGAACCTGCTCCTGTCACTCATGACTGATTCTCACCTGTTCCAAAGAAACGATCTCACAGGCGCAAGTTAACAGCCTCAGTTTTTCTGTGTAGCATGTAATCGTAAGCTCAGCTGGGTTTGAAATTGCTTCCTTTTTCCCTTAGTATTGACACGACTATAGTGTTCTACATTTGTTTTGCTAGCTCATCTAAATGCAAATGTTTTTTTCTTTCTTGACTCATTACCGTACTGTTAACGTATTTGCTTCATGATTCAAGTAGTCTGTTATTATCTGTAGTTAACATACTTGTCTGTCAAAGGACTACTTACATTGAGCTTCATGACGCCCTTCCATTATGAAATGGCTCACAAGGTGATATGAGGTTTTAACTCTTTTGTTTCCGGTTATGCACATTCAATGTGCTGTCACCTAGCTGACTAAACGCAAACCTCTACAATGCGAGTAAATCTTCACTCTGGGTTACTAAATAATGTCTATCATTAGCCATTGGCTAATAAATTCTTAGATTGTACTTGCCGCCAATGTGCGTTAGAGGCCAATTAAAAATTTAGCATAGATGTATTTTCACTTGCTGACTGAACACTGACTGAGCACATGAGTTTTGCTCTCTGTCGAGTGATCTGTACTTTTTCAATTCAGCCCAATGGATGTGCTGTGTACCTGTAAACTCTAATGTGAAGGTGCCTGACTTGCTGTCACTGACATTACGTCTCGCACACGAAGAGAGAGTGAGAGTCTTACATGCCACGCAGAATCAACATGCTTCATGTTCGCTAATATCAATACTACAAGGATACACGTCACTTTGTTGTATTTTTCTGTCAAAACAACAGCGTTCATTTGGAATTATTCAGCTTTTAAGAAAAAGCAGAAGATATGTTGGTTTCTCTGGTGTTGGGTGGAACTTACTTGCTCCAAGAGGTACATTTTAAGTTGCTATAAGCATGAGTTATAAGTAATAAGTTGCTAGGATGAGTGACACAGTTGCTCATCAAAAATGTCAAATGAGTTATGACTGCTCATCGCTATTTGTAAATTGATGTTTCCTCTGTAGTGCTTGTGCACGCTTTCTTCCTCTAGTGAATATATATATATATATATATATATATATATATACTTCTGGAAACTATTTTGAATACTTTCCAGTTCTGCAACTTTTGAGTTCTTCACTCGCTCTGAATGTTTTTATTACCCTCAATGTTAGAAACAGCACTTCATAAAACATTCACATGGATTCTAAGACTCCTGAAGCTGTGACCTCATGGCCCAGCTGACATTGTCTCAAAAGATCAGGTTGCACTTCAAATGCTTCACTCTTTTGAAAAATGCCTCTTGCTGCTGCATCGTCCCAGGAAGCAGCATAGTTTTCCCAGGCTCAGCCTGTCAGGTGTAGGAGGGGGTTTCGGCCCAATCATATCAGAGCCCAGTATTTGGATTCTGGGAGTGTCTCTGATTCCCATGGAGAGAATGGGCAGGGCAAAAGTGAGAAAAGGGAAAGCATGGAGAGCTGGACTGCTTTGTTTTGTACTGCATAAAGAGACTGTTGTTGAAATGCTCGGAAAGGTGAAGTGAGAGAGCTGACATTTTAAAATGAACAGCTGACTATGTGTCTCTCCCTGTGTTTTGTGAATGAACTTGCTATCAGTTTATTTCTTAATATGTACAGTACACTACTGCTGAAAAGTTTGGATTTGTTTTTATGAATGGAAAAAAACAGCTTTATTAAAATAGATTTTGAATTATGTAATGCCGTTACTGTCTAAAAAACAAACAAATTCATGCTATACTGTATAAAAGTATTAATTTGTCATTATTTTATCACCCCAAAACTTTTGAACGGTGGTGTATGACCACTGAGGTTTCGCTGAACGATTTAGCAGATAATTATTTTTGTCTTTCCCTGGTTCTAGGTCTGATGGTCTACTGCAGCCATGTTCAGCAAGAAGAAAAAGCAACGTGTCCAGATCTCGGCACCCTCCAACTTTGAGCATCGTGTCCACACTGATTTTGATGAGCATGAGCAGAAGTTCGTGGGACTTCCGCGCCAATGGCAGAGCCTCATTGAGGACACGGCCAAGAGGCCCAAACCCTTCATCGACGCCACAGTCATCACTACTGTAGAGCCACGCAAGGTCAGAGGGAGGGAGTCTGCTGTGTGTTTGGTTTAGGTTTTGATTTAAGCTTTGTAGTTTTTGTATGTTACAATCGATGAGGTAAAGTACTAAGTTTTGGATTTACTAAAGGTAATTTATTTAATAATGATTCTTGGGGATGTTTACAAGTAGGGTTGGGAATCTTGGAAACTGATTTAAAAAAAAATGGAACTTGTTCCACTTTTTGACTTAAAGAATTGGTGTGACCTTGAAAAAAGTAAACCAATTACTAGGGATCTGATACCTATACTTCCTTTCTTTTTTTGGACTTGCCTATACACCATACCTATACCTGTATGTTCATTGGATTTGTAATTTTTTTTTTTTTTAAATATTGGTTAGAGAATCCGAAAGAATATAAATCAAATTAGTTGGCTTAAGTTTTTAAAAAATATGTATTTTCTTATGCCTAATTATCCCTTTTAAAATGTACTTTAGGAGCTTCTGTTACTTTCAGTGTTCATTTTATTACTTCATATCATAAGTTATTTTATTTATTGAGTATTGGAATGTCTTTATTTCAGTGTGAAAATTGAATCTATATTTTTGACAATACTAATGTGTGTGTGTATGTATTTTGTTATCTTTTGCCTTTTCCCTTTTATCTATTCTCCATAAATCCCTCATAACCTGTTTGTATTGCACAGGCAATCGTGCGGGGTCGCAAGATCGGTGATGATGGCTCTCTCACGTGGCTCCTGGATGAGTTTGACACCATGTCGGTGATCCGCTCAAACTCTCTGCGGAGAGGCAGTCCACCACCACCACCACGCAGAGACTCCGGATCATCAATAGGAGGCCACGAGAATGGCGATTACCCCCAATACAGACATCCTGATCGCTATGGAGACAGCAAAGAGAGGTGCACAACCGACATCTCTTACTTTAAAATAAAATTACGGTTTCCAGTGACTATCATGGAAATATTGACAGTGAGGCTGATTTTTTTTTTTTTTTTTTTTTAATTGTCCATGTAGGGAGAAACCACGTCAGGAGCACCCAAGTGCTGATCCCAGACAGTCTCAGCGACCAGCCCGTTCATCCAGAGAGGACAGCAGACCTCACCAGCAGCCTCGCGGTCAGGAGCCCAACAGACACAAAGAGCCTGACTGGTCAGGAGGGCCAGCTCCACCGCCCCAGCACAGAGAACGAGACCGAGAACAACGTGGTCATCATGATCAGGTTGTAAGGAGAGAGGGGGCCAATGATAAGAGGCCCAAATCCAGCTACACTGGAAGGGACAGTAGCCCACAGACTCCCCGTGAGAAGAGACCACTGTCTGGGCCAAATATCCGCACCCCTAACCTACCTGTTACAGAGGGAGTAATAAAGACTGCACAGCAGACTGGCCGGCCTTTCAACACATACCCACGTGCTGAAAGTGACTCTGGAAGAAGCCCCAGCGGTCAGGTACACAGAAATAAAACTAAATATACTACTATGTTTCTAGAATATGAACAATTATAGATGTTTTTTGTAGGGCTGTGCTGCGTGTATTTTATAAAATATATCTATATGATATAGAAATGAAATGAAAAAAAAAATCAAATATAAAATAACTGGATAGTCTTTATTGTATAAATGAAATTCAGAACATTGACATTGTGTCCTTTGTTCTTGGACACCTTTAGGTTTATTAGGCTGCTGTCAGTTATGAGCTTATGCACAGATCCAATGTACTGTTACACAACATAATAATATATAAATTCTCATTCATCCCTGTTTTGCAGGATTTAAAACCAGCCAAATCTCATGAACCTTCCCACCACAACGACCACCCTACTGGGGCTGTCCGGGGAGGCAGTAGTGGCAGTAAAACTACTTCTCAGGGGCAGCACAGAGCAGAGCCCCAGCATCACGCCTCCCACCCAGCCTTAGGCCCTGAGCCTCCTCACAACCAGCAGATTCCCCCGGCACCAAAACCATCCGCCCCGACTGCACCACCCCAGCAGGCGCGCTCACCTCAGAGGGAGCCACAGCGGGTCTCCCACGAACAGTTCCGTGCTGCTCTACAGATGGTGGTTGACCCCGGGGACCCACGCACTTATCTGGACCACTACATCAAGATTGGGGAAGGTTCCACTGGCATTGTTTGTATTGCTACAGTGAAGACCACCGGCAAGCTGGTGGCTGTGAAGAAGATGGATCTGCGAAAACAGCAGCGACGAGAATTGCTGTTTAACGAGGTGGGTGCAATCCACACGAGATTACTGTGTTATAATTGGTTGTTTAGATTGTGTGATATGCTGCACATAGGAGCTGAAAATTCTTCTTCAGCAAACACTTTTTGTAGATTGTACATAAAGACATTGTGAAAATTATTATTGCTGGTGGATTCTCCTCCGTTTCTTTCCTTAGCCACTTAATTTTTTTAATATAAACTTGTCTGCTTGCTGTGTTTCTTGTTTCTAAGGTGGTGATCATGCGGGACTATCACCATGAGAACGTGGTGGAGATGTACAACAGTTACTTAGTGGGCGATGAGCTCTGGGTTGTCATGGAGTTCCTTGAGGGTGGAGCTTTAACTGACATAGTCACACATACCAGGCAAGTATTTCTCAGAAGTCAAATCACTAATTGATTTTCTGTCATGCTCTTAATCGCACACATTTTTAGATTCTGTTTAAAACAATTCATGGTTCTATTAGTTTTAAATTCTTTGTTTTTTTTATTTTGCTGTATTTTCAAATTCTGTTTGAAATTAATTGTTAAATTTTGTGTCGTTTTTTAATTTTTTTATTTTATTGCAGCATGCCTATTAAGCCACCAAGATGAAAATATGATAAAGTATGAAAAAGACCACAAATATTTAGGAAATAAATAATTCTATTGGCTTTGTGACAGAATTTAAAAAAATATATATTATACATTTTTTAATACAATTATTATTAAATATACGAATATATGAAATACATTTAGTGTACATTAATAGCTGTTCACCTGTTACTGGGTAATAATTCAGAACCACCAGGTGGCAGAGTATCACAGCAGTCCAGTGTTGTCATTCAGCCTTATGATCATTTGTGACCCTGGATCACAGAACCAGTCAGCACAGGTATATTTGTGGCAATAGCCAACAATGCATTGTATTGGGTCAAAATTATCGATTTTTCTTTTATGCCAACAATCCTTAGGATATTAAGTAGAGATCATGTTCCATGAAGATTTTGTATATTTCATACCATGAATTTATACGTTTACATGGTTTATATAAATATTTGGTTTTGTCATCCAGGGTCACATTTTATCAGCTTTAAAGATTTCATTCAATGTTTAACATTTCAGTTATGTTATTTGACTGATTTCAGGATGAATGAGGAGCAGATCGCCACTGTGTGTCTGTCTGTTCTGAAAGCGCTCTCGGTCCTTCACTCCCAGGGAGTCATTCACAGAGACATTAAGAGTGATTCTATTCTTCTCACCCATGATGGCAGAGTAAGTCCCTCACAGCTCTTCAATGAAAATTCAATTACGTCAGATGATAACCAGTTCTTTGGCCCTATTGTATTCAGTTGGGGTAGATGAGCTGAAGCCTTACATGACATGTTTTGACTTGTTATGAGATCAGAAAACTGTCCTACTCGCTGTCATTGTTGTGTTGTTTTCTGAGAACCTTGGTTGATCTTTAAACAGGTTCTTGACAGACCTGTTTGTTCTTTTGTGTTCTCAGACCAGCATGTCTTCTCTTGTGATGAACGGATGACCTAAATATGCTAAAAAGGGCTTGGTAAAAAAGATTTCTCGATTTTAATCGATTCTCATTTTTACGAACCAAAATCGATTCTTAAATCCTATCCAATAAATTGCAATAATCTTTGTGCTTTGTTACTGTTGATACCGTTTTGGCGCTGTGGCGTGAGATCGCTCAACAGAAGCAGCAGCACATGATCTTCTCTTCTGCCTTTATAATACCAGTTACAGCGTGAAATAAACATGAATGAGCAACCGAAAGTGAGTTAGATAGTAAAGATACAGATACAGTACAACTTATCGAAATCCATATCATGTCATATGGAATCACTCAATCGGTATTTCAACCGTGGAAAGACGTCAGTAAAACTAATAAAAATTTGTTAACTTTTACCTTCAATATTATAGTTGGCTAATGAAGCCTAGTAGGCTACTACTGACTCCAATTTACAGCATTAGTTGTTTTCCTTGAGAAAATTTGCCATGTATTGTACCTGATATACAAATTAATCAATATTTAATGCAATTGAATTGCAAGCTTGTGAATCGAAATCAAAAATTTGTCAATACCCAGCCCTAATTAAATGTGCCATTTAAGTCAGCAAAGTAAATTGTTGACAGAGTACCAAAACCTCAAGAACATTTCCGTCATTTATGTATTTAAGAGCTCTCAAATAGACCCTGGTTTTAAAAGACCATCCCTTGTGATGCACATTTTTCTTTTTCTTTTTTTTTAGCTACATGCTTGTCATTGCATTCACAGAAATCTAATTCTGCAATATCCGGCCATGTATTTTTGATGGCCCTGCAATAGGCAGTGGTTTGTTAAACAGGGTCTGTTTCATTGTGTCTGTGGTTGAAATAGACGGAAGTTCTTTAAGCCACCCTCAGCTGTTTCTCGGCAGTGGCTGATTGCCTGTGTGTGTCTTTGACCTTACATGTTTCATTTCCTCTTGCAAGTGTCTGACGCTGCTTCTCATGCATTGCCAAAGGGCATAGTTTTTTGTGTATTTAGTCAAGCAATGCATTGCAGAAGCTTTCACAGAAAATTTGGAAACTTGGAAAGCTTATTTTTTAAATACTATTATTTGTGATGCAAACAGGGCTTTTTTTTCCCTTTCACATGCTCGTTTGCGGTGTAATTTGATGCAACAGTGAATATTTTAGAGCACATGATCTTAATTAAAAATATTCAAGCCACCAGTGCATAATTCACACATTTATAAATGTTGTTGATGTATATAAATATGTACTTGTGCAAGTGATCTGTGAAGAGCGCTGTTGGTAAATTGTATAATAGACATGGTGAATTATAAAATTTCATGTTATTTTTGTAGATGACTGACGTAGATTACTTTTGTCATGATGCAAACAGGTTTTGCTCAGACACTTAAAAAGAGGAGTAATTAACTATAGATCCATAATAATAATAATAATAATAGTTCCATCTCAGCAAATGAAGAAGCTAGCCTAAATGATAGTTTCCATTTATTCTGGCAGGTAATATAACTTCCTCTCTTTCTTTTGGTTTTATCCCTATTTTCAGGTGAAGCTGTCAGACTTTGGCTTTTGTGCCCAGGTCTCTAAAGAGGTACAGCGCAGGAAGTCTCTTGTAGGAACACCCTATTGGATGGCCCCTGAGCTTATCTCAAGACTCCCATATGGACCAGAGGCAAGTCCCATCCTCCTTTACTGTTTTCATATTATGTTGCATTACTGCTGACATTACTGCAGCTTATACAGTCAAAACTGTTTCAACAGGTGGATATTTGGTCACTTGGCATTATGGTTATTGAAATGGTAGATGGAGAGCCGCCATACTTTAATGAGCCTCCTCTCAAGGCTATGAAAATGATCCGAGACAATTTGCCACCCAAGCTCAAAAACCTTCACAAGGTAGGCCTGCAACCTCTTGCTTAAGCATGAAGGCAAAAATGTTACGCATTACAATGTTGTTCTGTATCCATAGGTCTCGCCACTTCTCAAGGGATTCTTGGACAGGATGCTCGTGCGAGATCCTGCCCAGAGGGCCACAGCTCAAGAGCTGCTAAAGCATCCCTTCCTGAGTAAAGCAGGCCCTCCCTCTTGCATTGTTCCCCTCATGAGACAAAACCGCATGAGATGAGAAGAGAAATCAGGGTGGGATCTGTCAGGCCCTCTACTGAGCTGCAGTCTGTACTCCACACACTTTAAACATCTGAAATGATTGTACAGGTCAAGAATTTTAGGAGAAAAGGCCATTGATGCTTGAGGCCTTTTTGGAACAAACATTTTTACCACTGTTTTTTTTACACCTATAGAGTACACCCCATTTGGTGACATGAAAAAGACACCATTAGATCCTTCACAGTGTTCTGCTCGAAGAGGTTTTCCTCTCTGGCAAATTTAGAAACACCAGAGTGTTCTCAGTGGTTTTATGCTTGACCTCTAAGACTGCTTTTGGGTGAACTGAGTTAAGGAGGATTAGACATAATGAAAACAAACCACTTGCAGATTCTAATCTGCCCTCAATGTAAAGCAACAAATTGATGGATTTGTTCCAAACCTCAAGCTTTTTTTCCTGCACTTCATCTTTTGCACCAGGACCACACTACTCATTAATCCATTTGAACAGGAAAACAACTACTGAAGAAATCTTTTATTTTATAAAAAAAAAAAAAATAATAATAAGACTGTAAGAAACTCTAGGCTCCTGTTACAACACTAAGCAATGGTAAACACTGGAGGTGTTTTGTTTCGGACCTTTTTTAATTTTGTTTTAATGAAAGTGGAGAGCTATATCGGTTTTGTTTTCATAGTGTGTTTTGAGTGACAGTGTGATAGTTTAAAACGCTGTTCTGAGATTGAGCTGCACTCCAATATGAAGCTTCCTCCTTTGATTCATTGTTCCACTTTTTCAATATAATAAGGGGGGGGGGGGGGGGGTTGGGTGTAGGGTTTTTCTTCTCTTCCAAAACTTTCACCAGGGCGCCACACCACAGAGGAGTTCGAGTTGTTTTCCATGTAGGGCAGTCTGCAGGAGAATATCCTTTCATGTGTGCTTAAATCCTTCAGCTAAGTAGCTTACATCTTTGAAGACTTGCGGCCTTTCTCTGAAAGATTCGTTTGAAGGAGAGATGCTGGACTGTACCAATGTATAGTTGAGAGTTACATATGCTCTAATTCAGGAGAGCTTGTTCACAGGAAGTGGAACTTATAGATTGCGCTTGATCCCACACACTAAAGTTTAGGCCGGAATGCTCATATAATTGGTCATTTACATGACATTCAAGGATTTAAGAGAAGAGTAATGGAACAACCAAAGATGCTCTGAAATACTGGAAGTTTATAGTCCGAACATATTCCAAGCACACTACATCACATCGCATTAAAGGGATAGTTTATCCAAAAATGAAAATTGTGATTTATTCTCCTTTTTTTTTTTTCTTCTGCAATGTTGTTTTGGAGCCCATCAACAGAAGTAAATGTGTGTGCAAAACAGATGAAATTATGCCATACAGGTTTGGAAGAACATAACAAATTTTTCAATTTGGGGTGAACTATCCCTTTAAGACTTAGTCACAAAGATCCAGGACCAAAGTGGTTGAAAATGCTGAAAAAAACAAACAAACTGAAAGGTGTTTAAATATTTAGTTTTGTTGTAGTGACTCCACATGAGTAAATGCACATTTGTGTGAATATCAAGATCACAGTTACATTCGGTGATTTACAAATTGTTCGAAGATGAATTGTAGATTAATCCTAGACTGAAACGGTAGCTAATGTATATATTTAGATTTTTTCGAAAAAAAAAAAAATCCTTTTGCTGATGGCCTAAACTGTAACACAGCAACCATAACTCTAATTGTAGATGTGAAGGTTTGAGAAAATTAATGACAGACATAATTAATATAAAAATACTATTAGGATTTACTATTTTTTTTTCCACCAGTAAAAGTTTTTAATTATATTTCTTTACATGCTGGGCTGCGTTACTTTTTCAGAAGGTGAAATGATGACAATCGGGCATTGAAGCAAAGTATATACACTAGCATTTAAATGTACATTCAGAAATGAATAAATAATGAAATTGAGAGAGTAGCGTTTTATAGGCTCATGTTTATCTGTGAAATATTGTAGGGATTGTAGATTGTTGCATAACATCCCCAGTGCACTGAAGCAACAGATACGTTTAGCATTTCTACAAAGAAAACAATGCCTTAATGCATGAATATCTTTAATGCATAACTGAAAATGAACAGTGGCACAATTGTGGGCAGTGGCACAATTGCTTTGTGACCAACCATGCATTCACTTTTTTATATATTATAAACCTGCAAAGTTGAATGATTATTGACTGTTTTGAGAGAGGATACCTCCTTTGACCACAAGCCTTATGTTATTGCATTGTGTAAATAGAAAAATGCTGTACTGTGAGCAAAATGGCATAATTCATGATTGTCTAAAAAAAAAGACTGATCCAGCGAACGTGTTGAATTGCTTCCAGAAATTACTTCTCCTTTTTTTTGAATCTCATTCCCAGGCCCAATCAGAGTATGATCTCTTGTGCGGTAAGGTAATCTGTTTTGTTTGTTCAGTTTTTAATTTTGTTCCTTAATTGGTGCTCATAAACAGTACTGCAAATGCTCTATGGAAAGGGTACATTGTATTATCACTTTGTCTCTATCTCAGATTGTCGCTGCATTAAAACTAATGGATTGCCCATGTTCTGCTGATGACTTATTTTAAGCCTAATATGTTTCTAATTAATCTTGCACTGCATTTTTTGATTTATATCATAATTTTCTCATCATGTAGATAGTTTTTTAAGAAACATTGCTTTGAAGGTGGAATAGAAGCATGAACTTTGTGTCCTCACTGGCATTCTGACATCATCTTGATGTTGCCCCATATCTGACGGAGTAACTTTGGACTAATGTGTTAAAATCATCTTCAACATCCTTTTGGAACTGCTACTGACAGGCCTGCATTTTTGTGACATGTAAAATGGTTCTGTTCAAATTGGTTCTGTTGTTTTCTCTTTATTGTTATAATGTCATGTTTGGTGGTCAACCAATGTCAGAGTTCCCTCTATAACGTGAATTTTTACTGGTGGTAAAATGAACTTTAAACTGATGTGTTTTTTCTTTTGTTTTACCAAATACAGTTTTTAAACGACATATTCCGGCTCTTTCATTTCACTCTTTAAGTCAAATGTGTTAGTATTTTGCTGGAGTCTTCGGAGAACTGTTGTGCTATTTTTTTCTCCAGGATGTAAAGTTATCATTTTGTTTTGTTGATGTTTCTAGGTAATATGTGGTCATTATCTATTCTAGATGGTGTTAACTGGGAAAGTACTGACAATGAATGTCATCATTTAATTATAACATTGTGTAATAGTCATGATAAAATGTTAATGTATGTTGTATTATAATTGTATATAATAATTAGATCATGCCGATACGTCAGTGACATGAAGAATGGAGAAAACAATTCATATGAATCCAATATCAAAAACATTTGAATGCGGCCAGAAAAGCAGTCTAGGTAGGCAGCTCATCGCCATTGTCACTGCATATTTCTGCTTTTTCGCTCTCATGCGATTCATTTATCCACCCTTTTTATCACTTCTGTTATCTGCGTTTTCCTCTGACTGTAATAAGGTAAATGGGGAAGAGGGTGCTTTAGGCGTGGTCGTGAATATATTTTTGTTACGCTACAAGCACAATACCGTTTTCCACGAACTGCTTTCGGTTTCCAGAATATGTTGGTCAATATGGGCGGTGCGCTCTCTTCGCTGTTGGGCGGGGCTGTCGTGAGCGCGCATGACGGCGACCAATCAGAGCTCGAGCTGCTCATGATAACTCAGCTGTGCGGTGAGTCATCTGACAGCTGTTCGGGAATACATGCACTTGTTGAATCAGGTCCCATTCAGGCGGTGGGCAGAGGTTTTGCGTTAAGTTATATGACATCCTAACGAACCCATTGTAAATAAAAAATACACTAAAGAGCCGACTGGATTAAATCGATTTTATTTTAACCACATCACTGCAAGCTGCTTTGCCAGGTGAGTTTCATTTTGAATCAGACTAAAGGCTAATTCATTAACTGACAGACAATCGCCAATAAACACGTTTGTTGGGTTTGTTTTCACCTGTCTGACCATGATTAATCCGTGTTTGTCGGTGTCTGTTGGGGCATTATGAACATGCGTTATTTTTTTTTACAATATTCTAAATCCAACGAGCAAGCGAATTGGCTTATACACGAATATTATAACAATATGCTGCTACAATGGAGCTTTTGTGCACCTGTCTGTTTTTCACAAACCCACAGTATGCGTGTGAATGGTGCTATTGAATCAGTCGGGTTTTGTGCAGTGTTGTAGTGCACCTCAATGACGGACAGCATTAGCATTGTAGATTAATGGCTTGATTTGCGAAGAATCAAGGATCATCAGTTCTCTTTTGTTGCGTGTCAGTGATGTCTTGGTGATGTTTCACAGCATACCCGTTATAGTTTTCTAATGGCCAGTTAACAGAAAATACATATTAATAACGTATAGCTGAGCACTTTAACGCTGCTGTCACGACTAAAATC
Source organism: Pimephales promelas (assembly GCF_016745375.1). The sequence goes on from NW_024121166.1 coordinate 7,468,722, forward strand.
ATTTTTTGTCACAACATCATATAGCCTACACAAATGTCACGGTGTACTGAAATCATGTGTGGAGATATTTTCCCCGACCATAACAATTATTTGTAATGATTATCTTCAATAATTGTTTTATTTCTGATTAAATGGTTATAACAAATCGTTTTCTGCAAATCTAAATTGTTTCATTTTAATTCTTTAAATTTCATTTATTTAGTTGCTTCATATTTATTCCATTTATTAGTGGTCAACTGATTCATATTCTATTACTAATTTGTAATTACAGCCATGGATTGATAGTAGAACATATCATACATAGGCTTACACAATATTATGCATAGTGTATATATAATAAAAATAAACATAATGTGCAATACAATATTGCTGTATGCAGCTCACATACATTAGTACTACAAAATGCACGTTCACATTTAAGTTTAATAATGCATTTAGTAAAGTAGCAGACAGCAAGCTGCCCACGTTGTGGCCTGTTTTTGGCCAGGCTTTTGATTGAAAATGTCACGCTGCCGGGAAGGGGCAATCCCTCATTGCTACACAGATGACTACACCATTGTAGACATCAAAGCATGCATTCAGTGGTTGGGGTTCTTGACATGTTTGTTTATATCGTCCCTCAGTTTGCGGCAAAGCCGGCAGTCATTTTTAGACCACTATCTTTTGCATGAGAAGTTGCACTCTGGATTGTGTTATTCTAGGTTGACAGGCTGGGTGTGCCAGCTGTTGATACATCCCTCCTCTTTCTGTGCAACCTCACCAACATGTGGTTAATGGTTACCTTGGTTTAGTCAAATATAATACACTTAAACAAAATGAATCTCCGAATGACACTCAAATCTAATCTGTAAATGCAAGACTCCAACTCAGTAATAGAGGATGTGATCTGCTGATATGTGAATGGCTGCAGGTTACCGACTCTTTTTGTTTGATTGTTATCAGGACAGGTGTTTTGATGTCTGCACTGCGATTGTCTCTCTTGCCATGTCTGCGTACTGTCCTGAGCTGCGGGGTTCTCATGCTAGCGTCTCTGACAGACTTAACCTCAGGTATGAAGATTTCCTTTCAGCATACCACATCTTCCTCTTCCAGATAACCAGCCACTAACTTCCTTTGAAAGCCGCTTGTAAAGATAATCAAATTGTCATTTTACAATAATCGCTTATGAAAATCGTTCAAACTTTTTGGGGGTCAGTAGTAGGCCTATAGTTATTTGAAAGAAATTAATGCTTTTATTCATCGAGGAGGCATTCGGTTGCTAAAAACTGACAGTATAGACTTAAATTCTACCTGTTTACATTTCCTCGTTCTTTTGAACTCAAAAAAAGATATTTTGAAGAATGTGGGGGAAACTGAACAGTTCTAGGGCACCATTGACTGCCCCAAAGCAGCCTGGTTACAAAATTTCTTCAAAATATCTTCCTTTGTGTTCAGTAGTAGAACAAGGACACCTTTACACGTTTGGAACAACTTGAGGGTAAGGGTGAATTTTTAGGTGAACTATCAGCAAAATTGATAGTTTCTTGAGCACCAAATCAGCATTTGAATGATTTCCGAAGGATCATATGACACTGAAGACTGGAGTAATGCATAACAAGAATAAATTATATTCACTAAAATTCTTGAAAAGACAATTATTCATTATTATGTATTAGTTACCGTATGAATATAATGATTAGTTTGTTCAAATGTTAATAATTTTTTGTAAATGCATTATACCAATATTCTGCATCAAAAGTCATGTTCGCAACCAACATGCAGAACAAAAACATAAAATAGCAAATTGTACCATAGATACACTGAATGGTATAAAAGTTTCTTAACCATAATAACATGCATACTTTTTATTTTTTTAATTATAAGGCAGGAACTGCTCCTACCCGATCATGGAAGAGCATGTAGGTTTCCGCTGTGAACCCTCTCCCTGTCGTGGTTTTCCTCAAAAGAGCATCATTCGCTTCTTCTGCGAGCCCGGCTACACTCTTCCCAAACAGCACCATTGGTCAAAGTGTGAACGTGGGAAATGGCATCCGAAAGTGCCCACCTGTGTACCCCGATCAGGTAAGAGAAACAAAAAAAAAAATTTGTATTTGCTTGTGGCCGAATACCTGGCCCAACTACGTCAATCCAACCTGTTTTTAGAAGTACAAGACTTATGCAAAAGACTGGAAGCAGCGTATGCTGACAACTCAAACTATTTCATCTTACATCATTTTTCCGAAAGTTCTGCTTTCTCAATGAAGGAAATGTGTTAAAGAAAGGCATAATACACAAGCAGAACCATTAATAAACGACCTAGATAAACCCCAGGCGCCCGGATGTCAAGTAAAGTCCTAAACCAGAGGGGGAGGGAGGAGGGAGAAACCATGATGCTTCATTCTCTGCATTCACTTCCTTATCTGAGTTGAAACTTATCACGAGAGGAAACCAACTGCTTGAGCAGGAAGTTAGCAACGTCACCAAACTAACCAGTATTACTTTTTCTGTGATGCGATTAAAAGCCTTCGGAAAATGTATGCATCATAGAATCTGAATCAAAGGATATAAAGCCGTCACTCAACCACTTTTTCCAAAAAAACATGCTCCACATTTGGGCTTAATCTGCATGTCTGTACTTTTTCAAGCTCTTTGATGGAAAATCTTTAAATAGTTTGTATGTTGTTGTTTTTAAAACAGAGATTCCTGAAAAAATGGACTCAATCCCAAGTGTGGCTACAACTGCAATTGGAGTGTCCATCTTCCTCTTCACAACAACAGCCTGTTTGGTCATCAAATCCCGTCTACTCTCCTGCCGAACGCAACGGTATGTCATTTCACTTGCTCCAAATGCAATGAAAAAGTTTGGGGTTAGAAAGAATTTCTATTTTCATTTTGCAAGAATGCATTGGTCAACTGGTCAAAAGTGTCAGAAATCTTTTGTCACATTATACATGTCTTTACTAAAGCTGTTCAAATGGACCTTTCTAATTATCACACAATTCTTAAAAAACTATCACGGTTTCCACAAAAATGTTAATGAAGTAGTTCACTTTTAAAAAGACTTTTGCTGATAATTTACTCTCCCCATATCATCCAAGATGTCCATGTCTTTCTTTCTTCAGTCGAAAAGAAATTAAGGTTTTTGATGAAAATATTCCAGGATTTTTCTCCATATAATGGACTTCACTGGTAACCAAACGGTTCAAGGTCCAAAAGACAGTTTCAGTGCAAACCGCAAACTGTACAAAGGGCTTTAAACAATTCCAGACGATGAATAAGGGTCTTATCAAGCGAAACGATCGCTCATTTAAAAAAAAAAAAAAAGTTTAAGTTTTATAAGCTCATATGGTCACCTTGCTCTGTTCTGTGATGCGCATTCGTGACTCTCTTGTTCAAGCTCGTTCATCAATCAAAATGAACAAGTCTTTTTTCGATTTGTTCATTCAATGAACTAAATGAACGAATTGACTTGGAAAAAGATTTGTTCATTTTGATGAACGAGTTTGAACAGGAGTCTCACACAGAACAGAGCAAGGTGACCATTTGAGCTTATAAAACTTAAACTTTGTTTTTTTTTTTTTTTAAATGAGCGATCGTTTTGCTTGATAAGACCCCTATTCATCGCCTGGAATCGTTTAAAGTCTTTTGAACCTTGAACCGTTTGTTTCCCAGTAAAGTCCATTATATGGAGAAAAATCCTGGAATGTTTTCATCAAAAACCTCAATTTCTTTTCGACTGAAGAAAGAAAGACATGGATATCTTGGATGACATGGGGGTGAGTAAATTATCACCAAAAGTTTTTGTAAAAGTGAACTATTCCTTTAAGCAAATCTGTTTTCATCATTGATAATACTAATGTTTCTTGAGCACAAAATTGGCATGTTAGAATGATTTCTGAAGGATCATGTGACACTGAAGGCTGGAAAACGCTGGAAATTCAGCTTTACCGTTTATAGCACTGTTTTTCTTCTAGTTATTTACCTATAGCAGTTAATGAATTCGAAGTCTCACACATTCAAAGGAAATATTTTGCTTCCATGTTGCAAAATAAAGTGGATCTCAACATCACGTTAACTGTTGTGCCTTTCTCATCAGGCGTTCCTCAGACCAGTTGGACCTTGTGGTGGATGGTTTACCTGTATCTCTTCCCACATATGAGGAGGCAATCTACAGCAGTTGGGGCCAGCGACTCCCGTCGTTCCATGGACCCACTCGGCTCCTATTGGCCCAGGACGCATCAGAACACAGTCCGCTGACTTCGCTCATACAGTCCGATTCGAATCGTTGCCCCGTAGCGGTTAATCAGAGCACAGAGAATCCGCCGCCACCTTATGAAGAGGTCCAATCAAGATCCAGAGACACTGGGAACGACAGTGTCGAACGGGCATCTGATGATAAAAACAACTAATTACTGGACTATAAATGAACTCACCTTTAGCTTTGTGATTGTTCATTTCATTGCACTGGAGTCCTTGTGACTTTTCTTTCCACCTTTGATTGTGGATTCATCCTTTTGTGGCTTTCAACGACCTAATTGGTCTGATATATTTTGTGTTTCTAGGTGACCTGCTGCAATATAGATTTATCAATGTTTTCACTGAAAAGCTGAAGACGTGGCTATCATCTCCCCTCCATGAGGAGAAACAAGGTGTTTAAGAGGACTTTATGATTGATTAATGACTTTTAGTATTGCAGCTGTATTTGTGAGGATGAGATGCTGTGTAGTGAACTTTTTAGGGGTGATGATTCCTTTGACCTTTCACCTCATTTCTGTGTTTCTTAGAGCATTTGGATTTCTTGAATGTCATAGCCAGACTGAGATTTTGCCTGCTGACTGATGGATTGTATTATATATGTATAATTATTATTTTTTTTGATTCCTTACACCTGAAAAGATCTCTGTTAAATATTGCGTAAACATGTAGAATAGGGGAACTGACTTGAAGTATGCTTGCTGAATGGACATTGAATGTTTATATTTTTCAGTTATTTTATGATATGTAACATTTACATCTTGTAAATAATCCTGCACAAATAGTGTATGTAAAATTAATAATTGTACATTTTTAAAACTTTATGAATGGAATGTTTGCTATTAAAAATTATTTTAAATTTTTCCAGGGTTTTTGAGTGGTGTTTAACATGTTTACTTTGAGGTTATCAGAGGTTGATCCTCCCTAAAACCAACATTTTCAGTGATTTGTATGTAATGGTGTGGTCCATAACAGTACAGCTCTAATACAGTGTCAAGCTTGTTAAAAGTTGTTTTCAAGCTAGTTTGGGCACTCAGATCAATGTTGGATTTGCAGCAAAGGAAAGCAAGACACCTACACACTTACATTTGACCTACAAAAAACCCTCTGAATAAACTTGCTTAGGGCCTTTTTTCATAGTCAGTAGATCGTGTAAGATTAAAGTGGTGGTTTCCTGATTCTGCACTGAAAATGGCAGGTAGCAATTCAAATAGGCCAAAGTTAAATATGGTAAAACAATCAACAAAACATTTTTGGTTAATTTGTTAAATCCGGAGCAAACTGAGGTTAAACATTGCCCAATTGTTTACAGACTATGTTTGCAAAACTGTTCAAGTTGAAAGAGAGAGAGAGAGAGAGGGAGACATTTGGCAGTGCATAGACAGTAGCTTTCCAATAGAAATGTTCAACTACCGTACCAACAGTATCCCGTGACGCAAATTACTCAACTTTAGTTTTTTTTCTCTCAAAACGTAGCTAAAATGTATTGGTTTCTGGCGAAAATATTTTAGATTCACTAATGATGAAAAGATATAGATCCAAAATTCCCTCTGTAAAGATTTTAATGTAAACAACAGGTGTGCATATTTGTGCTTAATTTAAAAAATACATTTTTGTTCGAGAAGCATAGACAATAGAGAACCCGTCAGACAATAATAGAAACGATCGCAACTTCCTTTCAAGCAAGGTTTTGCATGTATTGACCTATTTTTTAAAGTCTATGGTAGTGACCGTATCCTTCCTTAAAGGAGTAGTTCAAAAAAAATTAAACTTTTGCTGATAATTTACTCACCCCCATGCCATCCAAGATGTCCATGTCTTTCTTTCTTCAGTCGAAAATATATTTTTTTTCTGTTTTGATGAAAACATTCCACGCATTGTTTACACAGAAGTTTAACTTTTCACTAAACATATTTAGAAACACGGGAAATCGCAATGGAAGACGATTCCGATATATCTAGCTAAATATGTTTAGTGAAAGGTAAAACTTCCGAAATCTCCGTGTAAACAATGCGTGACATAGACGCGTAAGAGATCACTTCCGGCGTAACGTCTGGAGACGGTTTAGTTCGGTTCAGTTGGACATCTGATTCAGATCATTTCGACGGCAAACTATATTACTGTTCATTTTCTCACACAAACCGCTCGTTTCGTGTCTTGGGCCATCAGCGTGTACTTACATTCACGAGTCATTAAATCATGTTTAATTTTGACTTCTCTGTGCATGCTCTTTGAGGTGGACCTGACTGATCAAGAACGGTTTCACCAAAAAATGTCAAAATTGAAAATGCTGTGGAAACAAAGACACCTACATCTTGGATGCCCTTGAGGTAAGCTAAAACATATTAAAATTTAATTTCAAAGAGAACTATCCCTTTAAGTTTTATAAGCACAAATGCTCGCCTTGCTTGTGTGAAATTAAATCCCTCATTCCTCACCGCTGCATCCTGTATTTTGAACTCGTGAATGCATTATGTGTGACAAAACATGTCCATCTATCTAGAAAATACGTTATATGCAATTAATATTGAGCTGTGTGAAACAAGAAGTTTTTTTGACAAACAAGTCGTTTTTAAATAATCCAGATGAATGCAATACAATATTTTGATGTTTGCAATAGTAACTTACACAGGTTTTAAAAGCATTTAAAATGTTTTATTTCTTTATCAGTCAATACAAGGTATACATACATTTGAAATATATGATGCAAAAATACACAAAGTAACATATAAAAAGTCCAAGTAATCAGAAGAACTGTAATCCATTTGTGAATGGCATGTGTCTTATCTGACACCATTTGAATAAGGCCCCTTGAGTCGTGTCTGTCCTAGCAACAGAAATCAGGGGGACATATAACAATCACAGTCAACTGAAAAAAGCTAAACTAATCCTGTATGCCGTCCTTTAAAACAAATAACTAGACCAAAGATGATCATGGGTTTCAGTCAAATACGACTGCAGTGTCAGCACCATAGCCTCTTTGAAAACCATTACAGACCATTAGATATACTGGAAAAGATACAGAACAGAAGACAGTACTATTTGTAATTCAACACCAAAGATACGTAGTATAGATTCACTTACAAGTTGTAATTATAATAGTATATTAAAATGCTTTATAAAAATCAGATGATCACTGATAGAGTATTTGTTGCGTTTGTCAGCTATGGCATCAGTGAATAATCTATTAACTAAAAAATCATGATCTCATCCACTCAAAACGAGCCTAACCCATGATTTTAGTCAACGGGATTCAACCCATTGAACCATTGTAAGAAATCACCTCGTGAACTTTCAGATAAACTTAGAGTCAAGTGAGGTTATGCTTGAAGTTTAGATTAAGGCTACAAGTGGTAGAACAAAATGTTAACACCATTTAACATATCCAGGCCAGTTTAGCTTCGATTTCTGCCCCCTTTTGGCAGCATTTGTTATTTGAAGAAACTGGACTGAACGCAGAAAACGAGGGTCTGACGAGAACCATTATTTTTCAGAAATGTCGCCATCTACTGACAAGTCTAAAAATCAGGGTCTGTTGAGAATGGGAAATTCATAAACAATCACTATATTAGACTAATTCTATTAACTACTTCTATTGTAACTACTCTTGACTATAGTATTGGGGCAAAAAAAAAAGTATGTGTGTATATACACAGTAATCAACATTTGAAGTGGATCAAAACCTTTCATTAAAGTTATATTATTATACATGAATTTTGAACAACACTCTTTCTTTGATTAACTTTTTGATCCACTTCAAATGTTGATCAATGTATATGCGTGTTTGTATGTATATATATAAACACACACACACACACATTTAAAAAAGAAGAGATGGACACGTGTAATAGAATGTTTAGACCAATTATCCTCCTGTGTTTCGTCTGTAAAACACCACTTTCTGAAATACATGTTAAGTTGATACATGTTGAGCGAGAAGAGGGTTATTTGTAACCTTCCCTGTTTGCGGTCGCTGTATTAGCTGAGAACTCGTCCACTCTATTCATTCTTCAAGTAAGGAACGCCATTGTTTCAGCAACAGGTGAGCGTGTTAAGTCAGGTGGGCGTGACAGGAAGGTGCCTCTCATGAGAGCTGTGTATGAGAAAACATAGCTAATGAGATAGCTTTTACAAATGAACTTGATCTTCAACAGGACTTTTGAAAATAACGTTACATACCTGCTGTATCACACAACGCCTGCACTCCGCCCAGTAACGGGTCCCTGTCGGTCAAAAGCTGACTTCGCTTTTGAGGTGGCGGTTCGAATTCTTCCGAAGGATCATCGGACAAGTCATTCTGCCATTCAAAAAAAAATGTGTTGTGTGAATGAAGTTTAAATGGTGACGGCCCAAAAATAACAGATCAATCCTTTGTCTTTACCAGTAATGTGTGGCTGAGCAGCAACTGTTCCTCTATGGAGCTGCTCAACTGTTTCTTCTCCCATTTGGCAGCCAGAACAGGAATGTCATCTTCCTCCTCATCTTCTAAACATCTATTGTAGATACAGACATAGAACGGCACATTAAATATCTTGTCTTATTCACTACTGTTCAAAAGTTTGGGGTGAGTAAGATTTGTTTAAGAGATTTTATTAAGACAATATGCATTAAATTGATCAAAAGTGACAGTAAACCATTTATAATGTTACAAAAGCTTTGTATTTATATAAATGCTGTTCTTTTGAACTTTCTATTTAATCAAAGAATCCAAGAAAAAAAAAGCACCAAATTAGCAAACTAGAATGATTTCTGAAGGATCATGTGACACTGATGCAAAGCTGTATATTCAGCATCATTAGTCCAATCTTCAAAGGAATATATTCAAATAGAAAACAGGAATTAAAACAGTAATATTGTAAAATGATTACAATTTACATTACAATTAATACTGTTTTACTGTATTTTGTGCAAATAAAAACATTTGAAAAATATCAGACCCCAAGCATGTTATCATAATTGAAACAACCAAACCAAACCATCTGAAAGGTCTTTTTTATTTTATTTTACAGTGATAGTATACATATAGAACTTTCAAGGATAACACAATAAAGTTACAAGCTTATTTCCATTGTGGTCCTCGTTGTAGTCTATTAAAGATGGCCAGGCAAGCTACACATGACTAAAAAGTACCTGGTACACTCAACCACATCCAAATACAAAATAAAATTAACAAATACATACACTAAAATAATAAATATTCCTAAAAACTACATCTAATTAGCATTTAGCAACCATTCGCCACATGCTCGATTAAAAAAGCGATCTGACTGGCTTAACATGGTTCCTATTGTTGAGGTTTAAAATCAACCTGACTAATTTATTCTGTGCCGTCTGAAGTTTAACTTTAATCCTCTTGGGCGTGGTGCTGTACCATGTAGTATAAGAATAATCGAAGTGTGGCTGAATCACAGCATTTGCTAACATTATTAAAGTTTCTTTATTTAGAAAATGAGCCTTACGTGCCAGAAATTTCATTCTTTGGTTCACTTTTGTGATAACCCGATAACCATTATCATCCTTACCGTTTCCTTGAAGTGTTTGTTATCTTTTCTGAAGATGCAGCCATTTCACTCTGGGGCAGGAAGGTCAACTGGAAGTCATCATCCATGGAGATATATGGAGCTAGCATGTCCAAATCGAGCTCATCCATAGCCTGTCAAAGAACGAAAGCATTAAACACCCGTGATTTTTCTCTCAAACACGTCTAAAACATCTCCGAAAATCATTTTGAGAACTACCTCTGACTGTCCTTTCAGAGTTACGCTCTCTTCAGGTTTGAGGGTGAATAACTTCTGTACCACTTCCATCTCCATGGGCAGCTCTTCAGCGGGGCTCTAAAACAGACCCTTAAACGTCAGATAAACCACTCAAAGACACCCAGACAAACGTACAATCTCATACTTACTGCAGCAGGTGGAGAGTTGGAGGGCTGAACGTCGAATATCGGAGAAAGGAGCTGGCGGAGTTCGGGTGTACAGAGTTCCTGAGGGCATTCTGGGATACTGTTGGGACTAGCTGGACGGCAGAAGGACAACTCCACACACTCTGTGAATTATAGGCCATATTAGGATCACGTTAGATTTTTCAAAGAATCCACAGCCATATTGATTTTAGAGGACCAATCACAAACGTTTCTTTTCTGTAGGATGATTGCGAGCACCTGTTAGGGAAATGATAGCATCTCCAGAGTGAGGTGCCAGCTGCAGTAACTCCTCTGGGTTCTCCTTCATCTGGAGGAAAAGCTCTGCAGTGCTGCTCTCCTCCATGTCGGAGTCCTCTTTCTCTTCCTCCTTATCCTCCTCCTCCTCCTCCTCCATCATCTCACTCAGCCTCTTAGTTTTGGGCTTTGGTTTCTCACAGGTCTGTTCCAATGAGAACACAACATCTGCCTCTTCCACGCCACTGCCAGAAAAAGGAAACAAGAATTACTCATCCTTTCACACCAGGGTTATTACCGTTAACTAAAACCATTAAAATATTCTTTTTCATAAAATGAAATATAAAAATAACTTAAACGTAATATAACATAGCCTGTTAATTGTCACTTTATATTGCGTTTATTTATAGCCTTTTTATTCAAAAGCATAAAAACTCAAAAGATGTCCTCTGAAAATTATTTGTCCTTTTTTTAAATTAGATTGTTAATTGGCTTTCAAATTGGTAACAGCTTGTGTTAACAATTTTAGTGTGCATTTACACGACAACAATGTACTAAAAACGGAAAAGGTTTTCCTTTTTTCACATACAGACGACAACGTTGTCAAAACGATTCTTGAAAACGATTTAATGTGCTGTATTATGCATGCCAGGCCAGTAGTTGGCGATGTCACTTTGTAAAGAAAAAACAAAGTGCCAATAGACTGAACACATAAAACACATTTTCAGAAATGTTCACAAATCAATAATGGTATCATTTTTGCAAAAACTTGCACTTTGAAACCCGTTTTCAGGCCCCTAAAACACCATTGACGTGTAAATGAACAGTCAATGGTGTCAATAAATTTTGACTAACTTTATTACTCTTTCTTTTTTAAGCTACTTTCACCCAAGGTTGGTCTCTTTTTAAAGCATTCGTGAATTTTAATCATTTTAGCTCAGATCAAACTCAAAGTGGGGTGACCGTTAACAGATTCAACAACTATTTTTTTTAAGTTAGTAATTTCACTTAAAATAAACAATATTTAGACACAAAAAAGATGAATAAAAATGACAAAATTACTAATACAAACTAAAAATAGAATTAAAATAGAAAATATAAAACTACTTCAAAATATTAATAAAATTAACAGTATATTAATTATATTAAAATAACACAGATTTACATTGACCAAGCAATGATAGACAGTGATCTACTAGGGCCCAAGAAATAGATGTTCCACTGAGTCAGACTGAGCTACCTGAGGATAAAGTTGAGGCAGACCACAGCCTCGGGTTGAGACGTCCTGCTGTTGTAGAGGACAGTGGCTTGAGTCTCAGTCCAGACAAATCCTCCATTCTTAGCCAGAAACCGGTAATGGCTGGTGCACACCTGGCCCTTGGTGAACACTGAAAGTACAGAGGAAAAGATACGGAATTAGCTTAGCTTAGTTTCTGTATTTTTTTCATTCCATAAAAGAAAACAATTAAACAATGTTATTGTGTATATTGTCATGGAATTTACAACAAATTAAGTCGTGGAGTTGAAACTGAATCCATTGTAAAAAGATATCACAGAAAAGAATGAAGAAAAACGTACAGATGTTTAAACTCCTGGTCACATGGTCAAAATCAAGGGCGTGAAAAAACTCATAAGCAGACTGGCCAATCAGATCCTCAGGGTGGTATCCAACAAGCTCAGTGACTCTGTGAACAGAAAGCAGTCAATCAATATTTTACTTCCCCTAACTAACATATAAAATACAATTTATTACAGCGATACACAAAACTACAGTTTTAATTTAATTCAAGCAGAAAACTGTCAATATTATATTCCAATCATTCAAACAGTCATTTGCTCGTGAGTCTGACTTCATTGTTCTTGTATGTGTTTGTGTCTTTTTGTTTGCTTTTGCGTGACGCTTGTGAGGACAATTCTTGTCATTATTTTAGAGTCTTTTTTAATCATATTATATTCAATTAAAACTGCAATTTCACATTCACTGTTGTTGTGTCCGAAACCAACAGTGAGACTATAAATATACTGTGCTCTAATTGCAAGCTGAGATAAAAACACAGGAAACTTGAGTCACATGCTTTCTCACACCATGAATGAAATCTGTCTTCAGCTGTCACACGTACACACTTCAAAAACAGCCAGCGAGAATAAAAGTCTACAAGGCTAATTAGGTTTGCAGATTGAGTGAGTAATGTTATATTCGCTGATTTCACTGTGTGTGTGTGAGTAGATTACACTGCGAGTAGGAAGGTGAATTTGGACACCTTACAGGCTGCTTCAAAGAGGTGAACAGAGCACACTCCTACACAGAGAAACTCTACTGACCCTCTGGAGTCATCTGACACTTGGTCATGAGATATCTGAACTTTTACGACCTTTGAGTGTATGCAGCGTACATCTAAGAGAATATGCATGAGCGTGTATTTCTGCATTTCTAAACATCTTACCGTCCGTCACACTGCGTGAAAGTCAGGTCCATGTTATGGCGTGTGAGGAAAGTGCTGCTGTCCAGTGGGAACTCAACGCTGGAAGGGTGAGGAATGGGCTCGCACAGCAATGTCAGGAAGCTGCCAGCAGGGAGCGAGTCATCACCACTGAACGTCTGCATGTGTCCTGTGCAATGAAGGACCTGGAAAAGATATCAAAAAAACTAATATTTAAAAAAAAATTGAAATGATAAAATTAGTCCAATCTGCGCTTTGGATAAATAATCCAAGGATGCATCAAATTAATGAAACATGACAGTAAAGGCTTTTAAAATGTTAAAAATATGTAAACACTGGTCCAGAAACACTTCCTGTTTAATGACGAGCGAAGCAAGCATTTAAGTTAGACCAGTGCATTCTTGGCGCTGAATGTAGTTGAACCTCTGCCGTCTGTGTATCTGTGTCCTGATTTATGCATTCATGGGACCTGACCCCATATTTCAACAAAGAGCCAAGCTGATGTAAAGCAGGACTACTGATACAGTCCTGCATACCCCTCAGAGCAATCTACACCCTCTAAAGATGAGCTAACAGGTGCTGCATATGAAAATAACTAAAGGAAGTCCAACACCAGTATTGATTAAACCATGTAATGCCATCAGAATTTTTATAAAAACAAAAATGGACACGAACTGTACATTTGCTATTCTGTGAGTTTGGATGAAGCTTGGGTCATTTACAGGCCATCAAATGTGTACTTACAATTACATGTAGGCCATCAATGTGTACTAACATTTACGAGTCATTAAATTATGTTTAATTTGGACTTCTCTGTGTATGCTCTTCCCCATAGACCTGCATTATATGACTGACAGACAAGAACGGTTTGACCTAAAAATATCAAAATTGAAAATACTGTGGAAACAAAGACACCTACATCTTGGATGCCCTTGAGGTAAGCTAAAACATATCAAAAATTTATTTCAAAGTGAACTATCCCTTTAACGTTTACAGTTAAAGTTTACAGTTTGTGTACCTTCCAGTTTGCAGACTTGATATTAACTGTTCTTCCTGTGTGGGTGAGTGTGCTCTTCATCCGAAGGAAGAAATTTTGCTCAGCTGACTTCTCTGTCTTTTTCTTTGAAATACCTGAGGATGAAACATTCTCCTGGTAAGTCCCAAACATTTTCAGTAACACATAAGACTTCATAAAATAATTCAATAAACAGTAGGTCACTACATAGCAGCCAAACTCCAGCCAAAAGTATCCTTGGGGCAAGAAATCTTTTATTACCTGGTATTGTGGTGAGGATGTCTCGCAATTCTTCTTGGTCACAGGGGTGAACAAACTCATACACACTCTGTCCAAGCAGCTCCAGCTATACAACACCATATCAAAATAATCAGAAATTTAAACATGCCTTCAAAATAATACCATGACACTAGAAACATAATTTAAAAAAAAGAGAGAAAACATTTACATATTTATATTTCACAGATTAATTTATCTAAAAAAAGTCATACATGACCAAGCATACTGCACAAGCCCTGAAAACCCAAAACATCTTGACAAAACAATTTCTCAAGTTCAAAGATGTCAGCACCATATCAGGATACTGGCGGCTTCACTTCTGACTAATGGAAGAGAGCAAAAGGGCGTCGTCCATTTTTTTTTACTGTCTATGCATCTGACCAACTGTTTTGCACTTTAATTTTTTTCCATTTTCTTTAATAATTGTAATATGTAGATGAACTCTTAATTGCAATTCAAACAGTGAATGTAGGTCATTTGTATGAGATTTCACCCACCACTACTATCATTCTTTAAATGCCATTACTGTCACAAAATTATAAAAAAAAAAAAATACAATTAAGAGATTACATATTACTATATATTATAATAATATAACATTACATTATATACTCCTTCAATGTCATGTCTGTTGGATTTCAGTACATCAATCTCTTATCACTGCATTACTCAATACTAACTGAGATAAAAACAAAAACTCAAGAGCTCAAAAACGCACTAGACTGCATGTGTTCCCTCGGGAACGAATCTATTCTAAGGGGTCTTGTCACACACGTAACCGGAACATGCCTCGCACTACAGGGGAGGAATCCAAAGTGAGACTACTCTTGAGCCATGTCTTACTCTACTACGGCCAGTTTGAAAAGATCCACATTGTGAAATTCACACTCAGGTTTTTATGCAGTACTTCAATATGTAGGGACAACACTCACCTGTGTTATGCCGATGTATTTGCTGACACTCTCTGAGAGGAAGATCATGTCCCCTTCCTCGGTCATCACCAGAATAAAGCCAGCCAGTGCCTGCTGATAAAAGCCATCAGTGGGATTCTCCGTTTCCTCCGTCTTCGTTTCTGTTGGCCCCGCTGGATGTGACAAGAACCAAATATTAGCACTAGCACATATTTGCCAAAGGAAAAGTATTTGAACATATATATATGTTCAATGAACACACACATATATATATATATATATATATATATATGTACACAAACTTGGTACCAATATTATTTATAATGCAAAACAAAAAGGTCCATACAATGAAACAATGAAAGTTATTATACACTTAACAATATTTTGATTATTTGAACGAATGTTGGTTTCAAAATGTCTTTAGGAGTTCAATGATTTCATGCATCTGGCATCCATTAATTTCCTGGACAAACACAGTGTTCATCGCAAAACAGATTTATTCTACTTGAATTTTAACCAAAATTTAATAGAGTTAATTTTGGCTAAAGTTTTTCTACCATCAAAACCCCTTATTTTTACATACACTCATTTAACATAGTTTTTCCCCTGCTGTAAAACTATTAAAACAGTACCGAGACCCATTTTTGGGTTGAGCAACCAGTTGAGGACCACTGCTACACATCATACAATTTCCTACTTGAATTCAGCAGAACCCACCGGTTTGGATCAAGCGGTTCATGCGCAAATAGCTGAGCGCCACCCTCATGATGGCAGCTTTGTCCAGGTGGGAGGCGACACGTCGTGGAAGGGGTAGCGAGTGTGCCAACTCGTAAAACACCTCAGTCTCCTGACTCCTCCTACTGCGCGCCGCGTCACGAGAACGCACCTTCCGCTGCTCCAAACTGGGCCTAAATAAAGAAAAACAAGAAAAACAAACTTATTTAACGTCCATACGAATATCCAATCCTTGTCAAGAAACCAAATTTAGAAAATAACGTTTTTATAATGACATTTCTTTGCAAAAGCTTTTTAAATTTGTGGGAGGTTTCTCCCCCCCCCCCCCCCCAATCTAAAATTAGGACACCAACAGAAAAAAACAACAACATTGCATTCATCTTACATCTTTGCTTTCTGTTCCTCCTAAAATAAAAATGTCCCAGCTGTAATTTGTGTTGTTCTGGTGCTCCGTATATCCAAGTGTTGCCAAAAGAGAGACCCAGACAAACTTTTTGAAATGAAGAGGGGGAAGCCCTCACTCTGTGCCTTTCACTCCCGTTGCCCTCCCCCACATGCCTTAAGTAGAAGAACTTGTTCAGAAGGTCGTTTATGACATTAAAGCCTGTCCCACAGCCCTCCCCTGGCTTCCTATCTGACAGAGCCCCTCCCAGCCCCTGAGTCTTTGACCTCCTTTGTGCTCTGAACAGGACTGCCATTACAAAATGACAGTTGCCAAACTCTCAGCACAGACTTTATGAACATACAAAATATAATTAGCACATATATCTGAAACTATCTGCACTGATTTATTGTTTTATTGTAATTCATGTTATTTTTATGTAAAACCGAGTTACATTTGTTTTCCAGGATTCTTAAATGACTATCACTTGAATGCATCTTTGCTGAATTAAGTTCATTTCTTTCAAAACGGACCCTTAAACTTTAATAATTGGGCAACACGTAGTCAGTCTGTGGTCAGTAAAGTCGGGCTCTGTGCTCTTTGGTAAAGAAAAACATTCCTCTCACAAATTATACTCGAAAGACGTGTAGAGTACTAAAAAAAACAACACACAGGAATAAGTCTGTATAAGGACTCACTCAGTCAGGATTAGGGTTGCAAAATGAATAAAAAAAATTAATATGGAAATTATCTGGAACTTAAATGTAAGAATTAAAAAGAATTCTGAATTAAAAGAATAATCTGGAACTTAAATGTATTCTCTTAAATGTATTATAATTCTCAATTTATCCAGAATCATACAGCTCTATAACCATATCAACACTGCGATCGGCCACGGTATATGAAAAAGGAGCACTAGTAAGTGCTAATAAAATCATCTCACAGAAATATTATTCAAACTTCAAAACATAAAACATTCAAATATAGATTACAGTCCTAAAGCAGAACAAGAAATGGAAAACTGCCAATGCTAGTATGTGTTTTATGCAACACACATTCAACAAGCTTTTAACAAACATTTTGCAAGTCTTTATTTCACCAATAAAACAGGATTTTATTGTAACCAACCAGCAATAATCGGAATAATAAGTCAAATCAAATAATAAAACACCTTTTTGATCTTTGTGTGATGATAAAAAACTGATTACTATAATGATCCTTGTACAAAACATAAATCTTATCAAGATGGAACTCGGTCAACAACATGCAACAAAGCTTAATATGAGACAAGCTGAAGCAGGGCCCGGCATCACATTTCAGTCCCCAGGCGACCACATCTGACTCCAAAACAATCCGCTCTCAGCCAGTGGTCACTGTCGGAGAAACTCGTAAAGAATGACCATTCCAAACACCTTCATCAACCCCTTCTAAAAATAACTCGCAGAAAGAGCTCACCCATCACATTCATGACAACATTGGAGATTATTTGTTCTGTGGGACAGTTAAAAAAATAAATAAAACGAACGGTGCATTTATTACCGCTTTGGGCTTTGCATATAGACCATTTTGTAAGATGTAAACACTGGTCCAGAAACACTTCCTGCTTCAGTTTGTAACCGTTTTCTTTATTTCACATGTAAAGAAAACATCTTAAAGATGTTTGTTTAACTTTTTGATTCAGTTTTATATGTTCTGTTGTTTGTATTTTATCCCAGCTTTTATGTAGTGTTAAAAAACCGAAACTGGAAGTGCTTCTGGACCAGTGTTGTTTACATCTTGCAAAATGGTCTATTCTGGGACTGTATTAGTAGGATAAACTGGTAGTACTGCACATTGAAAATCCAATTTGTGAGTAATAAGATCTAGAGAGCGAATTATATTTAAAGTCCTTAGGCTTAAATCCATCCGAGATGAACCTAATCATGTTTAACAAATGCCCAAAGAGTGACAGTTAAGTCGACTAATGCTCAGTGCAAACAAATGTAATCGTCAGAAAATCTCAATTAGAATATCTACTTCATATTGTACATTATAGGCTGAATGTGATGCCTAATCTTTTTTAAACAACTGTTTTATGTTCACCAAGGCTACATTTAGTAGCAGTAATATTGTGAAATATGCTGATTTGGTGCTAAAGAGACCATTCTTATTATTATCAATGTTGAAACTAAAAAAAAGAAAAAGAAAAGAAAATTAAGGAAGAATGAATAGTTTTGATGAATAGATTGATAAAAAATGTAAAAAAAAAAAAAAAAAAAAGCATTTAGCATTTATTGGAAATTTTTTGTGACATTATAAATGTTTTCACTATTTAATGCATTCTTGCAAAAAGGATTAGCATTCATTTCTTTCAAAACTGACTCCCAAACTTTGATAATGATTTTAAAAGCAGTGCACGCAGTCTTGTGCCAAAGCTCCAGTAAACAAATGCAGGACTGCTGTCTTTCAGCCACGTCACAACACTCAAGCCCATTCCTTCTGCTGTTTGGATGGCTGGGGATTTACAGCGAGTGTGCAGGCATTCTGGAAAAATATCAACACCCCACATCAGCGGGAAGTGCAACCCATCCCAGCCTGTTCAAATGAACTCCTCCGAACCTCACAGGATAATGGCAGCATGTGTGACATGCTTTAGTGGGGAGGAATGTTCACATCAGATGTTACACTGATTGATATGAATCTGGTGGTACATCAGGGTATGAATATAAAGCTGTATGACCTGTGACATTTACACAAAACATCCCCTATAACTATTTCTACACTGACCAACACCACAGGCCAACCTTACTGATCCTTGCAAAGCATGTGCCCACATAATCCATATGTGAAAAGGTTTTGAGAGAAACGCTGTTTTCTTTGTAAACTTTTAATGGAAACACAGTAGATTTCTACTTAATTTCTAGATAAACATATCTTTGTACACTAACGTTCAAAAGATTGTCTGCGAGACGTTTTAAGGTTATTAAAGTTTCTTATGTGCATTACTTTGATCAAAACATATGGTAAAATAGTAATAATACAATTAAAAATAACATTTCTATTCAAATATTAGCCTATTCATAATGTAATTTATTTCTGTGATTTACAACAGTCTTCAGTGTCACATGATCCTTCAGAAATCATTCTAATATGCTGATTTGGTCATCAAGAAACATTTCTTACGATTATCAATGTTGTGTAACCTAATATTTATAATAAAAGCATTTATTTAAAATAAAAATCCTTGCAAAGCAACAATATCAATGTTTCCATATGAGAAACGTTCTTGAGAGTTTGTTTTCTCTTATAGGTTGCTTCAGGAACACAGTGTTCTCTATGCAAACTCTTAGCAGATATGCAGTACATTTTCAGTAGATATTCTTTATTGTCACTTGTCAACCCTGTGGTTCAAGTCAGTTTGTCAGACAAGAGCCTATAAGACTCTTTGGACTATTCTATAAGACTCTTTGGACTTGTTCCAACTGTAGCTGCCTGGACTGACTGAGCGAGAGGTTCAGCTAAGTTCGTTTAAACAGTGATGGGAGGGGGAGACTATGGTAACTATGCCAAGAGTTAGGTTGAACACAGGCTGTAAGACAACAGAGAACAAAATGTACTCAGGAATATTTACTGAAAGTGTTTGCATCATTTCCCTCAGATGTAGGTTGTTGACAGAAATACATTTGGGAAGTCTTGCGGTGTCCTTTTTAAAGAACATTTTGATCATACCTTTATAAGTGTCTATTATTAAGTGTCTTTTTACTACTATGTACTAACATATTGATACATGTACTTACATCTGTAATTAACTTCTGAACACAATAACATTGTACAAAACAATACATGTATTTTTGATGAAAGTACATAACATATATTAAACACATAGCCTATTAACAAAATGTTACTAAAATTGTTTAGAGAAGGCATAATGCTCAGCTGATGAAAAATAAAAGTTAGTTATGTTAGTTTTAATCAAATATATTAAGCTACAATGTCAAATACTTTTACCAAGGAACTTGCAGTCTTTTACATTAAAGAGGAACAACAGAAGTTGTTTTGGCACAGACAAATCTTCCATTTTAAGCACATCTGATGAGAGATAAATGTAATTTTGATGGATTTCCAAGCATTATCTCACTAACCTAACTTACCTTATAAGTAAATTAATGCAATTTGGTCACTGTTTCTCACAATTTGTCCTTACACCACTAAAAGAGCTCGTTCGGCCCACCGAATGTTAAAGTGTTGACCAGATTTCTTAATGAAACATCAACCATTATAAACAAACAGCTTATTTTTTTAGCCATTACTTAAGAGACTGTTAACAAAACCCAAGAACACTGCCTTCCCCTCGAGCAGTTTTATTGACCATGTGGTCCTAAAGACCAGTAAGTCCTGTTTTTATTGTCTGAAGACATTACTAAAACACATCTGGTGCAAAAAATACCACTTTAAGAGTTCAATGCCTCTAGTTTATTATTATAAATGGTATATTTGGTATCTGTATACAATTAAAATCGATAGCCTATTGTCTTTACAAATACGATCAAAACAAACACTCGAAACCAATTCAAGCGCAAAACCCCACTCAAAAGCTCACATCAAGATAGATATGAAAATGATAACACACATATCTATCTCGGTGACCTAACACGATTGCCAATAAATATCAATAACCGACTGCACGCTCATGAGGCCATGTATGCATACAGCCATCGATCGACTAGAGGAACCCATTTCCCCTATTATCCCTTATGATTAAATTCACACGCCATACCTTCAATGAAGGCTGTTGGAAGATAAGCGCCTTACCTTTTCATCGCAGAGTTCACCATCTCTCAAATGAAATCACTGCAAATCCGAGTTTAGAGTTCTGTATCTGTAAAGATTGAATGGACGGCAGACGTCGTCTCGTCTGCTGCTTGTTGTTTATCTCTGTTCTTCTTAGAGGCTCGACTACTACTAATCTTTGTAAAAGAGCTGCGTGTCAAAATAAAAGTCACGGCGGGCACGAGCAATCATAACAAACAAAATTGTCGTCGACTGGTCTGATATGAACATTGGTAAAAGCAAGAAATGGCCTGGTTTCACAGACAGGGCATATATTAAACCAGGAGTAGGCTTTTAATTAGGACATTTAAATAGTTTAAATAGAAAAGTAGTCGTTTTATAAAAAAAAGAGCCTTAAATACTATTATGTGCATAGAGACAAAACAATTGACACATTTTAAGATATGTCATTGTCACTGAATTAATCCTTACGCTCATCAAGGCTACATTTATTTGATCAAAAATACAGAAACAATTATTTTGTGAAATATTTTTACAATTTAAAATAATTGTTTTCTATTTTAATATACTTTAAATTAAAATTTGATTCTGTGATGAATTTTCATCAGCATCTTCACTGGCACATGATCCTTCAGAATTCGTTCTAATAGGCTGATTTATTATCAATGTTGGGAACTGTTGTTCTGCTTAATATTTTTTTTACAACCTGTGATACTTTTTTAGGATTCTTTGATTATTAAAAAGTAAAAACGAACAGCATTTTTTTAAATAGAAATCTATATATACTACCGTTCAAAAGTACGAGGTCAGTCATTTGTTTCTTTCTTCTTTAAAAAAAGAAAGAAATGAATACTTTTATTCAGAAAGGATGTGTTAAATTAATACGAAGTGATAGTAAAGATTTATATTGTTAGAAATGATTTCTCTTTTGAATAAATGCTGTTCGTTTTAAAGTTTAATTCATCAATGAATACTGACAAAAAAGTATCACAGGCTTCAAAAAATATATTAAGCAGCAGAACTGTTTCCAAAATTGATAATAAATATATATAATAAATAAATACTATACTCACAATAAATAAATACACATACTCACACACATAAGTTACAGCGGCAAAAGGCAGAAAAGAGAAACATGATATTTCTTAATATATATTTACTTATATATACTTAAAATATTAGAGAGTTCTGCTAAATGTCAGCTCAATAAGTGAAAAAGCTGAAAAAACTACTTTTCCCTTTATTTCCTTTCGAATTTTACACAAACAATATCCGGGTCACCAGAGGCGAATTTCCGCGCCTTTTCGCATTGGAGATGGATGAGAGAGCAAAACAACCTACAATATTTCAATTACACTATTACATTATTGACTTATTGAATCTTTAATAATCATACTTCAAATGCAGACTGTTTGCTGACATAAGGTAACATCGAAGAATGTTGCTCCCGTCTGACGTCGCCAGACTTGTGCTGGGTAAGTTCACACTGTTTTGTTGTGTCCCTCTCAAGGAGAAGCTAGCGAGCTAATACCCTGTTTCTAATTATAGTGTATATAACTATGTGGTTTGTCTCCAATACTGCGGTGTTGTTGTAAATATTTAGACCATTATGAAATAGAGACACTTGTGTCATAATAACACTGTGCCGTTTTTTGTGTTGTGTCAAATTGCTGAGATGATTGAGAACTTAACTATAATGGCTAATGCAGAGTCTACCATTCGCAAATGAAGATATTTATCTGTGAAATTATGTAGCAAGTTATTATTTCTCTTTCAACTTTAGGCTACCTGCAGCAAGAAGGGCTCACTGCCACAAGTCGAGCCTTCATCTACGAGAGTCCAAACCTGAAGGAATATGCCGAGCACAGCTCAGAGGACGGGATCATCCCTGCCTGTGTGTTTGTATGTGTCAAGTTCATGATTAATAACAGGGTCCTAAAATCACTGCATTGCTGGAGTCTTTTAAGAAGACCTGCTTATTAGATAACAACAATTTATATTTTTTGTTAATTACTCTTTTTCAGTCTCTATTTGGAAAAAACCTGATCACAATTTTAAATGAATATGTTGCTGTCAAAGCAAAAGGTGAGTTCCCACCAAAGAAAATGAAACGTTTTGGGATACACAATGAATCTTTTCCCATTATAACATGCTTGTGTCATTTCTTCTGTAGAATCAATTCAAGAAAATCAAATCCCCGTTCTGATGACATCATTATGGAAAAAGCTTGACTTCACACTCAACCAAATCAAGTGAATGAATATTTGTTTACGCTGTTATTGGGTGTTTTCATTTAAGCACGGGTCAGAATAAAGCGTCTTTATTAAAATCTTTCTGTGTTGTCCACAGGTCTCTGCAAAATTCTCCTGCCGTGCAACTGAATCAGCGATGTGAGTTTTGCTCTTTGTTTAAGAGAAATTGTATTTGTGTTGACTTGGAGTTACTGAAATTAGCCAAATACAATGCATATATAATACAAGTGTAATTCATAGATAAGTCATGATAAATCATGACCAGTGAATTAACACAAAATATAAGACGTTTGGGGTCAGTAAGATCTCTTTAAATGTAAAAAAAAAGGCATGTTCTTTATGTTCTCAAAGACAAAGTATAAACTTTAAACTAACAGTTAAATGAAATATACAATTTAATATAGCATTTTTCAATTTGTTTTTTAAAAACGTGATGGCAAAGCTGAATTGTTTTTGAATGATTCTTTTGTTTAGTCTAAAGTTCAAAATAACTTAATAAATATAATAAATGTCATTACTGTCACTTGATAATTTTAATGAATCGTTGCTGAATAAAAGTATTCGTTTTTTTACAAACCCCATATTTTTTAAAGGTAGTGACGTCAGTGTTTTAGTATCATTGACAATATAGTATTATAGTTAAGGTTTTTTTAGTCATTTTGTTGTTATTTCAGTTAATGTCTCTTATATTTCAAGTAATCTTTTTTATGGTTTTAGTTTGAGTTAACAATAATAACCCATGTGTATTTTTTTCTGTCATTAAGTGCGCACTCGGAATAGCATTCAATGCAACAGACGTCAACAGAGACCCTTATTGGTATCACAGTCTCCCATCTCTGGGCACCCTCCAGTGACTCCAGCTGGCCAATATGTCCCCGCCTCTGTGTCTACCCCTCAAGGCTTGCTGGGACATTCTACCCCAATGTCTTACACTTCTCAGCATACCAGACCCTCTACTCTCTGCCTTAGTCAGCCAGGTGAGGCCTGAAAAACATGTTAAAATCACACTGAGATTTGTTAAGTACTCTCTTTCCATTTTGCTGTCTTACCTGTTTTATAGGGGAGTCACCGTTGCAGATACTGGTCCCTGATAATAGACTGAATCCTGGACCTTTGTCTCCGGCCCGCAGAAAATGGTAAGGTTACAATGAAGACAACACCAGCAGCAGCATGTTACAGTTTAGCTCTTTCTACCCTTTCCAGATCAGTCTGTAACAACAACAATAATTTTTTTTAAAGTGTAATTCTGTTTTCTGCTGCAGTGACTCTCCGAGGCGGCGAGGAGGTGGTCAGTTGGGTGCCAGCGGGCCCAGCAGGGCCACAGTAGTGTCCAGCACTCTCATCGTG
This sequence comes from Pimephales promelas, assembly GCF_016745375.1. The sequence continues at coordinate 7,493,244 of NW_024121166.1, forward strand.
GAAGCTCAGAGTGAAGAGACTGTGACGGAGAACTTATCTGTGAGTTAGGCTGATTTATTCCTCTGTTTGTTTTAAATACTCCTGCATAACTGAAGGTGATATTTTTCTTTTTTAACAGCAAATAGTTATAGAAAATGCCAGAGATAAAATCCTCAGTGATAGATCCTTACAAGAAAAACTTGCTGAAAACATCAACAAGATCTTGGCAAGGTAAATTCTGAATAACTGGGCAAAAAACTAGTTAAAATAATAAAGAAAAACTCTGAGGTCTTACATGTTGTAATATCACGTTTACAGCGACAATAGCCCTCAGACATCAAAAACCGCCTGCAGTGCTATGGAACAAGAGCAGTCGATCGATGAAATCCTGGGCCTTCAGGTGTGTGAATGCACCTCTTTTATTCTTCCTTTGTTGTTTGTGAGAATGTAATTTTGACAGCCATATCAAGACTTAACCATCAAAATTGTTTTAGGGGGAAATTCATATGACGGATGTTGCCATCCAAGATATACTGACACAGACGGAGTCAGACCCGGCATTTCAGGCGTTGTTTGATCTCTTTGACTATGGTAGGGTAGAGCAATTGATCATGCAGAACAACTAATTGTTATACAAGCTGAACTGATTTTTTTATCATAGGTTCTTTCTAATAATAACCTTTCATCTCTTTTATAGGGAAAAGTAATATGGCTGAAGGCAGTGAACAGGCTGATGGGAGTTTCAGTGCCAGTCCAAGTGCACCAGAGAGTGATGAGACTGGGCTTGTAGACAGCATCTCTGAAACGGGTAAGATGGGTTAGTTTTACCTCATAAAGGAGCATTGACCATTTAAAAAATAATACAGTAATATTGTGAAATATTATAACAATTTAAAATAACTGTTTTCTATTTTAATATATTTTAAAATGCAATTTATTTTTGTGATGCAAAGCTAAATTTTCTGCATCATTGCTCCAGTCCTCAGTTTCACAAGATCCTTCAGCAATCATTCTGAATCATTGATATGCTGATTTGGTGCTAATATTTATGTGGAAACCATGATACATAATTGAAAAATTATTTTAATACTAGAAAGTTTAAAAGAACAGCATTTATTTGAAATAAATTTTGTAACAATACAAATGTCTTTACTGTACTGGCTCCAAGATTTTGAATGGTAGTGTATAAACTGTTTAATGTATTGTTATTTTTTAATATAAGGTACTGGACAGGAGGATTCCACAACAGGAGGAGAAAGTAGTGCACAAAACTTAAGCATCCAAAATACGTCTGAGTCAAAAAGCAAAAAGAAATCTTCCGGCCTTCGTAATGTGGCAAAGTCTTCTTCCACAGCTCCGCAGCCACGTATTATAACCAAACAAACAGCAGAAGGATCCACAAATTCCAAGACAGGGGTAGTCAGGGCTAGAGTTTCATCTGGCAATAAACAATCCAGAGGTGTGCCTTCAACTTCTCCAAAGTTAAGCGATAAAGCGGATTCACGTCCACCTGACCGAATCGTATCAAGTTCCTCCTTCACTGAAGGAGTTGACATGGAGATAGATGAACCAGAAAGTGAAACCTCTGAGAGACTAACTGCTCAGAATCAACAGCTAGTTCATCTGGAGAGCTCTCTCACAACTGAAACCATCAATGAAAATGCAAGCAGTCAAGTTCTTGAGGCAAATAAGACTCCACAAACCACACTCGCTACTGAAATCTCAGATAATACAACTGTAAATGAGTCTGGGAGAGTAACGGGAATGGATATGGGAACCTCTTTATCGATTCAAAGTGAGGCTGTGACCACACTTAACCTACCCCAACCTGACATGGACACACCCGCCGAAACAACTTCTTTGCCCTCCTCAAATAAAACGCCTTTAACTCCTTCCTGCACACAAACTCAGCCCAGCACTATCAGGAACAATCTCCCCACAGCAGCTTCTTCATCTTCTGCCACTACGCCGATTACCTCCACGTGCGTTTCTGATGCCCAGGCCAAGGAGCCTGACCCCAGTAAGATTGTGTCTCTGAAAATCATCATCAGTGATGAGCAGGACGAGCTCACTACTAATGCTGCACTGAACCAGGCTGTTTCCAGCATCACCAGTGACCACATTCCCACCATCTTCCTGTCCTCCCCTGCCAAGACTTTGCCTGCAACCTCTACGGTCATAACACAAGATGAAACGGCTCAGGCTGTGAGCTGCTTACAGGGGGCGGAGGGTGTTGGATCATTTGGAACACCTACGAGGAGCATGCAGAATAATGGACAGGCTCCGCTGGCACGTCTTGCAGGTCAGGAAACCAGTTTCATTCAGCTTTTACAAGCCAACCCTGCTTTTGGGTCTCCAGGTAGCTATTTTGTCGTAACTGATCCGGCTGCTGCCGAGCAGCGGGCAAATGTAATGCTGCTTTCAAGTAATGTGCCTCAAGGGACTCTGTCTTCATTGCAACATGTGGTTTCGACGCCACCTCGCCAGAGGACTGTGGTGTCCATGGGACCAAATGTCTCTCAGACCTTTTCGCCTGGTGAGTGAAGAGTTAGTTTGATTATACAAGACACTTTATACCTTTATTTGGGTTGTATGTTTCGTGTTTATGTTGAAGCACTGATTTGCAGATTCAGGATCTTCAGGATTAAGGCTGCATCTTTAAAATTTCCACTGTATTTTTTAGGCTCCACAATCATTATATCCTCACCAGTTCCGCCCATGGTACAAAATGTAATGCTTCCATTGTCTGTAATGGGGCAGAATACTGGAAAACTCACAGTTGTTCCCAATCAGGTTAGTAACTTTGACGCTTACAAGCATTGCCAGTTTTCCAACACAATTATAGTTTTGTTCTGTTAATAACCACTACCTTTTTATGTACAGATGACTTTGCCATGTTCAGCCACTGTAAGGCAACCTGCAAAAATAATTTCTCAACCTAAATTGGCACCTAAGGAAAACACTGACAATGGTAGGACATCTTTCATTTACAAATGTATTTAATTATATTAATTATATTTTTATTACATAAAATATGATGCAGCACAACTTTTTTTTTAGAAAGGTAATGTTTTACTGAGATTTAGTAGATTTCTTTTTATTAGATTCCTAAATTTTAGTTGAATATTTTTCAATTTTTTATTTTATATTTAATCTCAAAGTTGCAATTTCTGTAATGCATTTTTGTGCTTATGCATCACTGTAATTTAGTGACATGATTTATTTACTGATTTTCAGGCAAAACTGTCACATCTGGGTCTGACCAAGTTTCAAAAGTACTTCCCCAGACCTCTGAGCAGCAAAAGTGTGTGAGTGGAACAAGTCCCAGCCATCGACGAATACTTTGCTTTGACGTTACACCTGAAAACTCTGCAGTTGGGCAAAATTCCTTACAGACAAACACACCCGCATCCTCTGCTGTTACATCCTCCCCGACTCAGCAGACTCGGAAAGAAATCGCACCCACTAAACCGAAACAGCCTTTAGTTTCTGACAATTGTAAAAGAAGAATAGATACAATAAGAGTGCCAGAGGTACATCCCAATGCAGTTATAAAGAACTCTGAAAAAATCACCATATTTCATCAACAAAAAGAACTCCCAAAAAGTAAAGTAACAGAAAAGGGATTAAATCGAATCATTGTAAATACCAAGTCTTCCAACAAAGCTGCAACTGAGCCAGAGTCTCACATTAGATCAGAATCACCTAAAAAATCACAGGAGGATGGTGGTGTGGTTTTACAGAGTTCAAAATCATCTGATCCGGGGCCAAAGCAGAAGCCAGTAGGCAACACAAAGGACAGCACACAAGAAGAATCTTGTGAAAGTACGCTTTTAAAACCAGCAGAGAGTTCCTCAGAGAAAGCTTCCTTACAGGACTCTCCAGGCATCACTGCAAATAAAGAAAATGAGCTGGAAAGCTGCCATCATCAGACATCTGCACGCCCTGCTGAGGATCTTGTATCTTCTACAGCAAAATCGCCGGCACCCGTATCAGGCACTTCCAATAAAACTTTATGCAAGACGAGCCCCCTAACAAAACAAGCCGCTGAGATGCTGCAAGACATACAGGGCCAGGGTCCTGCGGACACTCCACCGAAGAGGCCGGCAGCGAGAGGTCCAGATCTACCTCTCCCAAGAACACCTGGACCAGGACGTGCACAGGAGGAGCAGATGGAGGGTTTGAGAACCCCGTCACGGCAAAGACTTAGGAGGGAGGGTGAAAGCACGCCGAGGCATCTCCCCCCTCCCGCCACACCTGATATCCCCTCCTCCAGTCCTGCCAGCGAGGCGGGGAGTGAGAACAGCATCAATATGGCCGCCCACACTCTCATGATCCTGTCACGCGCCGCCAGGACAGGAGGTCCTCTGAAAGACAGCTTGCGTCAAGAGGAGGCCAGTGCTGGGAAATCCGCCATCCCTAAAGCAAAGAAACGAAAGCAACTTGAAACAAGCCCTCTGGCAAAGAAAGAGCTACAGCTTTCCAGCTCCTCAAGCAGTAAAAAGAAATCTAAGGTGAGTTATTGACCACGTCTCAACCTACCCAGCTGCCTTGATAGCTTTTTTTATATATAGCCATGTAGCAATAGTAGCGAAATTATGCTTTTGAAATAGCTTATTTATGCCAAATCTGAAGCAACATCACATATCCTACATTTTAAGGCAACTTCAAAATATCATGTGAGAAACTTAGGCCCCGTCCACGCTACTGCGTTTTCATTTAAAAACGGAGACCTTTTACTACGTTTGCACCTCATGTCCAGACTAAAACGGAAAAAACGAAGACCTAAAACGGAGAAGTTTAGGAACGCTGCAGCTCTGTTTTGCGTTTTGAATCTCCGGAGGGTGTTTTAGTCAAGACGGGACAAAATGGAGGAGATTAGAAACATAGACGGTATAAGAAATGGACAGTGATCTCATTGGAATTCCATTGAGACAATTGAAGCCCGTTTTTGGCTTTTTTTTTTTTTTTTTTTTTTTTTTTTAGCACTTCCGTCCCTGACGCGCAGACTCAAACAGAGCTTGACGATGTAGATGTGACGTGAGCAAACGGTCTGTCTTCTAGTGGCTGTAGCATGAGAAATCTCGAAATCTGAATCATTCCCTTCCGAAACTTGCAGAGGTGGAGAGTGTGAGTAGGAGCTGTCCATGAGCTTGCAGCAGGAGAAACTTTTGGCTTTATGCCCAGCTGCACTACTTCCTGAACTTCAGCCATCTCCTTGTTTCCTGTGTGCCATCATTGGCCAAATTGATTAATTCAGGTGTGTCTGATTATTGTTGCCATGACTACTGAGGTCAAGCACACCTGAATTAATCAATTTGACCAATAATGGCAGACAGGAAACAAGGAGCTGGTGAAGTTCAGGAAGTAGTGCAGCTGGGCATAAAGCCCAATTTTGTCATTTTGCCTCCACGTTTCCCCGATTGCGCGTGAGCTTTCACTAAAACTGCTTCTACGGGGCCATAACTACAAGGTAATGGAGCATTTTATACATTGTCGTGTTTCTTTAGAAATAAATAAAGGACAAATGGGGTCTTCAAACGCCTCAGATGTAAAGTTATTTGCTGTCAAAGTGACACCAAAATGAATGGGAGTCAATGGGAACGCTAACACAAGTGAAGTTCTGCTACAAGATATCAGCTCCCGCGAGGCTTCCACTTCCGGTCGATGGATTACCCCCTTGGTAGAAACGATGATTCGTCAGCCACTGTTTACACCGGCACATGCAAGCCCAGTGTTGGTGAATGGTCACGTAATCTGCGTTTACAGTCGTTTTAATGTGGACTGTGATCAATTCTAATACGCAGATAAAACGCTACTGTGAACAGAGATTGTATTCTCCGTTTTTGAAACGAAAACGCAGTAGTGTGAATTCGAATTCCCTTTTCTTTTTCAGAAACAGAAGAAGCTGCTGGACTCCTTTCCCGATGACTTGGATGTGGACAAATTCCTGTCATCCCTGCATTATGATGAGTAACGACGCTGAGGACAAGCCATGCTATTCGCCAGCAAATCAGGGACAAAACAAGCCATGTGTGTGACTGAGAGTGATCTATTCAGCAGAGTTACCGAATCAAAATAGCTGCTTTCTGTTTTATATCCAGAATGTGAGATATTGTACATATACACCATGATAGCCTAGTAATAATTTGCATACTTAGAAGATGTTTATATGCTGGCCCCGACTAATTTGGCACTCTTCAAATAAAAAAAAGGAAATAATTTAAGAATAAACTGTAATTATTGACTATGTATGTGAAAGAGTGTCAGTTCATTTGTTTCACTGCACCAGCTGTTATTTAGTTCATTGCCTCTTTATTTTTTACTTAACTGGACCTTTTCCATCAGCTGCACTATGTGACTACATTTTTGTGAACATAAGTTCCTCTGTACATCCTCTAGGTGGTATTCTTTCTTTACAGTACTAAGAGGGAAGTTAAATGTTATTGTTTTCTGTCCTTTAGATGGTTTATTATTTTATGAATTTTAATAAATCATTATTTTATTAATTATGTCATGTCTAATAATTGATTTCCATGTGTTATTTCTTAGCATGTTTATTTGGAGCAGTTCTGCAGCACTTGCATGACCATATATATATATACACTCACCGGCCACTTTATTAGGTACACCTGTCCAACTGCTCGTTAACACTTAATTTCTAAGCAGCCAATCACATGGCGGCAACTCAGTGCATTTAGGCATGTAGACATGGTCAAGACAATCTCCTGCAGTTCAAACCGAGCATCAGTATGGGGAAGAAAGGTGATTTGAGTGACTTTGAACATGGCATGATTGTTGGTGCCAGAAGGGCTGGTCTGAGTATTTCAGAAACTGCTAATCTACTGGGATTTTCAAGCACAACCATCTCTAGGGTTTACAGAGAATGGTCCGAAAAAGAAAAAACATCCAGTGAGCGGCAGTTCTGTGGGCGGAAATGCCTTGTTGATGCCAGAGGTCAGAGGAGAATGGCCAGACTGGTTCGAGCTGATAGAAGGGCAACAGTGACTCAAATAACCACCCGTTACAACCAAGGTGGGCAGAAGAGCATCTCTGAACGCACAGTACGTCGAACTTTGAGGCAGATGGGCTACAGTAGCAGAAGACCACACCGGGTGCCACTCCTTTCAGCTAAGAACAGGAAACTGAGGCTACAATTTGCACAAGCTCATCGAAATTGGACAATAGAAGATTGGAAAAACGTTGCCTGGTCTGATGAGTCTCAATTTCTGCTGCGACATTCGGATGGTAGGGTCAGAATTTGGCGTCTACAACATGAAAGCATGGATCCATCCTGCCTTGTATCAACGGTTCAGGCTGGTGGTGGTGGTGTCATGGTGTGGGGAATATTTTCTTGGCACTCTTTGGGCCCCTTGGTACCAATTGAGCATCGTTGCAACGCCACAGCCTACCTGAGTATTGTTGCTGACCATGTCCATCCCTTTATGACCCCAATGTACCCAACTTCTGATGGCTACTTTCAGCAGGATAATGCGCCATGTCATAAAGCTGGAATCATCTCAGACTGGTTTCTTGAACATGACAATGAGTTCGCTGTACTCAAATGGCCTCCACACTCACCAGATCTCAATCCAACAGAGCATCTTTGGGATGTGGTGGAACGGGAGATTCGCATCATGGATGTGCAGCCGACAAATCTGCGGCAACTGTGTGATGCCATCATGTCAATATGGACCAAACTCCCTGAGGAATGCTTCCAGCACCTTGTTGAATCTATGCCACAAAGAATTGAGGCAGTTCTGAAGGCAAAAGGGGGTCCAACCCGTTACTAGCATGGGGTACCTAATAAAGTGGCCGGTGAGTGTATATATATATACACACACACACACACACACACACACACAGGCACAATTGATGATAATAATAAATGTTATTAAAAAGCAAATCAGCATATTATATATATGGAGGATCATGTGACACTGAAGTAATGATGCTGAATATTCAGCTTTACCATTACAGGAATGAATTTCATTTTAAAATATATTTAAGTTAAAAATGGTTGTTATAAATTGTACTATTTAACAGTATTGCTTTTTTTTTGCTGTATTTTTGGTCATGAATACATCATTGGTGAGCATAAATGATCTTAAATGTTACACAACATGTTTTGGTGAGCCAACATAATGCATTTAAATGTGATATGTATTGTGGCTTGTATGTAAAAAATGTGGTCACTGAGAAAGTCAGGGTAAGCGAGGACTTGTTAGAGCTGCAGGCTACAATAAATCATTCCCCATGCAGCTCTTGAACATTCTCTATACTCGTATATGGTCTGAGCCCATGATATTTTGATTACTAAGCCAAACTAGGTCAACAAGCCATATCAGTTTAAATCAGAGACGCTATGTGTCTGTGCTCTTAGTTCAGTTACGCCAGTCTTTTTTGCCTATTTTCTCATGCTTCCAGACCAGGACTGCATCAATTGTTTTTGTTTTTTTTAAGTGTCAAATGTACAATTGAAATAGCATCATAATACCATAGGCATTCACATGAACTAAAAGTCAAGTGAAAATATGGTTTTGCTTATTTTCTCACATGATGTTAACTAAACGAGTTTACTACCGTAATGATGATGCTTTATGTTCAAAGTTATTTTAAGTAATATAGTCAATCAGAGATATGCAGATATGTTTTCAAAGACACTGAATTTCTTCACTGATAATTCTGACCACATGTCATGAAATAACTTCATACTGTACAACTAAACTTATTTAACATTTGATGTATGAGGCACAATAGTCAGTCAAACATTTCCTTCCTGTACTTTTGATCAGTTGTTTTTGTCTCTTTTTTCAATTCTTAGCAGCCAAGCCAAGCATTAGTGTTGATAATGCGCAGCAAACGTCTTTTCTGATGGCTGAAGATAAATGACTTTGATCTGCAGAAGAGGTGAATATGGCCTGTTGAGAAAAACATGCATTTAATTTCAAGGGAACATGTTTTACAGAGAAAACAGATACTATGTAAAAAACGGCCATTACCACTGAGTTCAAAAGCTGCATCCACCTTCCCAAAAATGCTAGGCCAATCCGGATAAATTTTTCTTGGAAATCCAGGATCCATCACACTTCTTTTCTCATCATAACTACAAAATATGGATTAGTAATTACACGCACACCCTGCATTATTTTCTAACAGACGGAAGTCAATTATTCCATAATTATACTACATTTACCACACCTTAAGATGAGGTATAATGTGTGGTAGCGGGTGAGGGTCTAAAATGAGAGGGGGGTGGGATATACCTGAAATAGTAGTCTCCTGTGAAAAAGTAGGTCTTTCCGCGTTCACTGACATGAACAGCAGCATCTATTTGTTTTACTGTTTTTGGAAATCCAAACTCATAGATGGAGCCATAATAGCTCTTCGACTCCAGTTTGTGAACCACAAAATATTTAGGCCCTAATAAACAGAAGAATAAAGAAAAAAATGATTTTTAATGATTTTGAATAACTGTTTTCTATTTTAACATATTTTAAAATCTAATTTATTCCTGTGATGACATAATGCTGCATAATCAACATCATCATTTCAGTCTTCAGTGTCACATGATCCTTCAGAAATCATTAATATGCTGATTTGGTGCTTAATATTTCTTATTTTTATTATTAAAATAGATGTGCTGCTTAATATTTTTGTGAAATAAAGAGTTCAAAACTATTCCTTAAAGAAATCTCACTGAGCTTAAAGTTTTGAACGGTGTAGTGTTAGTGTACATGGAAAAGAACAATGACTCAATCGATCAAGAACACAACTATATTATAACAACACAGTGTTTAAATGAATCAAGTTTCAAAATACATCAGAATTATCTAATCAATTTATGAAAATCCATTCTTTAATGATAATGTTGATTTGGCAGCATGCTATTATTTATTAGTTTTTTTTTTTTTTTTTTACCTGTGAACACATATACCAGTCGTTTTGAAGGAATGTCATAGGCTGCATCTACAGGCGAGGTGACGCTCGGTAGAAAAACACTCTGAGGACCTTCTCTTAGTCTGTTCCGGTATGTCTTCCAGTTTGTTCTCATCCACATGTAACTAGAGACACCCACCCATGGTGCTGCATTGCTATTGCAACTCTTTACAAATCCCATTAGCTAATAAACAGTTGCATTATGTGAATGATTCAATGTTTACTGTGCTGCACCTAGTCTGCTATGTCCCGCTGTCCATGTTTCATCCTCGTCAAAGTGAACATCTCCTCCAGTTCCCTCTCCAGGGTCAAAAGCGTGAGCTAGCACCCCTCCAGGCCCATCGAAAGGGAAAAAGTCTCCATGTGCTATAGGTGAACAAATATTTCAGGTTTTTACATGTGTTTCCAAAGTATAAAAGTGAAGAAAATAAATTAGATTCGTTCAAAATGTACCTTTGGAGAGAAAAGAGAAGGTAATGTCTGCCCTGCCATGGTTTACTTGGACAAACTTCAGAGGAGCAGCATCACTCCATATATTTAGAGCCAAACGCAAGGAGTTCTCCACCTCTTCTCGACTGAGATCAGGGGTATATCTCGCAATCCTTAAGGATTCATATGAGCCACATTTTACAAAAGACATGCTGCAACCTGAGAGACTCCATGAGAGGAATAACAAACAAACAAAATCCTTAGGCTTTAGACACTAGTTGACTATTCTTAGTCAATAACACTAGAACCTATTAAAAACCAAGACACAGTTTTTGAAGGAATACTCGTACAAATTTGGATGATGACGCTCTAAATTTATAAAGCAAGTAAGAGGTAACGTTAACTATGCCAGACCTGTAAGTGATGGTGTTGCTCTTCCATTTGGACCATCCATGATAAACGCTGAAGTTCTCCATATCGGGTACTCCACATCTGGCCTCTTTCACCACGTGCACAGTTTTCTGATCCAGAAGACCACTTTCCTTCAGGTCAAAGAAATGCTGCATTACTCTGATCTTCACCTTCATGAGTTCTGCATGCCTTTTACTGCGACTGCGCATCTTCAGCTGATGTTCGTGTGGGAGTTGTTCCAGTCAGAAAATCAGCTTTAGTCTCTAGACTTTCAAAATTAGCATTTCAAATGAACATAAATAGGCTAATTATTATCAACAAATAAATATATTAAATTTGGCTTACAAATAATTGATTATTAATTATTTTACGTTTACTGTCCAGTTAAAAACATGCTAATACTAATATAAGTATTACTAGCCTGGGTTTACATACTGCCTTTGCGCAGGATGATTTCATTCACGCTGCAATGTCAATGAGACGTGGTCTGACGTTAGTCAGGCTAAAGTATTACAGGAATATGTTAAATTAATTAGAAATTATAGTTGGTATGTATTTTTAATTAATAAGTAATCATTAATAATTATAATCACTGATATATTATTAAGTATTCATGTAGATGTATTAAACTTAAAGGGTTAGTTGAAGTTCACCCAAAAATGAAAATTCTATCATCGTTTACTCACCCTCAAGTTCTTCCAAACCTCTATGTGTTTATTTGTTCTGCTGAACACAAAGGAAGATATTTGGAAGAATGTTTTAATCAAATAGATCTCAATCCCCATTGACTTCCATAGTAGGAAAAAATACATATGGAAGTCAATGGGGATTGGATTGAGATCTGTTTGATTAAAACGTTGATTCTTCCAAATATCTTCCTAATGCACTAATGCACTAATGCTAATTTGTCTAATACAAATCAAAGATGATCAGTGAAGTAAAAGATGTTAGATATGCAGCTTAGAGATATACATATTGCCAGACAAACCTCGGCATGTTGGATGTCCCGTGGGCTGGGGCTCTGAAGAGTCCTTACAATGTCTGTATTCAGCGTCCAACACAGCAAGATCCAAGGCCACAACCAGCTCATTTTGAACACGGCACACTCATGTTCTCGCTTTTATGTCTGTGTCTTATACAACTCAAGCATACCTTAAGGTAGTAATCGATCACGTGGGACCCGGGCCCTCGACAAGAATTTACTGTCAGGTATTTAGTGGCTTTTGTGGATGGCTTTTGTCATCCACAAAATGAGGTCACGTCTAGCTTTTCATCAGAAGTCTTAGTGGGGTTTATGGAGGAGTGAAGAGGATTATAATTGTGTCATGATTTGTAGTAATGATTTTATATACTGTTCATTTTGGATATTCTTGAATGTTAATTTAGCATGAAAAGCAAGTACAAGTAGCCTACTTTTCTTTTTTTGCAAACATAAATACACGCCGATTAGTGCATATTCAGGCTAAATACTTTGCAGGCATGCAAGTTGCAGACAAGTTATTTTCAGTCATTTTGTCAGATGAAAATTTTAATTTATATCACATTGTAACTCTTTTGATATATTTGCATATAAAAAATATTCCAAAGACAAACTGTAGATGCATTTATCACATGAAATTCAATGCAATTCAATACAACATATTTAATACCATCTTTACAGGTGAAGTGTGTCATTTCTAAACCACTTCAGTGGCACTAAACAAAGAATCGCAAAAATAAGATTTAGGAACTATAGGTCTATAATAAATATCTATTAACATCCAAGCCAGGAAGGTGTTTTATCTGCTCCAATAATTTCCTTATGTTTGAAGTCATATTTATACACATCTGAGCCAACAAAGAAATGAAGACAACCTGAAAAAAAATGGCTAAAATGGTAAAAAATGGTAAATGGCTGCACTTATGGGTCCACTTATTCCTGGGAAATCATGAGAAATGTTCCGCGGGCTTGAGTCATCCATTGTCTTGTTGTGTTCGTTATACCTGAGAAAAAGCATTTTCAATGTCATTCACATTAAAGCTGATATTGGTGATACATTGCTATGGTCTCTCTAGGGTTCACCTCCAGTACTGATGTTGGGTGAAGAATAGGGTGTGTACAGTTTTGTGAATGTGGACCGCAGCATCTATCTGCTCTACCCATGACGGGAACCCCAGACTGCTGATGTTTTTCGCTCTGCCTTTTACTTGGGATCCTTTCACTGTCCAGAAAATCGTACCTGTGTTGAAGTAGCACTGAGAATGAATGTTGTTTTAAATCTTGAAGGCAATACAGAGATGCACAATGTAAAACCATGTCTGTACCGTTGAACAGATATGCTGTTGACCGCTGTGGGACCCAATAAGCAGCGTCAATCTGACAATCAATTTTTGGCATAAAATTGCTAATGGGGCCTTCCTTTATATCATTTTGATTGTTGTGCTTGATCCACAAGTACCTAAAAGGATACACAGAGTTATATGTAATTTAATAACCCTATTTAATAAAAACTGTATATGTGATAGCTTATATATATATATATATAGGAAGTATCAACTATTGTCTTTTCCCCCTCCGTTATTGTGTTTAACCCACTTCATAAGCTTCATTTTAACTTATGCTTAGGATAGGGAAAAATCTGTTGCATTTGTATATTTTCATTGTTTTACACCAAAGTGTTCTTTGACATGTTCAATTGCAAACATTCACATTAGACAAAAACAAATGAAATTGTATTTTAGCTCATGAATGCATGAATAGATTGATTGAATAAAACACACCAGTTACTAATGAAATACTTGATAGAGAGAATGGACGATGACAGAAAATCTCACATAGAATTGTGAATTTTCCTCTCTAGTTAATTGAGAACAAACAAATAAACATACAGTACTAACCCAGTTGCATTAAAAAGGTACAAATGCAGGACTTACTGTTGCCAGGGACAGGTCATTCTAAGCAGGTACCGATCCATCATCTTCAAGTGGTAAAGGTACTGGACTGACCAAAAATGCCAAAGGCACAAACTAGACAGAGCAAAACATACATCTCCCCTCTACAGACCACAGAAGCTTCTGAATATGGCCAGTCCAAGGAGACATTGAAAGTCTTAGCTGATGTGAACCCTTTTTAACGTGACTCAAACAACGCCAAAACCAGTAAAACCTCAAGCTTAGGGAGTGGTTTGCTCTGGTCAAGAAAAGAGGGATCCTTTGTAAGAGGGACGTGTCAAATTATAGGCATCAAAGGAGGCATTTACCTAAAACAAAAAAACAATTCCTAGATTTCACATGGGATTGTCTGAGTGATATCCATTATCCTGCAGTATTTCATGGCCAATGAAATGTATCTCCATCATCTGCTGTTTGTTGGCGAGAATAGAATAAATAAATATAAAAACATCTGGAAAATGTTTTTTTTTTCCTCCGCCATAAATAACCCTAATATCAACGATGTTTTGTACACTGGAGTGTTACATGTAGTATATCTGGTGATCTGGACCATTTATATTCATGATGTGGAGTTATTTCCTTTCCTTGAGAATCTGGCAGAAGTCTAGGCTAATTGTGTAAATATTTTAAACAATCTTGTTTTCTTTTCTTTACTTGAATTTAAATGCTTTCATTCAGTTCAGTTTTCATTTCATTCAGTTTTGAGACCAATCAGAGAGTCATAGTATTCAGTATTCAATTCAGAGTAGTCATGTCTTTGAAGGTTTATAAGTTATAGTTAAAAAAATCTCAATATGTATAGGAAAATGAATGCGATCCTGACAATTGCACTCTATCAAACTGCTCATCCACAGGTGATACTTTCATTGTATTTCACCATGAATTCACTCACTCATTTCATAAAAACACAACTATCACAAATTTTGGGGTCTATGTTATCAACTAGTGAAAATGACTGCATTGTTAAGACGTTAATATTTATGTTTTTGTAAGTTCGTATATTATGGGCTGAAATATGTGCCACCAGAAACTGAATTTGAACCATTTATATTGAATTTGAATGGCTAAACTTGAATAATTGCATTGAAAAACTGGATTTAAATCACATAATTTGAAATTGTATTGTTTAATTAAAATAGAATTTATTCAAAAACTGAATCTGAATTGTATAATTAGAAACTGAATTTATTTGATTGGAACTGAAGTCCAATAAAATTTGATCCTCACTGAAAATTAAACTTTCAAGTTACTGAACTGAGGCAGACATCCGGGTAGTTGGAGGATGAAGGAAGAGCAATCGAGCGCAGATCGATAGATAGCGTTCATTGGCGCACAGAAGCACAGGACTCCTCTTGGGCCAATCAGCACCAATGTTTTGCAGCACAGTATGTTACCCGCCATGAAACGAAGAAGTGCTTGCCTGTCTGACTTGCCGACTGGCGTGAGTCGTGGATTCGGCTGGGACAAATACGGTAAGGACTGTTGTTAATGTTATAACGTTAGCTATTTTGTAGAAACGGGGGAAATTAAATCTTTCTCCCGACGTTGCTAATGCTAACACAGTTGTTAGCTATAATCCCACGTTTTTGTGGTAGCCTACTACCTCTGGTAACAACATTTTTGCCTGGTGTTTATTATTTTTAAGCGTTTGCCTCTTCCTCCGGTGAAAATGTTGTTGCAAACGTAACGTTAGCTAGTGTTAGCCGCCGCCAAGTAGACCGGTCATGTCTTGACTGATGGTCTTCAAAAAAAGTAACAATTCTGGTCTTCGGGGTCTATTGGACCCCAGACAATATTATTTAATTTTGTAACAGAATAGTATTTTTTTTTTTACAAATATAATTTTACTCTGTTTATTAATGTTTTTACTCAACATTTGTGTAGTTTTTGGAGGATTTATGATTTTTTAATTTATTTCTATAAATAAATAAATAAATAAATATTTATTTAAATATGATTTTTACAAAAAAAAAGCATTTTATGTTAAATAAACTTTATAAATAAGTCACTTTATCCACTAGATGGCTATAGAGCTCCACTAGATGGCTGTAGAGCTCCACTAGATGGCTATAGAGCTCCACTAGATGGCTATAGAGCTCCACTAGGCCTATTAACTATTTGAATTACTGAAAGATATAGTTTCTAAAGTTGGATTTAGTTGGATTCATATCTAAATATTGTAAAATCACACTTATAACAAAAATAAAATACTTTTTGTCAAAGTTTAGCATTTGTTTTTGTACTGAAAAAATAACAGTTTTTCAATAATGTTACATTATGATTAGAATCAAACCTGAACATGTTACAAAGAGAAATGTTGGAGTCTTAAGATTTGATCATTTATTTCAACTGAACAGCAATAACAAATGAGCAAATAAAGCAGTAAAAAAAATATTTGTAAAAAAAAAAAAAAAGTAAATTGGGAAGAAAATCGAATAACTAGGAACAATAGTTTGGAACAATAGAACAGATGGTCTCATTTTTTTTTTTTTTTATAGCCTTACAAATGTATTCCTGTGTGTGTGTGCACATTTTCAATGTGTCTTAGTGTTACCAATTTATTTTTGTGGTGGTTCTGCATTTTAGAGTATTTTATTTTACAAATGATAAGCGAATAGTTTTTATAGTCTGTATGTATTCCTGTATATTGTATTCCTCTCTATGTGTGTGTTTGTGTGTGTGTGCATGTGTGTGAGCATGATAATTTTGGATTGTGGATGTTTTTTGCATTGTTGGAAGTGTGCCACTTAATTTCTGTCATTTCTGTCTGTGTTCTGCGTTATTTCTGATTTTGATGATGAATTGTGTCTATTTTGAGTCCAATGATAAATAAATATTTATTTATTAATTTATAGATATTTAAAAGATATCATAAATCCTCCAAAAACTGCACAAATGTTGAGTAAAAACATTAATAAACAGTAAAATAATATTTGTATACAAAAAAAAAACTATTGTTCTGTTACAAAATTAAATGGTATTTTTTGGGGTCCAATGGACCCCGAAGACCACGAGTGTGACTATTTTTGTCACGCCTACATAAAAACAGATAGAATTCCATTTTAATTTTTTTTTTTTTTGTAGATCTTGACAGTGTTGAGAGCCGTAGCAAGTTTCATACCATTTGGAAAAAGAGAACATTTTCAAAATTCATTTGGGGTCTAACAGACCCCGAAGACCATCAGAGGGTTAAATGTGATTTTATGTTTTCCCCCCGATAACTTCTCATCGTGGTTGTCATTGTCAGAGTAACGTTACTGCTTACAGAGAGAGAGAGAGAGAGAGAGAGAGAGCGTGTGAGCGTGCTAGCATAATGTAAGGCCATAAACTTCAGGGCAATTACAGTACACCATAGCACTAGCACTATTCATTTGAATTGAATGCATAAGTTAGCTAATTCCGTTTGACTAGAACACAAAAATAGCACATTTACACTTCGAAAGAAAGCTGGATGTTTTGTTTAATTAAATTCATTAGTGTATATGGTATTGTGGTCTATAAATATAGTGCCTATTTTATTAATATTTTGTTTTATATTGATATAGCTAGCCATTTACTTGAATAACTTTTTGCAATATATTTTCTTTGGAATATGGAAAACATCCCACTTTGTAATTTTTTATTTGGTAATATTTAAGTTATTTATATTGTTTTATGGGTTAAGTTGATGTATTGTCTTTTCCAACTTACTGCTGAATTTATTTATTTTGACAGGGAGACAACTCAGAAGTAGTCAATTCAGCAAGACACCTCCTAAATTTGCTCACAAATGCAACACCTTCCCCTGGTCTTGTTGGGTCCAGTGCCCAACACAGAGCTACCCCTGTTGGGCCCAGTGCCCAACATCAAATTGGCCCAGAGACTCCAAGGTGTTGTCTAGTTTCTCAACAAATAAGATAACTCACACACCCAGATTAACATGTATAAAATAATGTGTTTCATCTCCTGAACACGGCATGCCATTCTAGCAGACAGGGAAGGAGTCAGGAAAGAGGGAGAGATGGCTGACCCAGTGTCCACACAGAAATGACAAGGTTCTTCATTGTATTTGGTTTCTTTGTCAGACTGACTTGTCCCTTACATTCATCAATTTAAATTCTCAAACTATAGCTAGTGAAATTTGTATTGTGTTATGTCAAATTAATAAATTATCATCACAGGTCTTTTCCTGCCCTTTTTGGAGCCAGGGGAAAGCGCCGGCACGTTCAAGGGCATTCCAACCATTCCACACCAGTCAAAGAGATAGAAGTTTTATCTCTTACCCAAAATTGTTGAGCGCACTCCCAAAGGCATTGAAGAAGTTTTCCATCTGCAAGCTGGTTTGGGACGCAGGTCCACGCTGATGCCAGAGAACTACACCCATGATGAGGTGAGGCAACATTTTTTTTTTGTCATATAATGTATGAATATAGTCCACTATCAAAACCATTGTTCGTTTGACAATATGATGGTATGATTTACACTACCGGTCAAAAGTTTTAGATCGGTAAGATTTTTTATGTTTTTAAAAGAAGTCTTTTCTGCTCACCAAGGCTGCAATTATTTGATAAAAAACAAAACAAAAAACAAAACAGTAATATTGTGAAATATTATTACAATTTAAAACAACGGTTTTATGTGTGAATATATAGTGAAGTGTAATTTATTCTTGTGATCAAAGCTGAATTTACAACATCATTACTCCAGTTTTCAGTGTCACATGAGCCTACAGAAATTATTATAATATGATGCTCAAGAAACATTTATGATTATTATCCATGTTGAAAACAGTTTTTTACATTTTTATTTCAGGATTCTTTGATGAATAGAAAGTTCAAAAGAACAGAATTGATCTGAAATGGAAAGCTTTTGTAACATTAATCACTACCATTCAAAAGTTTGGGGTCAGTAAGAATTTATTTTTTATTTTTTGGGGAAAGAAATTAGAAAATACTTATTCATCAAGGATGAGTTAAATTGATCAAAAGTTACAGTAAAGACATTTATAATGTTAGAAAAGATTATATTTTAAATAAATGCTGTTCTTTTGAACTTTCTATTCATCATAGAATTTTGGGGGGAAAATGGTACACAACTGTTTTCAACACTGAAAATAACAAGTTATGTTTTTTTGAGTATAAAATCAGCATATTAGAATGATTTCTGAAGGATCATGTGACACTGAAAACTGATGTGTAATCAGCAACAGCAATGATGGTGAAAATTCAGCTTTCAAATTAAATTTTAAAATATATTAAAATAGAAAAGTAATTTTAAATTGTCATAATAATACACAATATTACTGTTTTGTCTTTTTTTTTTTTTATCAAATAAAGCAGCCTTGGTGAGCAGAAGAGACTTCATTTAAAAACATTAAAAAAAATCTTACTGATCTAAAACTTTTGACCGGTAGTGTATATTACTCTTGAAGGTATGTTCAACCGTCAAAGATCTTTATCCAAAACTGGAAAGTGTGTCTGGGGGCTGGCTGATTTACAAAGGAGCAGGTACATAGAACTTACCCATGGCCAATCTAATCTTGGTATAAAATAATTTGAATCAATATCTTGAGTGATGAGTACTGTCACATTTCAAAAGAGTTCAACTATTAAATACCTTTTCTTGTTAAGAGGGTGGGGTTCTAGAAAACTATATATGGTGTCTCCTGGGGACAGTGGATATACTGGGCTAATGTTGAAGACTGCAAGTATAGGCGGAAATGGTGTCCTATATGTTGCTCCGTACAGGAGGATCTAGACACTCAACCACTGCCTCCTGACTCCAGGGGCCCGTTTCAATAAGGAGGTTCAACCAACTCTGAGTTAAAGCTTGAACTCAGAGTTGACTTACCCTGAGATGGGAAACTCTGAGTTTTCTGTTACAGAACAGCTGAAATGAGTTAGTTCAATCAACTCTGAGTTGACCGACTCTGAGTTAAGCGCTTGCACCACAACTATAAAAAGCCATTATCAATGGAGCACAGATATTATGAGTCACCATGGCAACAGCGCCAGACAAAAAGAGGTGTTTATTAATTACCAAGTAATCTAAATATTGTAATTTAATTAAAGGGATTACTCTTAATTCTTCTGTAATTTAAAATAAAATATGATGCAATTACATTAAATAGGCTACTATATAAACCAATTAAGTATAAAACAATAGTGGATTTAACATACATTTTTAAAAGGTATATTTTTTATGTAACCTTCTCCCTCTACACACTTTGATCAATTCAAGAATAATTCATGCAATTGTATATTGTGAATTTGAAAGAATTAAAAGTGCAGTTTCTTGTCTCTCCTCTTTGTATTAATCAAGTGGTTGAGGTTGAGATTTAGCAATTAGTAATATGTAGACCAATACTTTCTAGAGATAGTAGCCTGATTATTACATTAATCTAACTACACCGTTGAAGATGTCAGTTAATAATTCATAACTATTTTAGAGTAACTTACTGTTATAATAGTAAACTTACTGTTATTCAACCTAAAGTAGGCTACTATTACTTTGATAAAAATTTTACCTAAGTTAAAGTAAAAATACCAGTCTAAAAATCCACTCAAGTAAAAAGTAGTTAATTTAAAACATGAGTAAAATTTGCTGAGTAACTTGTGGGGGTGGGGTGGGGGACTCAACCATGTGGGGAGAGTTGAGAAACATCTCAGAAAATATCACGGTTTATGGTATTAAACAATTATTAAATATATAAACTGCATTCTTAAATTACGGTTATTATTATCATCATTTAAAATGACAGTTAAATAAATTAAACATTTGTTCAATAAAACATATCAACTAACTTCAATTATTGATTATGAATAAGATTAACATCTTATTTTTTATCATTAATAACTTATTAAATTATGTTTGAAAAATAAGTGAGTTCTATTAAATGTTTTTTATTCCAATTTTTTTAATGATTTAATAGAAATATATTATCAAAAACGGTGGTAATCAAATAAAAGTTTAGCAAACGTTTTAAATCCTTTTATTTTTTGGAAAAGTGCTACAAAACAGATTTAGTCAATTAAACCATGGACAAACAATATATATTCCTTAAAGAATGTGTAAATACATTTTAGTATTATTGTTGGTGTTTAACAGCACTTCCTCTTTAAAAAAGGGGAGGAGACCGCAAGAAACTCTGAGTTTACTGAAGAAAACCTGCTCCCGACCAGGTTAGGTTCACGGAGTAAGTTACCATGGTAACTGACTCTGAGTATAAGTTACCTCTCTTTCAGAAATGGGCTTGACCTACTCTGCTGTCTCAGGTTTAACTTACCTCCCTTTCTGAAATGGAAAACCCAGAGTTTCCCTCATTTCAGGGTTAACATACTCAGAGTTTTCACTTAACCTCCTTTCTGAAACAGGCCCCAGGTCCTTCTCTAGTATGCCAAAGGCAATGTGCCACTCCTGTCACACCAGTTATCCATTGCAAATCCTAGCGCTGCATGTTGAAACATGCAAGCCTTCAGATACTTATCCACTGGAGGTGTGTACAGACCCATTGTATGGATAATGTTGGGAGACCATTAAGCTTGAATACAATGTTTTAAGAGAACAAAGAAGAGGCTCAACATTACAGTTGAATTTTGTCATAACTTGTATAGTGGCCAGTTCCACCTGATGTGATGTGGATTTAAGATAGTATTTGCTTATATATGAGGCTATGTCAATTAATGAACATCTGTTGAATGATGAGTATCAACACATATATGCAATCATGTCACAATTTCTTTTTCAATTTTGTTATTCCTCCTGACAGCCTACAGAGGAAGATGTGTTTTTTGTGTCCTCAAAGACAGGTATGTTGTGATGTGGAGTGTTTATTTTTGAGGTTTTATTGTCTCCACCTTTTAATGTTAAACATTTAAGTGATTCCAGTTGCAGACTGTGTGCCCAATCTGTGGCCATAATTTTCCTCCCGATGACCTGGAGGAACATGCAAGCGAGTGTAGAGAGCGGTAACAGAATCTTAGCACAATGTAAAGTCTTAGTCAATGAAAAATTGTCAAGATTTTGTTGGATTTTAGTGAGATATTTGTGATATCCCTCCAAGCATCTGTCTTCCCACCAATGGATTAATCTATTGACCAGTTGGATTTAATGCTTTTAAATTGACTGAGCTGTTACCGTAATGGCTGACTGTGCTGTGTGATATACATTTACTTTCAACAGTACACAAGTTTTTTTTTTTCTTTTTTTCTTTGGTTGTCACTGTTGCCATATGATTTTTATTGATCAGTTAGTCCTGACCATAACACAATTTCTTTCTCTCAAAAAGTTTAAATTAAAAAGTAAATTAAAAAGGTTAGTTTAAAAAAGTTTAAATTAAAAAATTTAAATTAAACTTTAATTTCAACTTTTCTATAAAGTAAACTTTTATATGTGGCTTCTGTACTGAGTTTATTGTACACATTTTTACAGTTAAGGTCAGAGGATATGGGTTTCACTCTTAACTTCATACTCGTACAACTTTTTCATCTTCAGAACAAAAGATGAGCATTTCTAGGTTTATAAAAAAACTTTTTTTTTGCACCGAAAAAGTCGACAGGGATACCTGTCGGTTTTTTTCGTGTCGAAATTTTGAGTTTCTCTGATCTTCTTGAAACTCTGGATTCTGATAGAGCGTCACGGGACTTAGACCTGAGTGCAAAAATGGAGGCTCTAGACTCTTCCTGAGCTGAGATATTGAGATCCCACGTAGCATTTATGCCATTATAAATATCTCAATATCTCAGCTCTGGAAGGGTCTAGAGCCTCCATTTTTGCACTCAGGTCCAAGTCCCATGGCTGTCTATCAGAATCCAGAGTTTTGAGAAGATTGGAGAAACTTAATTTCTCCCCACCCCCCACCCCTACAAAAAAACGAAAGGGGTACCACTGTTGTTTTTTTTTCGGGTCGAAATTTTTAGTTTCTCTGATCTTCTTGAAACTCTGGATTCTGATAGAGGGCCATAAGACTTAGACCTGAGTGCAAAAATGGAGGCTCTAGACCCTTCCTGAGCTGAGATATTGAGATATTCATAATGGCATTATTGGTGCGTGGGATCTCAATATCTCAGCTCTGGAAGGGTCTAGAGCCTCCATTTTTGCACTCAGGTCTAAGTCTCACGGCCCTCTATCAGAATCCAGAGTTTTGAGAAGATTGGGGAAACTTAATTTTTCGCCTCAAAAAAAAAATACGTAAGGGGTAACACTGTCGTTTTTTTTTCTGGTCGAAAATTTGAGTTTCGATATCTCAGCTCTGGAAGGGTCTAGAGCCTCCATTTTTGCACTCAGGTCTAAGTCTCATGGCCCTCTATCAGAATCCAGAGTTTTGAGAAGATTGGGGATACTTAATTTTTCACCCGAAAAAAAACAAAACGTAAGGGGTAAGTAACACTGTCGTTTTTTTTTCTGGTCGAAATGTTGAGTTTCGATATCTCAGCTCTGGAAGGGTCTAGAGCCTCCATTTTTGCACTCAGGTCTAAGTCTCATGGCCCTCTATCAGAATCCAGAGTTTTGAGAAGATTGGAGAAATTTAAATTCTCACCCCGAAAAAAAAAAACCGAAAGGGGTACGTACCACTGTCGTATTTTCGGGTCGAAATTTTGAGTTTCTCTGATCTTCTTGAAACTCTGGATTCTGATAGAGGGCCATGAGACTTGGATCTGAGTGAAAAAAATGGAGGCTCTAGACCCTTCCAGAGCTGAGATATTAGATATTCATAATGGCATTATTGGTGCGTGGGATCTCAATATCTCAGCTCTGGAAGGGTCTAGAGCCTCCATTTTTGCACTCAGGTCCAAGTCCCATGGCCCTCTATCAGAATCCAGAGTTTTGAGAAGATTGGAGAAACTTAATTTCTCGCCCCCCAAATAAAAAAAACGAAAGGGGTACCACTGTCATTTTTTTTGTTTTTGGGTCGAAATTTTGAGTTTCTCTGATCTTCTTGAAACTCTGGATTCTGATAGAGGGCCATGAGACTTAGACCTGAGTGCAAAAATTGAGGCTCTAGACCCTTCCAGAGCTGAGATATTAGATATTCATAATGGCATTATTGGTGCGTGGGATCTCAATATCTCAGCTCTGGAAGGGTCTAGAGCCTCCATTTTTGCACTCAGGTCTAAGTCTCATGGCCCTCTATCAGAATCCAGAGTTTTGAGAAGATTGGAGAAACTTAATTTCTCGCCCCGAAAAAAAAAACAAAACGAAAGGGGTACCACTGTCGTTTTTTTTTTGGGTTGAAATTTTGAGTTTCTCTGATCTTCTTGAAACTCTGGATTCTGATAGAGGGCCATGAGACTTAGACCTGAGTGCAAAAATCGAGGCTCTAGACTCTTCCTGAGCTGAGATATTGAGATATTTATAATGGCATTAAAGGTTCTCTAAGCGATTCTGGGCCAAAACATTTTTTGTCACATACATCAAACGTCTCCTCACTATCGGCTAGCTGCCTGTCCCCTAAACACACTGTAAAAAAACGCGGTCTCTGTAGACACCACAGGCTCCACAAACGGCAACAAAAACAATCATGTCTCACCCGGACCACGAAACCTAACAAACAGTGTTCCAGCCAATCACTGGCAAGAAGTATTTGAGGGTGGGTCTGGGGGGTTAGTGCGCGTGCACATGAATGGTGTGTGTGTGTGAAGGAGAGCAGCGAAGCATCAGAGGGAAGTTTGAAAAATTACCGACACACGACCAAAGAGACGTCGTTCTGAGAGACAAATTAAAAAGAAGAAGGAGTCGGATAAAGAATGTGCGAAGTTCCGAATTTACATCGGTAGCAAAGCTTTTGAACGATGGCGAGAACTCCGACGGCAGAAGGGCATGTGGGTAACGTTAAATTGTTTTTTTTTTCTTCTAAATTGACGCTTATGTTCGCCAAACCCACACAAGGATATAATTAGCTAGAACTATGCACGTTCACAATTATTTCAGGAAGCACGGAAGGGAGGGGGAGGAGATGAGATGCGGAGGAGGGAGGGTCTAGCTCTGATTTGTTTGAAAATATTCGAACGTCAACACCCAGGATCGCTTTGAGAACGTTTAATGGTGCATGGGATCTCAATATCTCAGCTCAGGAAGGGTTTAGAGCATTATTGGTGCGTGGGATCTCAATATCTCAGCTCTGGAAGGGTCTAGAGCCTCCATTTTTGCACTCAGGTCTAAGTCTCACGGCCCTCTATCAGAATACAGAGTTTTGAGAAGATTGGGGAAACTTAATTTTTCGCCTCAAAAAAAATACGTAAGGGGTAACACTGTCGTTTTTTTTTCTGGTCGAAAATTTGAGTTTCAATATCTCAGCTCTGGAAGGGTCTAGAGCCTCCATTTTTGCACTCAGGTCTAAGTCTCATGGCCCTCTATCAGAATCCAGAGTTTTGAGAAGATTGGGGATACTTAATTTTTCGCCCCCCCCAAAAAAACGTAAGGGGTAACACTGTCATTTTTTTTTCTGGTCGAAATTTTTAGTTTCGATATCTCAGCTGTGGAAGGGTCTAGAGCCTCCATTTTTGCACTCAGGTCTAAGTCTCATGGCCCTCTATCAGAATCCAGAGTTTTGAGAAGATTGGAGAAATTTAATTTCTCGCCCCGAAAAAAAAAAACCGAAAGGGGTACCACTGTCGTTTTTTTCGGGTCGAAATTTTGAGTTTCTCTGATCGTCTTGAAACTCTGGATTCTGATAGAGGGCCATGAGACTTGGATCTGAGTGAAAAAAATGGAGGCTCTAGACCCTTCCAGAGCTGAGATATTAGATATTCATAATGGCATTATTGGTGCGTGGGATCTCAATATCTCAGCTCTGGAAGGGTCTAGAGCCTCCATTTTTGCACTCAGGTCCAAGTCCCATGGCCCTCTATCAGAATCCAGAGTTTTGAGAAGATTGGAGAAACTTAATTTCTCGCCCCGAAAAAAACCCGAAAGGGGTACCACTGTCGTTTTTTTTGTTTTTGGGTCAAAATTTTGAGTTTCTCTGATCTTCTTGAAACTCTGGATTCTGATAGAGGGCCATGAGACTTAGACCTGAGTTCAAAAATCGAGGCTCTAGACTCTTCCTGAGCTGAGATATTGAGATATTTATAATGGCATTAAAGGTTCTCTAAGCGATTCTGGGCCAAAACATTTTTTGTCACATACATCAAACGTCTCCTCACTATCGGCTAGCTGCCTGTCCCCTAAACACACTGTAAAAAAACGCGGTCTCTGTAGACACCACAGGCTCCACAAACGGCAACAAAAACAATCATGTCTCACCCGGACCACGAAACCTAACAAACAGTGTTCCAGCCAATCACTGGCAAGAAGTATTTGAGGGTGGGTCTGGGGGGTTAGTGCGCGTGCACATGAATGGTGTGTGTGTGTGAAGGAGAGCAGCGAAGCATCAGAGGGAAGTTTGAAAAATTACCGACACACGACCAAAGAGACGTCGTTCTGAGGAACAAATTAAAAAGAAGAAGGAGTCGGATAAAGAATCTGCGAAGTTCCGAATTTACATCGGTAGCAAAGCTTTTGAACGATGGCGAGAACTCCGGCGGCAGAAGGGCTTCCAGTCCGACATTCAGGTTGCTCTGTTTTTGCTTGACAGGTGGGTAACGTTAAATTGTTTTTTTTTCTTCTAAATTGACGCTTATGTTCGCCAAACCCACACAAGGATATAATTAGCTAGAACTATGCACGTTCACAATTATTTCAGGAAGCACGGAAGGGAGGGGGAGGAGATGAGATGCGGAGGAGGGAGGGTCTAGCTCTGATTTGTTTGAAAATATTCGAACGTCAACACCCAGGATCGCTTTGAGAACCTTTAATGGTGCATGGGATCTCAATATCTCAGCTCAGGAAGGGTTTAGAGCCTCCATTTTTGCACTCAGGTCTAAGTCTCATGGCCCTCTAACAGAATCCAGAGTTTTGAGAAGTTTGGAGAAACTTAATTTCTCGCCCCGAAAAAAAAAAACGAAAGGGGTACCACTGTCGTTTTTTTTTTTGGGTCGAAATTTTGAGTTTCTCTGATCTTCTTGAAATTCTGGATTCTGATAGAGGGCCATGAGACTTAGACCTGAGTGCAAAAATGGAGGCTCTAGACCCTTCCAGAGCTGAGATATTGAGATATTTATAATGGCATTAAAGGTTCTCTAAGCGATTCTGGGCCAAAACATTTTTTGTCACATACATCAAACGTCTCCTCACTATCGGCTAGCTGCCTGTCCCCTAAACACACTGTAAAAAAACGCGGTCTCTGTAGACACCACAGGCTCCACAAACGGCAACAAAAACAATCATGTCTCACCCGGACCACGAAACCTAACAAACAGTGTTCCAGCCAATCACTGGCAAGAAGTATTTGAGGGTGGGTCTGGGGGGTTAGTGCGCGTGCACATGAATGGTGTGTGTGTGTGAAGGAGAGCAGCGAAGCATCAGAGGGAAGTTTGAAAAATTACCGACACACGACCAAAGAGACGTCGTTCTGAGGAACAAATTAAAAAGAAGAAGGAGTCGGATAAAGAATCTGCGAAGTTCCGAATTTACATCGGTAGCAAAGCTTTTGAACGATGGCGAGAACTCCGGCGGCAGAAGGGCTTCCAGTCCGACATTCAGGTTGCTCTGTTTTTGCTTGACAGGTGGGTAACGTTAAATTGTTTTTTTTTCTTCTAAATTGACGCTTATGTTCGCCAAACCCACACAAGGATATAATTAGCTAGAACTATGCACGTTCACAATTATTTCAGGAAGCACGGAAGGGAGGGGGAGGAGATGAGATGCGGAGGAGGGAGGGTCTAGCTCTGATTTGTTTGAAAATATTCGAACGTCAACACCCAGGATCGCTTTGAGAACCTTTAATGGTGCATGGGATCTCAATATCTCAGCTCAGGAAGGGTTTAGAGCCTCCATTTTTGCACTCAGGTCTAAGTCTCATGGCCCTCTATCAGAATCCAGAGTTTTGAGAAGTTTGGAGAAACTTAATTTCTCGCCCCGAAAAAAAAAAAACGAAAGGGGTACCACTGTCGTTTTTTTTTTGGGTCGAAATTTTGAGTTTCTCTGATCTTCTTGAAATTCTGGATTCTGATAGAGGGCCATGAGACTTAGACCTGAGTGCAAAAAAGGAGGCTCTAGACCCTTTCAGAGCTGAGATATTGAGATCCCACGTAGCATTCATGCCATTATAAATATCTCAATATCTCAGCTCTGGAAGGGTCTAGAGCCTCCATTTTTGCACTCAGGTCTAAGTCTCATGGCCCTCTATCAGAATCCAGAGTTTTGAGAAGATTGGAGAAATTTAATTTCTCACCCCGAAAAAAAACCGAAAGAGGTACCACTGTCGTTTTTTTTTCGGGTCAAAATTTTGAGTTTCTCTGATCTTC
This sequence comes from Pimephales promelas, assembly GCF_016745375.1. Next base: position 7,521,257 of record NW_024121166.1, read on the forward strand.
TTGAAACTCTGGATTCTGATAGAGGGCCATGAGACTTAGACCTGAGTGCAAAAATCGAGGCTCTATACCCTTCCAGAGCTGAGATATTAGATATTCATAATGGCATTGTTGGTGCGTGGGATCTCAATATCTCAGCTCTGGAAGGGTCTAGAGCCTCCATTTTTGCACTCAGGTCCAAGTCCCATGGCTGTCTATCAGAATCCAGAGTTTTGAGAAGATTGGAGAAACTTAATTTCTCGCCCCACCAAAAAAAAAAAAACGAAAGGGGTACCACTGTCATTTTTTTTGTTTTTGGGTCAAAATTTTGAGTTTCTTTGATCTTCTTGAAACTCTGGATTCTAATAGAGGGCCATGAGACTTAGACCTGAGTGCAAAAATCGAGGCTCTAGACTCTTCCTGAGCAGAGATATTGAGATATTTATAATGGCATTAAATGTTCTCTAAGCGATTCTGGGCCAAAACATTTTTTGTCACATACATCAAACGTCTCCTCACTATCGGCTAGCTGCCTGTCCCCTAAACACACTGTAAAAAAACGCGGTCTCTGTAGACACCACAGGCTCCACAAACGGCAACAAAAACAATCATGTCTCACCCGGACCACGAAACCTAACAAACAGTGTTCCAGCCAATCACTGGCAAGAAGTATTTGAGGGTGGGTCTGGGGGGTTAGTGCGCGTGCACATGAATGGTGTGTGTGTGTGAAGGAGAGCAGCGAAGCATCAGAGGGAAGTTTGAAAAATTACAGACACACGACCAAAGAGACGTCGTTCTGAGGAACAAATTAAAAAGAAGAAGGAGTCGGATAAAGAATGTGCGAGGTTCCGAATTTACATCGGTAGCAAAGCTTTTGAACGATGGCGAGAACTCCGGCGGCAGAAGGGCTTCCAGTCCGACATTCAGGTTGCTCTGTTTTTGCTTGACAGGTGGGTAACGTTAAATTGTTTGTTTTTTTTTCTAAATTGACGCTTATGTTCGCCAAACCCACACAAGGATATAATTAGCTAGAACTATGCACGTTCACAATTATTTCAGGAAGCACGGAAGGGAAGGGGAAGAGATGAGATGCGGAGGAGGGAGGGTCTAGCTCCGATTTGTTTGAAAATATTCGAACGTCAACACCCAGGATCGCTTTGAGAACCTTTAATGGTGCATGGGATCTCAGCTCAGGAAGGGTTTAGAGCCTCCATTTTTGCACTCAGGTCTAAGTCTCATGACCCTCTATCAGAATCCAGAGTTTTGAGAAGATTGGAGAAACTTAATTTCTCGCCCGAAAAAAAAAAAAAACGAAAGGGGTACCACTGTCGGTTTTTTTTTTGGGTCGAAATTTTAAGTTTCTCTGATCTTCTTGAAACTCTGGATTCTGATAGAGGGCCATGAGACTTAGACCTGAGTGCAAAAATGGAGGCTCTAGACCCTTTCAGAGCTGAGACATTGAGATCCCAAATAGCATTTATGCCATTATAAATATCTCAATATATCAGCTCTGGAAGTGTCTAGAGCCTCCATTTTTGCACTCAGGTCCAAGTCCCATGGCCCTCTATCAGAATCCAGAGTTTTGAGAAGATTGGAGAAACTTAATTTCTCGCCCCAAAAAAAAAAAAACGAAAGGGGTTACCACTGTCGGTTTTTTTTTGGGTCGAAATTTTGAGTTTCTCTGATCTTCTTGAAACTCTGGATTCTGATAGAGGGCCATGAGACTTAGACCTGAGTGCAAAAATGGAGGCTCTAGACCCTTTCAGAGCTGAGACATTGAGATCCCACATAGCATTTATGCCATTATAAATATCTCAATATATCAGCTCTGGAAGTGTCTAGAGCCTCCATTTTTGCACTCAGGTCTAAGTCTCATGGCCCTCTATCAGAATCCAGAGTTTTGAGAAGATTGGAGAAATTTAATTTCTCACCCCGAAAAAAAAAAACGAAAGGGGTACCACTGTCGTTTTTTTCGGGTCGAAATTTTGAGTTTCTCTGATCTTCTTGAAACTCTGGATTCTGATAGAGGGCCATGAGACTTGGATCTGAGTGAAAAAAATGGAGGCTCTAGACCCTTCCAGAGCTGAGATATTAGATATTCATAATGGCATTGTTGGTGCGTGGGATCTCAATATCTCAGCTCTGGAAGGGTCTAGAGCCTCCATTTTTGCACTCAGGTCCAAGTCCCATGGCTGTCTATCAGAATTCAGAGTTTTGAGAAGATTGGAGAAACTTAATTTCTCGCCCCGAAAAAAACCCGAAAGGGGTACCACTGTCGTTTTTTTTGTTTTTGGGTCAAAATTTTGAGTTTCTCTGATCTTCTTGAAACTCTGGATTCTGATAGAGGGCCATGAGACTTAGACCTGAGTTCCAAAATCGAGGCTCTAGACTCTTCCTGAGCTGAGATATTGAGATATTTATAATGGCATTAAAGTTCTCTAAGCGATTCTGGCCAAAACATTTTTTGTCACATACATCAAACGTCTCCTCACTATCGGCTAGCTGCCTGTCCCCTAAACACACTGTAAAAAAACGCGGTCTCTGTAGACACCACAGGCTCCACAAACGGCAACAAAAACAATCATGTCTCACCCGGACACGAAACCTAACAAACAGTGTTCCAGCCAATCACTGGCAAGAAGTATTTGAGGTGGTCTGGGGGTTAGTGCGCGTGCACATGAATGGTGTGTGTGTGTGAAGGAGAGCAGCGAAGTATCAGAGGGAAGTTTGAAAAATTACCGACACACGACCAAAGAGACGTCGTTCTGAGGAACAAATTAAAAAGAAGAAGGAGTCGGATAAAGAATGTGCGAAGTTCCGAATTTACATCGGTAGCAAAGCTTTTGAACGATGGCGAGAACTCCGGCGGCAGAAGGGCTTCCAGTCCGACATTCAGGTTGCTCTGTTTTTGCTTGACAGGTGGGTAACGTTAAATTGTTTTTTTTTCTTCTAAATTGACGCTTATGTTCGCCAAACCCACACAAGGATATAATTAGCTAGAACTATGCACGTTCACAATTATTTCAGGAAGCACGGAAGGGAAGGGGAAGAGATGAGATGCGGAGGAGGGAGGGTCTAGCTCCGATTTGTTTGAAAATATTCGAACGTCAACACCCAGGATCGCTTTGAGAACCTTTAATGGTGCATGGGATCTCAATATCTCAGCTCAGGAAGGGTTTAGAGCATTATTGGTGCGTGGGATCTCAATATCTCAGCTCTGGAAGGGTCTAGAGCCTCCATTTTTGCACTCAGGTCTAAGTCTCATGGCCCTCTATCAGAATCCAGAGTTTTGAGAAGATTGGAGAAATTTAATTTCTCACCCCGAAAAAAAAACCGAAAGAGGTACCACTGTCGTTTTTTTTTCGGGTCAAAATTTTGAGTTTCTCTGATCTTCTTGAAACTCTGGATTCTGATAGAGGGCCATGAGACTTAGACCTGAGTTCAAAAATCGAGGCTCTAGACTCTTCCTGAGCTGAGATATTGAGATATTTATAATGGCATTAAAGGTTCTCTAAGCGATTCTGGGCCAAAACATTTTTTGTCACATACATCAAACGTCTCCTCACTATCGGCTAGCTGCCTGTCCCCTAAACACACTGTAAAAAAACGCGGTCTCTGTAGACACCACAGGCTCCACAAACGGCAACAAAAACAATCATGTCTCACCCGGACCACGAAACCTAACAAACAGTGTTCCAGCCAATCACTGGCAAGAAGTATTTGAGGGTGGGTCTGGGGGGTTAGTGCGCGTGCACATGAATGGTGTGTGTGTGTGAAGGAGAGCAGCGAAGTATCAGAGGGAAGTTTGAAAAATTACCGACACACGACCAAAGAGACGTCGTTCTGAGGAACAAATTAAAAAGAAGAAGGAGTCGGATAAAGAATGTGCGAAGTTCCGAATTTACATCGGTAGCAAAGCTTTTGAACGATGGCGAGAACTCCGGCGGCAGAAGGGCTTCCAGTCCGACATTCAGGTTGCTCTGTTTTTGCTTGACAGGTGGGTAACGTTAAATTGTTTTTTTTTCTTCTAAATTGACGCTTATGTTCGCCAAACCCACACAAGGATATAATTAGCTAGAACTATGCACGTTCACAATTATTTCAGGAAGCACGGAAGGGAGGGGGAGGAGATAAGATGCGGAGGAGGAAGGGTCTAGCTCCGATTTGTTTGAAAATATAAGAACGTCAACACCCATGATCGCTTTGAGAACCTTTAATGGTGCATGGGATCTCAGCTCAGGAAGGGTTTAGAGCCTCCATTTTTGCACTCAGGTCTAAGTCTCATGGCCCTTTACCACAATCCAGTGTTTTGAGAAGATTGGGGAAACTTAATTTCTCGCCCCGAAAAAAAAACCGAAAGGGGTACTAGTGTCGTTTTTTTCGGGTCGAAATTTTGAGTTTCTCTGATCTTCTTGAAACTCTGGATTCTGATAGAGGGCCACAAAACAGACCTGAGTGCAAAAATGGAGGCTCTCGACCCTTCCAGAGCTGAGGTATTGAGATCCCATTTAGCATTTATGCCATTATAAATATCTCAATTCGCCTTATTCACCTGGCTGCCATTTTGAAAGTGGAACGCCGCTGAGGGGTACACTCACCCCGAAGTATGCATGCGAAGCAGCAGCACCAGCAATGAAAACTTGCAGTGTGGACCACCAATCTTTCCTGCCTGCCCGAATTAACAATGCAAAATGTGAAGCAGTGAGCCAGTGACTGCAACATCCCCCGGGCTGTGTTAATTAAGTGATACAGTACCTGGATGTGAGGTTTTTTCCACGACATTGAACGTAAGAATGGATGTATCTTTACCTCAGTTTCTGCGAGCTTGTAGCAGCTAGAGGTGGTAGATGTAATATGGAGTTGTTGACTGTGTAAGTTACTATGGTAGATTAGAATCTATACAAATCCGTAACCATCATTATTGTTCTTCTTTATGAATCTATACAAATATGTGAACTTTGTGACCATAGCACCTTATACTAGTCAGTATGTAACAGGATCAGTTTCTGTCAGACCTTATAATCACTTCTCATGCTCTTTTACTTTTACATACCTGTAAGTGATTTGATTGTTTTACATGTATGTGTGTGTATGTATATGCTACTGGATGTGTCTCAATCTAAACAATAAAGTACAATTGTATTACACATGGATGATTTCCTTCATAATTGTATAATTTAATATACCGGAACCAGAACAGGTATAAGAAAACATAAAACATAAAAAACAACAACCATTAATAGGCTATAGAAAGTATATAGAGGTTGGTACAGGGTAATAATGTAAAATGGCCTGCCTGTAATGTAAGCTTGGAAAAGAAACCAGAACATCAGAAAAAATCAACTGGCCATTCAAAAACAATGATAGGCAGAATAGTCTAGGTATGTAAAGGTAACCTTGTATAAGTATGGAAAAGGAACCGGAACAGGTCGGAACATTAGAAATTGCATTAGGAACAAACTATTTAAAAACATAAAAACAAAATAGAACTAAATACATAAACAGATTATCAGTGATGTCTTGCACGTTGTTGGGGGGACAGATGTGTAGCCCATCTTGGCAAAGTGAGCGAGAGTGTAGAGCAGCCTGATGAGATGGTTGTGCTGTGACTGCCCCAAGCCAGCTTTGTAGTTGCACTGTCTCCCTTATAAATCGCTGCTCAAGTGACAGCTCCACCTAAAAACATAATCAAACGTTAGACACTTGACACTTCAGAGTTGCTATTAACAAATATATGATATATATATATAATATCACAAACACTGATTGTGCCATTAAGAATTAGGTACATCTGGCATTTAAATGAAAAGACTGCCCATGAAAATATTACAGCTGGTAATGGTAGGTTGTTTAGGGCTATGAGACTTAGACCTGAGTGCAAAAATGGGGGCTCTAGAGACCCTTCCAGAGCTGAGCTATTGAGATCCCGCGTAACATTTATGCCATTATATATATCTTAATATCTCAGCTCAGGAAGGGTCTAGAGCCTCAATTTTTGCACTCAGGTCTAAGTCTTATGGCCCTCTATCAGAATCCAGAGTTTTGAGAAGATTGGGGATACTTAATTTTTCACCCGAAAAAAAAAAACGTAAGGGGTAACACTGTCGTTTTTTTTTTTCTGGTCGAAATCTTGAGTTTCGATATCTCAGCTCTGGAAGGGTCTAGAGCCTCCATTTTTGCACTCAGGTCTAAGTCTCATGGCCCTCTATCAGAATCCAGAGTTTTGAGAAGATATGGGATCCTTAATTTTTCACCCGAAAAAAAAAAAACGTAAGGGGTAACACTGTCGGTTTTTTTTCTGGTCGAAATTTTGAGTTTCGATATCTCAGCTCTGGAAGGGTCTAGCGCCTCCATTTTTGCACTCAGGTCTAAGTCTCATGGCCTCTATCAGAATCCAGAGTTTTGAGAAGATTGGAGATACTTAATTTTTCACCCGGAAAAAAAACGTAAGGGGTAACACTGTCGTTTTTTTTTCTGGTCGAAATTTTGAGTTTCGATATCTCAGCTCTGGAAGGTCTAGAGCCTCCATTTTTGCACTCAGGTCTAAGTCTCATGGCCCTCTATCAGAATCCAGAGTTTTGAGAAGATTGGGATACTTTATTTTTCACCCAAAAAAAAAACGTAAGGGGTAACACTGTCGTATTTTTTTCTGGTCGAAATTTTGAGTTTCGATATCTCAGCTCTGGAAGGGTCTAGAGCCTCCATTTTTGCACTCAGGTCTAAGTCTCATGGCCCTCTATCAGAATCCAGAGTTTTTAGAAGATTGGAGATACTTAATTTTTCACCCCCCAAAAAAAACGTAAGGGGTAACACTGTCGTTTTTTTTTCTGGTCGAAATTTTGAGTTTCGATATCTCAGCTCAGGAAGGGTCTAGAGCCTCAATTTTTGCACTCAGGTCTAAGTCTTATGGCCCTCTATCAGAATCCAGAGTTTTGAGAAGATTGGGGATACTTAATTTTTCACCCGAAAAAAAAAACGTAAGGGGTAACACTGTCGTTTTTTTTTTCTGGTCGAAATTTTGAATTTCGATATCTCAGCTCTGGAAGGGTCTAGAGCCTCCATTTTTGCACTCAGGTCAAAGTCTCGCCCCCCTCTATCATAATCCAGAGTTTTGAGAAGATTGGAGAAACTTAATTTTTTGCCCAAAAATGAAAAAAAAACGAAAGGGGTAACACTGTCGGTTTTTTTTCGGGTCGAAATTTTGAATTTCGATATCTCAGCTCTGGAAGGGTCTAGAGCCTCCATTTTTGCACTCAGGTCTAAGTCTCATGGCCCTCTATCAGAATCCAGAGTTTTGAGAAGATTGGAGATACTTAATTTTTCACCCCCCCAAAAAAAACGTAAGGGGTAACACTGTCGTTTTTTTTTCGGTCGAAATTTTGAGTTTCGATATCTCAGCTCTGGAAGGGTCTAGAGCCTCCATTTTTGCACTCAGGTCTAAGTCTCATGGCCCTCTATCAGAATCCAAAGTTTTGAGAAGATTGGAGATACTTAATTTTTCACCCCAAAAAAAACGTAAGGGGTAACACTGTCGTTTTTTTTTCTGGTCGAAATTTTGAGTTTCGATATCTCAGCTCTGGAAGGGTCTAGAGCCTCCATTTTTGCACTCAGGTCTAAGTCTCATGGCCCTCTATCAGAATTCAGAGTTTTGAGAAGATTGGAGATACTTAATTTTTCACCCGAAAAAAAAAAACGTAAGGGGTAACACTGTCAGTTTTTTTTCTGGTCGAAATTTGATTCGATATCTCAGCTCTGGAAGGGTCTAGAGCCTCCATTTTTGCACTCAGGTCTAAGTCTCATGGCCCTCTATCAGAATCCAGAGTTTTGAGAAGATTGGAGATACTTAATTTTTCACCCCCCCAAAAAAAAACGTAAGGGGTAACACTGTCGTTTTTTTTTCTGGTCGAAATTTTGAATTTCGATATCTCAGCTCTGGAAGGGTCTAGAGCCTCCATTTTTGCACTCAGGTCAAAGTCTCGCCCCCCTCTATCAGAATCCAGAGTTTTGAGAAGATTGGAGAAACTTTATTTTTCGCCCGAAAATGAAAAAAAACGAAAGGGGTAACACTGTCGTTTTTTTTTCGGGTCGAAATTTTGAATTTCGATATCTCAGCTCTGGGAGGGTCTAGAGCCTCCATTTTTGCACTCAGGTCAAAGTCTCGTGGCCCTCTATCATAATCCAGAGTTTTGAGAAGATTGGAGAAACTTCATTTTTCGCCCGAAAATGAAAAAAAAAACGAAAGTAACACTGTCGTTTTTTTTTCGGGTCGAAATTTTGAATTTCGATATCTCAGCTCTGGAAGGGTCTAGAGCCTCCATTTTTGCACTCAGGTCAAAGTCTCGTGGCCCTCTATCATAATCCAGAGTTTTGAGAAGATTGGAGAAACTTCATTTTCGCCCCAAAATGAAAAAAAAAACAAAAGGGTAACACTGTCGTTTTTTTTTGGGTCGAAATTTTGAATTTCGATATCTCAGCTCTGGAAGGGTCTAGAGCCTCCATTTTTGCACTCAGGTCAAAGTCTTGCGCCCTCTATCATAATCCAGAGTTTTGAGAAGATTGGAGAAACTTAATTTTTCGCCCAAATGAAAAAAAACAAAAGGGTAACACTGTCGTTTTTTTTCGGGTCGAAATTTTGAATTTCGATATCTCAGCTCTGGAAGGGTCTAGATCCTCCATTTTTGCACTCAAGTCAAAGTCTCGCCTCCCTCTATCAGAATCCAGAGTTTTGAGAAGATTGGAGAAACTTCATTTTTCGCCCGAAAATGAAAAAAAACGAAAGGGGTAACACTGTCGTTTTTTTTTTCGGGTCGAAATTTTGAATTTCGATATCTCAGCTCTGGAAGGGTCTAGAGCCTCCATTTTTGCACTCAGGTCAAAGTCTCGCGCCCCTCTATCAGAATCCAGAGTTTTGAGAAGATTGGAGAAACTTATTTTTTCGCCCAAAAATGAAAAAAAAAACGAAAGGGGTAACACTGTCGTTTTTTTTTCGGGTCGAAATTTTGAATTTCGATATCTCAGCTCTGGAAGGGTCTAGAGCCTCCATTTTTGCACTCAGGTCAAAGTCTCGCGGCCCTCTATCAGAATCCAGAGTTTTGAGAAGATTGGAGAAACTTCATTTTTCGCCCAAAAATGAAAAAAAACGAAAGGGGTAACACTGTCGTTTTTTTTTCGGGTCGAAATTTTGAATTTCGATATCTCAGCTCTGGAAGGGTCTAGAGCCTCCATTTTTGCACTCAGGTCAAAGTCTCGCCCCCCTCTATCAGAATCCAGAGTTTTGAGAAGATTGGAGAAACTTCATTTTTCGCCCGAAAATGAAAAAAAACGAAAGGGGTAACACTGTCGTTTTTTTTTTCGGGTCGAAATTTTGAATTTCGATATCTCAGCTCTGGAAGGGTCTAGAGCCTCCATTTTTGCACTCAGGTCAAAGTCTCGTGGCCCTCTATCATAATCCAGAGTTTTGAGAAGATTGGAGAAACTTCATTTTTCGCCCGAAAATGAAAAAAAACGAAAGGGGTAACACTGTCGTTTTTTTTTGGTCGAAATTTTGAATTTCGATATCTCAGCTCTGGGAGGGTCTAGAGCCTCCATTTTTGCACTCAGGTCAAAGTCTCGCGTCCCTCTATCAGAATCCAGAGTTTTGAGAAGATTGGAGAAACTTCATTTTTCGCCAAAAATGAAAAAAACGAAAGGGGTAACACTGTCGTTTTTTTTTCGGGTCGAAATTTTGAATTTCGATATCTCAGCTCTGGAAGGGTCTAGAGCCTCCATTTTTGCACTCAGGTCAAAGTCTCACAGCCCTCTATCAGAATCCAGAGTTTTGAGAAGATTGGAGAAACTTCATTTTTCGTCCGAAAATGAAAAAAAAACGAAAGGGGTAACACTGTCGTTTTTTTTTTCGGGTCGAAATTTTGAATTTCGATATCTCAGCTCTGAAGGGTCTAGAGCCTCCATTTTTGCACTCAGGTCAAAGTCTCGCACCCCTCTATCAGAATCCAGAGTTTTGAGAAGATTGAGAAACTTAATTTTCGCCAAAATGAAAAAAAACGAAGGGGTAACACTGTCGTTTTTTTTCGGGTCGAAATTTTGAATTTCGATATCTCAGCTCTGGGAGGGTCTAGAGCCTCCATTTTTGCACTCAGGTCAAAGTCTCATGCCCTCTATCATAATCCAGAGTTTTGAGAAGATTGGAGAAACTTAATTTTTCGCCCAAAAATGAAAAAACGAAAGGGGTAACACTGTCGTTTTTTTTTCGGGTCGAAATTTTGAATTTCGATATCTCAGCTCTGGAAGGGTCTAGAGCCTCCATTTTTGCACTCAGGTCAAAGTCTCGCGGCCCTCTATCAGAATCCAGAGTTTTGAGAAGATTGGAGAAACTTAATTTTTCGCCCCAAAATGAAAAAAAACGAAAGGGGTAACACTGTCGTTTTTTTTTCGGGTCGAAATTTTGAATTTCGATATCTCAGCTCTGGAAGGGTCTAGAGCCTCCATTTTTGCACTCAGGTCAAAGTCTCGCGCCCTCTATCAGAATCCAGAGTTTTGAGAAGATTGGAGAAACTTAATTTTTCGCCAAAAATGAAAAAAAAAACGAAAGGGGTAACACTGTCGTTTTTTTTTTCGGGTCGAAATTTGAATTTCGATATCTCAGCTCTGGAAGGGTCTAGAGCCTCCATTTTTGCACTCAGGTCAAAGTCTCGCACCCCTCTATCAGAATCCAGAGTTTTGAGAAGATTGGAGAAACTTAATTTTTCGCCAAAATGAAAAAAAACGAAAGGGGTAACACTGTCGTTTTTTTTTTTTTTGGGTCGAAATTTGAATTTCGATATCTCAGCTCTGGGAGGGTCTAGAGCCTCCATTTTTGCACTCAGGTCAAAGTCTCGCGTCCCTCTATCAGAATCCAGAGTTTTGAGAAGATTGGAGAAACTTCATTTTTCGCCCCAAAATGAAAAAAAACAAAAGGGGTAACACTGTCGTTTTTTTTTTGTCGAAATTTTGAATTTCGATATCTCAGCTCTAGAAGGGTCTAGAGCCTCCATTTTTGCACTCAGGTCAAAGTCTTGCGCCCCTCTATCAGAATCCAGAGTTTGAGAAGATTGGAGAACTTCATTTTTCGCCCAAAATGAAAAAAAAACGAAAGGGGTAACACTGTCGTTTTTTTTTCGGGTCGAAATTTTGAATTTCGATATCTCAGCTCTGGAAGGGTCTAGAGCCTCCATTTTTGCACTCAGGTCAAAGTCTCGCGCCCTCTATCAGAATCCAGAGTTTTTTGAAGATTGGAGAAACTAATTTTTCGCCCCAAAATGAAAAAAAAACAAAAGGGGTAACACTGTCGTTTTTTTTTTTCGGGTCGAAATTTTGAATTTCGATATCTCAGCTCTAGAAGGTCTAGAGCCTCCATTTTTGCACTCAGGTCAAAGTCTTGCGCCCTCTATCAGAATCACAGAGTTTTGAGAAGATTGGAGGAACTTCATTTTTTCGCCCAAAAATGAAAAAAAACGAAAGGGGTAACACTGTCGTTTTTTTTTCGGGTCGAAATTTTGATTTCGATATCTCAGCTCTGGGAGGGTCTAG